>OZ038438.1:11590199-11920199 GCA_964036275.1 Litoditis marina | reverse complement strand
CCTTTTGGTCGCGACAACTTTGCCGGAAATGGTTTATCAGTAGTCAGGACATGCGATCTTCTCAATAGAAGGAGGAACATCTCTGAAATTACATTGAATTTGCTTAGTCACTTCACCCCAAACTCCATGTAAATGTGTGTAATTTCATTATCGGTCATAGTTGGGTACCTAAGCTCATTTTTTGAATTGCGACGGCCGTCGAAAAAACACCGGAGTGAGAACAGTGACCGTATCCATGAAGTCATTTCTGAGCAAAAACTACCATCAGCTATCGTGCTTTACTTGGTTATTTCGACTACCAAAATTGTTTTTCCGGCATCTCTTCTCACTCACAGTAGTAAGGGGTTCATTTTCACTTCCGCGATGAGTAGCACTCATTCGTTAGTAAATACGACCACTGGTCTTCAAATCATACACAGATTGAGTAGACATCATTTCACTCGTATTAACCTGCTTTTCCTCAAACATTTCATTAAAACCCCGTTTGCGTTCGAATAGCTTTCAATGTTTGCGCGCTCTTTTTCGCGTTTTGTACACTGCTTGTTTATGCTAGAACAGCGTTCCATCGATTTCAGTGTCGAGCTCTCTGCTTCTCTTCTTTCGCCCAATGCCTCGTCTTTCGTTGTCTGAATTCTCATCGAATCGCATGCACTCTTTCACCAATTTTCCGTTTCGTCTTAAATCTGCGCGTATAATGTTCAGCTAGTGAGCCACAATACGAAATAGTATAGTAGTGGGAGGGGAAGCATGCATCAAGTCGTGTGATGAGTTAATTGACAAGATAAAATGAATGTTTTCCGATCAAACAAAGATAAATATATGAATTCGTCTATGCACGAATAAGAAGTAGCTGTATGCGGTACGTTACACTCAACCGAAGATTTGACTGGTTAATCTCCACACTACAGAACTTATTCGAAATCGTAGGATCGAACGCCAACGGTAATTAAACGAAAGAAATGGTACTCTGCGTATGGTGGAGGCTTATTATTGGAGGCAAACAGTGAAATGATTTGCTTGTTGGAAGTTTTTTCTTTGGTTGTTTATTTATGGGAGGAGAACTAAGCTACGGCGAATGCATAGTAAAGCAAACCTGTCCGTCCGATCTAGTTTTCATTTGCGGTACGCAACGCGATATGTCGCAAATGTCGTTCAATTATATCAGATCAGTAGAATTGTATTTGTTTCTCTCGGAACGAGAGCATTCCAAAATCCTGGTTCTCTCCTCACATAGATAGTTCGCACAGCAAACGGACCGAAACAACTATTACCGCCAAGCTCATGTGGTCTTGGTATATTTCAAATCTCACCATGAGGTGTAGCTGAAATGAGTATGTACCACTGAAAACGAGTTAATCTACGACCTACACGTTGTATTGAACATGTGCACATGCCAAGGAATTCAGGAGACATGCAGAGAAGTATAGGTGAAATAGTATACACGAACCGCGTCTAGTTGTCAGCCAAGCATAACTTCAATCGGAACTCGAAACTGAATTTTAAGATCAGAGCGTTCAGTGCAGCCAACAATATCTTCGATATTGTTTGTTTGTAATAAAAAAATATCAGTCAACCATTTGAATGGCCCCCGTCTGGCTGGACTACTCTCCACATTTGCGCTCAAGAATATTTCCATGAAACTTCTGAGGAAACACTTTATGATTCGTCAATCACAAGAACAACTTCTTTCAATGACTGGATTATGAGTACTTCCCGAGCAACAGCGATTCGAGGCGGCTAAAACTAATGAGTCTGTCTGCCGATCACGTGCTGCCATGGAACTCGTGCCAAGTCACGCATATTCTTGCTCAAAATCTGTCAAATCTATTTATCGTCTGAAAACGTTAACGATAGTCATAATCAAATATTTTGTTGATATTTCTTCTTATTATGACGGCCTGATTTCTCAGCTTCTTCTATTTACACGTTCCTTTCGTGTATCTACACATTGACACCTTATGTGAATTCTCCTTATCCTCAACTAGCAATGGCTGAAATGACAGTGATGAATAAGAGAGAATTTTTTTTAACGTGTTTCGAATTTTCGTTGTAGATGAATGTGAGGCTCGGTGCTAGCCCCTATTCTTGTAGAGTTGTATACTCTTCAATCATCAGTTTTCTTTTAAGTTGTTTTCTGAAAACCAAGAGGTCACTTTCCTACATAGTGCTCATTCTGAACTTAGAAATATCTAACTTTAGTTAGGTTAACATATCGATGAAAAGATTTTCCGCAACCTCAAACGACGAATTCGAAGTATACATCGATGTGTTTGTCATAGTCGCGTTCTACTTTTTCATCATCTGGTGATTATGGGTTCAACAATAGTACGTTTTGAATGCCGCCGACTAGTTTTGCTCACATTTGGCGCGCTGATAACCGCTTATCGCTTGGTTTGTTGAAAATTGATACCACCGATTCAACAATGCCCCGATTCAGTGTTCGGGGAACTGGAAATGCTTCCATGGAAACTTCTAAGTTTTTTGTTGCCCTTGATATAGTGCACTTCTCTTAATGAACGCATCAAGAAGTTATTTCACAAAACAAGTACAGAACCAAGAATTCGCATGACAAAACTGGAACGACCATACGAATCATTCATACTATAAGATTTTAATAGTCCCCTCAACCTCCGCTCACATTTAATTTCTGTAAGGGTGTTTCGCTTTTTTCCGGTTTTACCAACTACACCTCTGTCACTTTAAATATGTCAGATTCGCCGGAACAGTTTCGTCAAAATATACTGAGATGCAAGATGTTGTCGTGTAGCACTTCAAAGAGTTAAAACTTCGATGTACTCTTAGTTTATTCTGTTTGAAATTGAAAATCCTCATTTGGCAGAATTCTGCCTGCTTCCCTCATTGAGTGCGGCACGAGACTTCGCGCAGATCCCTCTTTTTGGCGCGTGTTTGACTGGATCCAGCCGCGGCTGGCTTGTATTTTAGCTACGAAGCGCGTTCTCCCGCCGCATACGTTCTTTAGCGACTGGCGCTAGAATTCAAATCCAGCCTTGGCATGTCTAGGCGCTCCCCAGCCTACTACGCTTTTTGTGTGTTTTTGTTCCCCCGTCTCGTATTTGCAATGTTCTATTTCGGCCGACCGTTTTCAGTCCGCAGTCTCCAGCTGGCAGCCGGTTGGAACTTGGTCTCTCTGCCAGCGGACCGTCTGCGCTCTCCGACTTGGGCGCACTCTCTGCGTCGTGTTCGCCCGCTTCTTCAGCAGTCGGTTTATTCACCACGCTGGCGTCCACCGGGCCCTCGCCCCTTCATCCGTTCAATCTACCTTATATACAGGCTGCATTAAACTTTTTAGTAAGTTATACCATATTTATACAGTTCCTCCATTCCTGAATAGAATCGAATTTAATGTAGAGAAGATACTGCGTATCCTTCATAAGTATGCATGAAACAGCAGACATTTATTCCGCTCTCAGTTGTGTTTGATGTACTGTTCGGTTGTTTTTTTTCTCATCAAAATCAGTACATATATCGAATCAAAATACTTCTTTAGCAACTCTAACTCTGACTGAAGGAATGACAGCCAACTGTGAATACTAAAAAGTGTACAAAAAGTTTACGAAAATATGAGTATCAAAGTGTGTTCCGATTTGCTCCGGTTCAACCGGATCATTCTGTTAGCTGCTATCTTCACTCGAGAAAATACAGATTCATGTCCCTAACTATTCTTGGTTATGACTGACATTTGTCATTCATGCAACTGAAAAAAGTATTCAAGAAAGCTTTCCCTTGAGCCGTAGTTAAAATAGTAGAACTTTGTTCACACGCGGTAAATTATTATAAAACATGTTAGCTGTGTTTTATACCATTTTTGGAACGTTTCAATTGTTTATTTCTTTTTGCGTCTTGTACTTCTCTGATCATAAGAAGTCTTCCAAGGCGTTTCGTGTACTATGTTTTGCTTCTCGAATGCCTGCACTAAAATGGCATGCAAATGACATATAGATTGGTAAAAGCTACTCCGCGTGTTCGTATAGATTTGTTTAGAGTGCAAAACACCAGCTATACTATTGCATGAGCGATTGCATGAGCACACAAACAAGTACTAGCAACGGCAGCCAATATAGAAGCATGCCGATCTAATTAAAACTACAACATAATCTAATAACGTAATGATTTCATTACATCTCCCAGTAGGCTAGCATTCTCAGGGAGAAGGTGTTCGTTGTTATATGATTACTACCGTAATTGGGGAACAAGAAGCAATGTTATGTCTGGCATTCTATTAGTTGTCAAACATTGATAATTTTCAGACACATCAACAACAACAGCAGCCGAATGGTATAGACGGGGCTTGGGCATCGAGTGAGGGGGAGCAAAACGCTCCCCGGGCTTGTAACGAATGCAAGCAATTACGAAAGTGAGTGAACACGGTCATACTTCCCTGCTAATCATCTTCGAAAGTCCCCAATCTCTCTATCAGTTTACCTTCCTCATGGTCTCTGCTAGTACTTATATCTCCACTAAAAAGTTGCTCTATTTCTGGTGTGATTGTCAAATAAGTCAATGTCAATAACAATAACAATAACAGATTCATTTTTTCTATCGGCATAAACTTAGAAAAAAAAAGAAATACTCGAGCCCAATTGTTTCATTCACAGTGCGTTTTTGGTCCAAGCAAAAGATCCGTTCGCACATATTCAAGGTCGTACAAAGCCTTTGCGCCCTTACACAGAACATTGAGACGGGGGAATGAAAAAAAACTGTGTTTTTTTTCATCTCCAAATAGTTTTAAGTTTGGATCAGTTACTGAAACGTTTTAAGTCTTCGACCAAATACACTGAGAAAGTACTTTGGCTTGAAAAACGCAGACACATTCGATTATGTTTCATTTATCAAAACTGGCAATAATGTTTCTCGCAGCCCCTACATCTATCCAGTAAAATCTTCAGTGATACGAAGCATTTTTTTCGCTCAATACAGTTTCTTCGATCCATGCAGTTTGTTATTTTGAAGTTAAGCAAAAATGTATTTGCTAACTAACATACTATTTTGCGTTATTCCTTCGAAATGCAAACTTGATTGGAACAGCGTTGGCTATCGTGCATTTTCTCTCGTTGAATGCAGCTGAACCGCGTTCTGCGCAAAACGATAAGCGATAAACCGGTCTCATTCTTTAGAAACATAGCCTTCCCTCCACCTTTTCGCTATTGATCTGGTAGCGGACAGGAATTGTGCCAAAAATGAGTTCACAAACTATGTACAAAAAACCTCTATGATTTTACAAACTGAATCATTCCTCGAATGATGTTTAAATAGTACGCGACTGCTACACAGCGTGCCACAGTAAGACTGTGAACAGCACGGCAATTAAAAAAATGAAGGGATACTCTTTGAAACTGAAATATAGAAGCCAGCGCATTTTTGCTATGAAAAGAGACGCGAAACAGCTTAACACATTTTCGAAAGATGTTGAAAATACGTACGATGAGGCGATCGAGACGATTGTTTGCTCCGAACATTTCGAAAAAATGAACTCATCATCGCAAACCTCGTTGTTATACAAACAGTTTTTTCGCTCTGATAAGTAACTCAGTTTTGCGAATTTAACCATAACACTTTTCTTCGATCAGCTCGCATAGTTATTGGCTAGGTTTCGTCAACCACTCGTGAAACGCACATTTATAATGGTGCACTTCTATCGCTATTTGTGATCAGCGGATGGCAATTGCAGCACGAACGTATTTTACACAATTTCGCATGTGTTCACAGCTGGTTTCTTCTTGTTCTCCTCGCGACAAGACAATGAAATTGGATGCAGCAAACAGAACATTACGCGGAATTTTGCTCACAATCTCATGAAAACTATGGGCGACACGGGGCACTTTGTCTCCCTGCAAAATATGCTCAGATTATATTGGAGTCATCTCATTCAAAGCTGCATAGTATTACTATTTTTCGTATTACATTCACATTCTAATACTATATACGAATTGGCGACATGCGTCATTTTCTTCAACACCACCAATTCTCCCGACATTCACAATCAGAATTTATGATGCTATAGCGCGAGGAACATACATCAAAAGCGCTCTAACAACGAGGGAGGGGGGGGGGGGGCTTGAAAGCTATTCCAACTTCCGCTGAATTGGGGATCTGAAAAGCCAACGTTGTTCATGAAAACTATCTGAGATAACGGGGAGTTCTGAAGCAATTTGCTTCAACACGAATCTGCTAACATATTAGCGAAATAAGTTCGCTAACTGATTGATATTTCTCTCTTTGAATTAATATAGTTCTGAGTGCACTTGAATGAAGATAAATTGCAAATTAACCACAGCTACTGGAAACTCATCAAACGCAGAATTATCTCAATCGTGAATTCTTTATTTTCTTTTTTCAATCAGATTCGCAATACACACATTTATCAAAAGAGGTTTTTCACACAAGCAAATCCAGTTTCAGTTGTATCACCCTGAACCGCCTTATTTTCAAAACCAAAATAGCTTCTGCGATTTGTTGGACTACAAAATATATAGTTTTCGTCAGCAGTAGAATGTCATCAAATACAACTATGGAAATATCCGTTTCGGTACCGTCTCGAGACCAAAAAGAGCGTTTCGAAAGAAAATCGCTAAGATTTTGTTTAAAAACAGGATGGTATCACCCAGTCTCGTATTATACTCCAAGTATTTCCAGAGAATGGACAGAAATGAAGCAGCATATGTCGGCCTTACAAACGATTATCTGCACGATGATTCAACAGCAGTCGTTTCCGAATCAGAACGGCGGCGGTCAGTCACCCGCGTTGGCCAATATTGGCCCGAACGTGCCGTCGCCGATGGTTCAGCGGAAACGGCCGGCACCCATGCCGCCACAACCGGAATGTCCAGTGGCGCTGAGACCGATGACTACAGCTTGTAAGTCACCTATCATCCGTTGGGAGGAACCTTGAACTGTTACGGGTGCGGGGTCAAAAGCAAAGATGGAATGATTAGTTCTTTGCTATGAAGCTCTTTGTAAAACTGTGAAAAACAATTAAACACGTGAGCAACATCTAATCATAGAACTATAGGCACTAGCTCTGCTTAGTTTTTTTCGACTTCTTAATTTTCAAATCAGATTCGGGCTGTCGCCATTGGCCTCAACTCCATTTCGTTCATTTATTACACAAATCATTTCCGTGTTTCGTCACCTCAAGTTCCAGCAAACGATTGTGGCTGTTTCAGGCCCGCTTCCATCACCGTTCATGAACTGGCCGTGGAGTATTCCTCCCATAAGAGCACCATCTCCCTCCCTACCCACACCTAAAACCGATACGGTGCCGGCCACAACAGAACATGTCACTGAACCGAAATGGAGCAGCCCATCCAGCGTGGAGAGCAACGAGCATAAAACAGACAGCAGTGGAAGTAAGTTTCTCCATTTACTCCTTCATTCAGTGCACAATAAACTGCTACAAACAAAACAAAATCACAGAATTACTACAATTCGCAGGACTTGAAAACGATGTTCCGAAAATATCTGGCAAAGATGGGGAAGATGGTGAAATGTTTTTACAACAATATTGATTAATAGTTTCGTAGAAATAGTCTGTAGAATATTTTGTCATGAGATGTGCATGCTTACCTAAATAAAGTTCGAGTTGACAATCGTGAATCGATTTACCTATGATTAATATATTATTGATTGGTTCGAATTGGGTATTAGTTTCAGGAGACACAAACATCGACATCGTGGGAATGGACGGAAGCGAGTCGTCAACTTCTTCCACCTCCACCCAGGTGAGACTCCGAAAACATTAACGAAGTCTCGTACACACTTGGTGTACTCCTCATATCTGATGAGATTCTACAGTACGCACTTGAACATTCCAATGACTGTTTTCTGGGACAAACTTTAACTTCACTTCGACCAAGTTTTATGTAATAGAGGATCCGGATCAAATTCACAATTATGTAATCTCGAATAAGGTACTAATGTGTTCCTAAATAAGATTCTCACTCGTGAAGCAACTATTCCTAGCAAATATAAATTAGTCAAGTTGATAAAGAAAACTACAAACTCAAATTCATTCTGAACATGTTGTATTCGGTTATGTTTAAATGTATAATTCATTTGGTTAGGTAAAGTCTTTGAAAATCGGACTATTTGTAGATTGAAAGCTAGCTAAATCAAATGTTTGTTTTCTCAAAAGCTGCATGCATCGTTTCTTTGGGCTCTGCTCACTCGAGAACAAACCGGTTTCTGCAGTTAAATACTCAGGTCATCCATTTTTACCGTAATCATTTTTTACCATAACCAACTATTATATTTAATGTATTCCAGGCCATGGTCACTTCTCCAGATCGACATCAGTTCAACTCGTACATGAAAGAGAATCCTCAGTTTTACTTGCCGAAGCACGAAATCATGCAGTCCTGCTATCCGTTCAAAATAACAAAGGTGAGAAGAATAGTATTATCATGCCAATAATACAAAATACAAAATATAAATTTGATCGCGATACACGCCATCATTCACGAATTTCGACCGAAACGAACGAGATCAAACTGCAAAAATCTGTGTCATTTGGTAGAACTTAAATAAAATTATTCAAATTACAAATGAATTTGATAGAAGTACAAATTCTATTCTGCTTTTGAATTCTGATTTTCATTTTTCATGAAAATTACCGGTGTGCAGAGGAATTTAGTGGATAACCGCTACTACATGGACTACACAATTTTTTTCATTGAGAAATGAATGAGATTCATGTTATTTATTTTCAAAAAAACATTTTCAGACAGAGATTGGAGCTCCGATTTCGACCACATTACCAATGAACAACTCGTCTACGGAACGGAAACATAGGGTAATACTTTCCTCAGTTTCTCTTTACGTCTCTCTTTCGTGAAATATGTATTTTCCGTCCGAAATTCTGTACACTACTGAAATTCATTGAAACCTGTTGTTTTCAGAAACAGGTTTCCGACGACTATGTCAAAATCATTCGTCAGCAAGATCTGAGTGATACCAGGATATCACAAATTCAAATTCCTGTTCCTGATGCGATTCGCTGCGATCCATGTCAGTGCCAATTCATTCTCTCGCTAGAACAGTAACTGTGACGTGTTCAGTTGGCTCTTATTGGTGAAGGATACATAATTGCCATTGGAGAAACGATTCAACTCCTCTCCGAACTTGCAGAAATCATATGAAAAAATGCGTACTGTCTTTTCAAGGGTAGAAAACACGTAGTCCCTTTTTCGACTTTTAGCCAAAGCGCCAATGATTATCTAATTACGTGTTTTCTACCCTTGAAAGTATTACATTCAAACTTAATATGAGTGTAGTTTTTGATCTATCTATAATTGACTTAACCTTCAATTGCATGGGAACACTTTTCCTAGCTTCTGGGGCTGATCAGCAACTTATAAGCCCATGTTATCTCGTCCCATCTTCTGACCAAATTGTCTGAATTGAAGCAAATAATGAAAGCAGATTACTGTCGAAAAATAGTTCAACAACAATTATAGTGAGAGTTTCGTCCTGTGTTTTTGGGTTAAAATGATTTCGAAAAGTTTTCGTGTCTCAAATCATATGTTTTCAACAACAAAGGTGGACCAGTGCGAAATTTCCAATCATCAACTCTTCAGCGTTCCGCGCCGTGTCGGAGCAACAGATAATTCAACAAATCGTGCAAAACAAAAAATTCGAGGATACTCACATAAAGGATTCCATGGTCCATCTGTGTAAGAAGTTGGCAGAGAAGAGAGTGTTTGGCGCCAAGCTCATGTCACAGACAACCGTGGCTGGGCTCAACCATTCCAACTACTCCAACCTTCCGATTGAGGGAATCATTTATATTCAACGTGAGTAATATGTTATGCTCCAAAGTTTCCGTTCAACTGTCTCAAAGAAAGAATTGGCGAAAAAAATTTCGATATTCTCCGGATGTAGAGCATACGAAACCGATAAGTTTTTGCAGAAACTTCTTGAGATTATTGCAAAATGGTCTCTTGTGTTCTTGTCACATATGTTTAATATACAACGGGTCTTCAGCGTAGTATGCTAAAATTTAAAAGCTGAAAAATTTGTGAACTCGTACGTAATTTCATGATTAATGATTTCTGGTTACAGATGTATGTCGCAAGGTGATGGGTGAGAAGTTCAGCCGGGAAGAAGATTTCTGGGATGCATTCCGCGATGCTACTAAGAAACTGGCCGCTAGGTATACTATTTTCAATATGATATGTGTTTCCTCCCTATGACATTGACTATTTTAGAATATCGCCAACAACACATTCATTTCGTTGCTATCTTTTGTGTTTTCTTTTTTTTTTTCAGTTTTCTTGATTCATTCTCGATTCACTTCAGAACATTCGCTTCGCTGTGTTCGCAGATCAAACTGGAACTCAGATTTGGTCGAATACAACAAACGATTTTAAGGGGAAAAAATCACAATTTCCTAGAATACACTTGTCGTTAACGGTTAACGTCCTACATTTTATTTAATTTATGGACTGACTGAAAGACAACTTTTTTCAGATGTCGTCGGGTGCGTCACGCGAAGAAGTCGAAAAACAAGAGTGACGACGGTGTGTCTCTGACATCGGACCCATTCTTCGACGTGAAGCCGGAATGTAGCGTGGCGTCCACTCTTCTCAGTCTCAACATTCCCCAATTGGGCGAGCAGAAGTCGGATGGGCAAGTGCAGGAAAGAAGTGCCGCTGAAACACTACAAAGTCTCTCGCGACCGGCAAGCAACGTGAACACGAACAACCTGCCTCTATCAGGACTACAAGCCCTGACCGCCACCTCGCTTGCTCAGGCAAGTTTGAACGAACATATAAAAGGAAAAAATGAATTCAGTGCGACAAAGAAATGATATATTCAGTGAGATCTCCGTTGTCTCTAGAAACAACTACCTCTTGAGAAACGCTTTCGAGCTACCTACTCACTAGTTCCCAGAATCCCAGAACATATGTTGGCTAATAACGACTCAATGTCACATCATAAGTTCGAACGAATCGTGACGTTTTCATTTCAAGGGTCTCGGACCAGATTCACCCGCATGGGAGGCTTTGATGAGTCTAGCTCAGCCGGTAAATCGTGAAGTGTATCAAAAGGATCTGCGAAATGGTATTCAACCCATTTCCCCATAGTCTCGCAATGTACATTAGATTTTGGGACAGCCAGACGCCTGCCATGTCCCGGTATTTTGTGTCATTTTCAGTCTCTTCTTAGCTCTTCTTAGCCCGTGTTCATTTTTGTGATTTACTCCCGTGAATTGTTTTCGGTGATGTATTTTAAATAGTGTATGGAATAGGTCAGCATTCATTTTGGTAATGAGTGAAACCTTTCCCGGTTTTAACTGCTTACTTATTCGTTTTCATTGCTTCTGTTTTCTTCTGTTTCGCTTACTTCATTTTTATTTTTCTCAGGCTTGCAAACTCAGGATTGTTTTTCGCTTGTTTTTCGGTTGTTCTCAGGTGTTAATACTCAGGATTATACTCAGGATATGTCTTACTGTCAGGGAGGTCATTTGACCCAAGTCATCGATTCTGTTCATAACTCAGCTACCTCTCCATTTCTCAGGATTCTATTTCTTTTTACTCAGGAAGCCTTCTGCAATTTCTGTTCAAACTTATTGCTCTCTATTTGTTTTCCGACAACTCAATCCGTACAAATGTTTTTCACAAATGCGAAAACTGAGATGATAGTAGTCTCACTCATAGAGAATTACCTAACAGCCTTGCGTGAAGAAGGGACAGACTGATCCTCCGTTCTACAATGACAGAACCTCATGTGCATGGCGTAGGAAATTGGTCTGACAGACTGATTTGTGGCTGTGTACCGGAGGAACTGTCATAGTGTGCAGGTCGGCTGGACATATTTCAAAACAACTACTATCATCTTATATGCTCATACAATTTTCACAGTTCAACTAAATTCCTTTTTCGACCTTGGTAGATTGTTTTCAAAGTTGTTGCGTTTAACGCCCTTGCTTCAAGTTCATGATGTGTTTTGTACTGTAATCTATTATGATTTACACAGCGTACTCACCTACGCTAGTGCTTTCAAATCCCCGTGCTTGTACCCGTTTCTTTTCCCCAGTGAAACAAATCGTATTTCGGCCCGCGCCTTGCTTTCTCTGTCGGTGAACATAACCAACAATAAAACAATAAACAATATTCCACACGTGTTCTTCAAGAAGTGTCATCGAAAATGAAGAAACAGTTCAATAAACAGCACTTGAAAAAGTTTTCTTAGACCCAAATACAAACTCATGTTGTATAAGTTTTCAACAGACAAGACAAAAAAACTTCAAAATAAGTTGGAAAGTTATCAGATTCACATCCAAAAGTTTCACATCCAGAAGTTCTCAACCCATTGTGTTCCATTGGTCTGAATTACCGAGAAGATGGATATAGGTCTCAATAACGACTTTGAGAGAGTGCTAACTGCTTACTTACACATACACTGCGTACAACGCAGAAGCACCTGAATCTTGCAGGGGCAGTGATAGAACATTCCTATCATTAACATCCATACTGTCGAGAAACGGACGAGGAAAGTAGACGACTTGGCAATATTTGCTATTATTGATAGCTCATCAGTAGCCGCATATCAATATGCTAAATAAATATTGTTTTCTAAATGTAATGATTTATTGCTGACACATCCGCCAGAGTATTACTTGGGGAGAGACGCAGAAATTGTGTAGACATGTTCCCGCTCCGGTTACTCAATTCAAATTCCAGACTTGTTCAACTGATTTAGCTGATTGAACTAATTAATAATGACTATCATTTGGATGACTCAGCCGAACTTCCCATTTTTCTCAGTATGGCTCTTCAAAGAAAAACTATGTCCAAACGTAGATGGAGTAATCTGAGCATATTTTTGATTGATCAATTCACATGCAAGCATGTGATATACAAGAGGAAAATAAAGAATATCGACAGTAGAATACAAACAGATGAACGCGAAAATAAGTGTCGGAAACCGCCAAACATCATTTGGTCATCACAACTAAATGAAAAAGTAAACAATATGACAATGTGTTTTCGAAATTTTAAATAAAATGTGTCCAATACGGTAGTCAAAACCGTATAGTATGGTTTCGAAATGTTCCGTTCCGATCAATAGAAGAGGTTGAATTTATTATAAGAACTTGTAATTATACCGAAATTGATACACAACTGATAATAACCTCACCATGACTATCAATGGGTATCTGGACATTTGATGGAAACCCGTTTGTTTGGCCGTCTCTTTGCCTTTTATATACTCTATCAGGGTTTCCAATAGGAAAAACGGCTGAATAAATTATACTTTACACGTCTCTTGTCTGATTTGAGGTGAGCATGAGAAAGAAACCATAGGTGATTGCTAGTGATGATACCTCCACCTCCCACCGCTCATTTCGTTTGGGATTCTCTCTTTTACCTTTCTGCGATTCAAGTTGACTAGGATATATAGAGCTGAAAGTTATATATTCCTACTTTCCATGTCACCTCTTCCAAAAAAATCACAGAAGAATGATAAGGGCTGATATGTTCAAACTACAGTGTAGTTTGTACGACCTTGAAAGACCGCACGAACTCAATTACATGACATGTTCTCCTATTGGCGACCGCAATAGTTTTCTCTGGAACTCACACATTTTTATTAAACATAATACAGAATGGTGCAATTTACTTGCAGTGTAGAATAGTGTTGTACAGTGTACTTTAGTTTAGACGTATTCTTATCAAACACACGGCTCTGTGATGGTGCGCCACAATGATTTGATAAACATAAGTTGTCAACCCAGCAGTGCCAAATTAGTTGTGTGTTCGATATGAACCCCCATTTACGTTCTATAACCATGTTCTGTAAGCTCACATATCCAATAACTTGATCAACTTCGAACGAACCTATTTCATGCTAAGTGTTAGATCATTTTCGTTTGTGTTCTCTTCATTGCTCCCTACTTTGCCGAATAGGCAAATGTTATGTAAACTCTGTTGAAATATGTCACTTGTCTATTTACCCAAATATTTTCTGGAACTGGTGTGCATGGTGGATGCCATAGTCTTGAAAATGTGAAGAAGGTTAGCACTGTGCTTTGCTCTTTCTGATGTGTTTTTCTCCCATCAGATCATATTCACCAAAATGTTGATGATTTTAACGTCAAAAGTACTTAAAGACCATTAATAAACTTAAATTACAATACATAGTCTGCAACTGTTTAATTTGAAACTGGATTGTTCTTGGTTTCCCAATTTTTTTTAGCGATTAGTGAATGACGTGCGTATACTTTATTGTGTATGTCTTCATTACAAACTTATCTCATGAATCTTCACTTTTAGGATGTCTCTTCGTTTCGACAACAAGGTTGCCATTGTGACCGGTGCTGGTGGCGGACTTGGTCGTACCTACGCCATTGAACTGGCCAAGAGAGGCTGCAAAATCGTCGGTGGGTATCTCGTGGAGGTCCTTCAAGGAAATTTAACAATTTTATTTCTATTTTGTCTTGTTGTGTTTGTAGTTTGAATCAACTTACGCGATAAAAACATATCTCGAGATTTCTGCTGCGTATAACAGATCAGCAACTCAAAGTTGGTCACATCCCCTTAGCTGCTGAGTTTACCTTCGGCTTCATAATCATTCGTCCATATACCATTCGAATGCAAATACTATGATTGAAACAGCATTGGAACAAATTTCATTATCCCTCATCTCTGTTCCTCTTTTGTATGTACCGCTCTGTACTCGTCTTTGTTGATGTACTTTTCACACAACGAAGCACACTCAAAGTCGAACAAGCTCACAATTTCTGAATTTTGTTGTTGGATCACATTAGAATACAATTGTCCAAGTGTGATTTTTTATCACTAGGCTTCGTTCAGTGTTCGAAGAGTTGATATGCAGTAGAGTGTTCAAATTGATAACCTTCGGACCTTTCGTATACTAACACTTACAATTTGTGCGGGTGACACACATCAGTTCAATGTTTTTGACAGGCAGTGTCATTGCGGCTATTTTATAACATACGTACTCATTGATGACATAGGTACATCATTTGTACACCAACTTCTGAACCTTTTTAGGAAATTAATCTCATTACACCATCTGCAAAACGAGAATCGGATCACAATATAATAAAACGTATTGTATATTGATTTCAGTTAACGACTTGGGTGGTGATGCTCATGGTACATCTGCGTCGACTTCCATGGCTGATAAGGTGATTTTACGAAAAAAGAGAAGACGCTTATCAAACGTATTTGAGAATAGTGGCCAGGAAGATCACATTTCTGCCTGCATAATAGAGTTTTCCGTATTTATTTTTCTTTTCATGTTGAATGATTCTAATTCAGGTAATACATTCAATAAAAGTAAGCACGATGTCTAGTGTGTGACGAGGCTTTGAATACCCGTTACGGTTCAAAGATATCCCCGATTTCGTACTCAAATTTAAATCTACCAATGTAAGGAGTATTTTTCAGGTGGTGGCCGAAATCAAGTCAGCTGGTGGCCAGGCTGTTGCCAACTATGATTCGGTTGAGTTTGGAGAGAAGATTGTGAAAACTGCAATCGATACTTTCGGACGTGTAGGTAAGTTCGAACTGTTAGCACTTACTTTCTGCTGATTCTCGGCTTTTGGAAATCTATGTGGTGTTAGAACGTAACAATATAGACTTGCAATATAGTGAAAAAATAGCAGTTTTCAACCTCACTAATATTATTTCAACCATTAGACATCAATTTCAGTTTGACAAGCATTACAGCTCATATCTAACCCACATTTGTCGACGATATACACCAGTGTTTCAGATATTGTAATCAACAACGCTGGAATTCTGAGAGACGTCTCTCTGGTGAAAATGACCGACTTGGACTGGGGTGAGGCTTTTTAGAACTAATTTGGTGCAAAATGCTGTTTCCTTTTGTGATCACGAGATTGTTTTCAGATCTCATTTTCAAAGTTCACGTGAAGGGTGCATATTCGGTTACCAAAGCAGCCTGGCCGTACATGAGAAAACAAAACTACGGAAGAATTATCGTCACCTCTTCCAATGCTGGTATATACGGGAACTTCGGACAGACCAACTACGCTGCCGGTCAGTTTCACACATTTTGTGGAGTCTCTTTGTCGAACATCGTGATCTGGTTGAATTGTTAGCACTCCTGCGCTTCTCCAACTAGCGGGTGCGTCTTGAAACACAAAAGCTGATGAATCTGCAAATAAGCCTAATTAAAGCCTGCAAAGTGAGTATCACTTCGCGTCAGTGTCTTTTGTCATCAATCTTTTCTTATAAAACAATATTGTCGGACACACTGATGAAGAAATGTTGTAGCCAAATCTGCGTTGGTGGGATTCAGCAACTCGCTCGCACAAGAAGGAGCAAAGTACAACATTGTTGCCAACGCACTGATACCCACAGCTGGTTCTCGCCTGACAATGACCGTTATGCCAGAGGTATCATCTCAGAGTTGTACTCGAAAACTGCATACTTGTTGAGCACGAAAACATTTGTGAGATTTCCACTTGCATGATTATCTATTTTGCTCACATCATCCGTTACTGTATGCTTGTGTACAATCTCACGAAATTAAACGAATTACAAGAAAGACCTATATTTTGTTCCGTTCTGAGTACAACAAAACACATGTGAAATAAGTTAATTGTTCATACTGTTCAATACCTCAAAACTGCGATTTCCAAAACTTCCAGGATTTGGTGAATGCTCTGAAGCCCGAGTATGTGACTCCGTTAGCCGTCTACATGGTACATGATTCATTCACCGACTCTGGAAAGGTATTCGAAGCCGGAGCAGGCTGGTACGGAACATGTGAGTTCGAACGCTTCAGTTCAATTGAGAAGCACGAGCACTCGTATCATTAATTGTTAAGCATGTGTTGTTCCGATATCACAAGTAAAACAAGTACACATATCACATATTTATGAATCAGGTTTAGTTCTTCTCGTGTCTTCTTTTTCAAGTTCATTGTTCTTTCATGACGAATCTTGATTAATTTTTCGGTAGAATCGAATTTTCCTATTTGTTCCAGTACAATTCCGTTTCATTTCAGTGCAATATTATCGCTCCAACGGAAAGGTTATTCCTAATGCTACGGCCGAACAATGTGAGTTTTCTCCTCTCCTTTTAGTCCCATTTCATATAGATAAAACAGAAATCACACGAACATTGGTAGGATGCTTACTTTACCGCCCAAGATTGGTAAGAATACGGCTTTAGATGGGCAAGATATTTTTGTAACGTTAAAAATCAAAGAATGGATGGAGAACTATGTTTTTTTTACAGCGCTAAGGTTCGGGGGTTCAAGGCGGAGACTTTCATAGACTCGATCGACTTGAAAAAGAACGAATGCAAGACATGCTAACCTTTCCTAAATATTTTATGAATGGTCTTTTCATTGACAATTTCAAATCATTTTAGTGCGTGACAGTTGGGGAAGCATTACGTCGATGGCCGGTGCAAAGCATCTAGACAACATGAAAGAGGGAATGGCCGAACTGATGAGTGCTCTGGAGGACAGCAAGGCCAACGAAACCGTTCGTGTTATTGTTGAATTTTTCATAGGTTCAAATTATGACCCAGAATTCAATGGCCTTTCCCCGAGGGGCACATTCACTGTTCACCTTGAAACTGCATGTATCTCTGTTCTGAAAAGTTTGTAGTCTGATCAGGCAGAATTCGCAAATAAAAACCTGACGCGTTTGTAGATCGGACTACGACTCGGATATGGTCACCGTTAATATGCGCAACACCTGGGGAATTCTCTTCATCATTCACAGCGAGTCGTCTGTTTACATATTGTTAGATTGATAGCGTTCATGACTTTTTTGTGAACAAACGTTCACAATGGCCCGAGTGGAATTTATTTCTGTTCCAGCAAAGTGGTACCGGTTCCGACAGCTCAGCTCCTTCTGATATCAAATGTGCGGCTCTCTTCAAAGAAATGAACGATGGTGTACAGGTGAAAGCTATATGAATTACTATCAAGTTTATTATTTATCTGATGTTGATACAATGTGAAGTATGTTTCACTTGTTTCATTGAACGTTATTCAAGTTTGTAATCAGTGTAAGTCAACTCAGTCGTTTGAATTAAGTATTCAAGTTTATAATCAGTAACTAAAATGAGTAAATAACAACGTACTCAATTACAATCCACACATCTACAGGCTGATCCGACCGCAGTGAAGAATGTGAAAGCAATTATCTTGTACGTCATCACCGATGGAAAGAAGGAAATCGCTAGATTCAGTGAGTGGTTCTCGACAGAAATTCATCATACGATACTGCAACACATTGGCTAATCACTACTGTTTCAGCCCTTGACTTCAAGAGTGCCGCTCCTTCTGTCTATTACGGCGACGTCAAATCTGGAGAGAAGGCAAACACTACTGTCACTGTTTCCGATGAAGACTTTGTGCTGATCGGAAGTGGAAAAATCAACCCACAGAAGGTTGGTTGTCAACGTTTGTTTTCAGGTTTAACGGATTGTACCAACTCGATACAACTCACGAAAAGCACTTCACAGGACAACTATAAATGTTCAATGGTACTTCCGTGACGTACTGATAATTCTCATTTGGAGTTGCAACGCCAAATTACTACAAACATGAGTGAAAAAAAACATTTCGAATTCCATCTCTAGATTTGTGCAACTATCATTGGGAACCATTCTATATTTTCAGGCATTCATGAGTGGAAAGCTGAAGGTGAAAGGCAACGTTATGCTTCTGCAGAAGCTACAGGGAGTCCTGGACAAAAAGTTGAAGGCCAAACTTTAAGTCGTTTCCTAACTTCTTCTTGTAGTTCTGTGTATATTTTTTTGTGAATTTGATCATATCCGTGCCTGGTCGTGCCATCATTTGTACATTGAGATATTGCAATTTTTATTACATTGAAAGTAAACTAGTTCACAATCTATGCTGGTAAATTGTAAAGTATGAAAACTTCTATAAAACATTTTCGAAACATGTTTGGACGTGTGTGATAGAAAGGAAATATATGACAGATTTCGAATACGATAGTAAACGATAGTAAACTGAGTAGTACACAATATAGGCAGACACCGCACAGTTACTAGAAAAATTATAGAATTATAGGAAAGCTTTTAATAGTATTTTTGCACGGAAAAAGTAAAGCATGATGGAGCCAGAATACGTTCAACGAATGAGCAATTAGAACACGTTAGAGATGTAATGGTAGTTCCCCTTCAAAACCTGGATGGGACAGGAGTTCCACTCTGCAGTCCACTGACTAGCTGCTGGGTCAGGTTGTCAATATCATCGTGTCCACCTCTGCAAGATGGAGTAGGGAAATGATGAACAAGATTAGAATAATCCGTTCCACACAGTAGTGAACTCCTACAGTATAAGTTGAGCCTTCAAGATTCATTCATTCACTTCATATTGTTAAAATATGGTGTTCCTTTATGGCCCATGCCATACTTATTAGATTTGAATTAACCTCTACAATAATTGTGACCACTTTCTACCACACGACCGGGAAACAATCGTACTAAACCGGTTGTTTACGGTACAGTACACCACCTTAACTCTTGTTGGAACGATGAAGTCGAGAACTGTTCTAAAACACTGTATTGGACTGAACTGCTACCTGGAGGTCATCGTTTTTGTGCGTATTTGACTGATTCTCTGCTGTGCCTGGGGGTCGTTTTGGTTGACGGGGTCGATGTGAGCATTGGCTTCTCGTTGCGTTGTTGTCATCGCTGCAAAACTTCACCTTGTTATTGGAAGTGATAACTGGTTTCGGTCGTTGAGGAACAACTTTTCACGTGCGTGTGTAATGGAACAGGGACTATCTCAGTAAAACGGTTTGAGATCTCATATATCATGTTTTTTTGATTTTATAAATGAAAAGACTGTGAATCACAAAGTTTATCACTCACTATCGTCGCGAAGTTGTCTGACAAACTTGTTGGGGTTTTGTACAGCATTGGAACTTTTGTATGGCGCATATGGTGCGTAACGCTCTCTGAAACAAACAAGATTGAAATTGGAATAACCTCATTATCACGAAAAATGTCTTGTCGTATAACATATTTTAGTCATATTGTAGTTTGTACTCTTATTGTACAAACTAAAAATATTTTATATGTTCACATCGAACTTTGAAAAGATCAGTTCCACTTGATATGAGGTACTTCAGAATGTGTTGCCAAATGAGTACACAGATTCGGTTTCTCTGCTTCATTCGCTTTTTCAACTTACTCTGTAGTTTCTTCCGTTTTCCGGTACATGCTCTGTTTGGTGATAGTGGTGGTTGATGGTGTATTGTCGTTGGTATCGAAACAGGCCACTGGCGTGGTGGTTGCATACTGGAAAAACATTGAGGGTGATTCAATCTATGAGAAAATATGTTGTTTCAAATTGATAGATGTTTCGCAAAGCCATTACCATCACCATTTTCTTACCTGATGAATAAGTTCTCTTGGGTTGGTGATCAAGTATCCGGTTTTAGTGTCGAATTTGTATGAAGGGTCCGACAGAACAGTAGATGCAACTGGAACAGTTTGTTTTCAGGGAATATCATTATGTTTTCAGAGGTAATAAACTATATCAACAACGAAAATTCTTCCAAAAGAATCTTGAACACCCGATTTATTGTTTGAACCAGATGAACGTGTGGCTCTCGTACTTTCCGGTGAGTGAAAGATCACACATGGTTGCTTTAAAGACACGCTGCGGCTCAAACATTGAATATGAACCACCTATCGCAGCTGAGTTCAATACCCGGCTTATGCAACAATTTTGATTAGTCTAGTCGCTGTTGGAAACTTTCCAATACAATTGACTCCGCCCACTAAAATCTACTGTAACTGGCTTCTATCGATGGTTGAAACGAACTATATGTGAAACGCTATTCGAATGCTTGTATGGGAACTCCAACTAAATATAGTTCACATAGCAGCAAGAAATTACCATCTTCTTGTACACGCGGCGCTCATGCGCAAATGGCAGATATGTCGCGTTTCTGTATGAACCATTTTCACTAATTGTTTCACAGTTTTCTTCTTTTTCAAAGGAACATCAAGAACGATAATCAACTCGAAATCAATGTTTGTCCGGTAGTGTCTCTCTAATGAACAAACATTGTTCAGGTGAAATTTTGACCAACATTAAATATTCAGTTATGTTGAGGTGTGTTTTTCTCCTGCGATTCATTTTTTTGTGCACTGCGTTGTTTGAACAGATGAATAATGATTGCTCACCGCTTGCACGACCATCATGCGGTCCGATGTTTCCATTCGAACCATATGGGTTGCCGCTCATTCCACTTCCAGGACGTCCAGATCCGTACGGATCTGAGAGTTCACACACTATATTCACTTCATAGTTATATTCACTGACACTTTGGCTCGACGCCAATGACACTGTGGAGAAAGTTTTCATATAAATTTTGTTGACATTAATCTACAAGAATGAACATGTCAAAAATGGCCTGAAACATTCATTGATCGGACAGTAATATACGCTGTGAAAATTACGAAAACCATAATTAGTTCAACCAAGAGCAAATTCCATTCCGCGCTGGTCAAACGTTACATCGTTACATGTATACCAGTAACCACAAAGAATCTCAATCTGTGATAAGTGAGAGGAATCTATGAGTTGAAACACACTTTATCAGTAATCACAGGAAAGATCAAAAAATGACATCACAAAGTACAGTTAGTTCATTGTGCCAGATTAGTTGGCCATCGTTTACCTCCGCCAGCTGTTCCACTGCGGCCCGAATATGGACTTCCCATTCCTTGTCTAGAACCACCCAGATCGTTTCCTGGACCACCGAGACCTCCCGGGCCCCCGAGTCCTCCTGGACCTCCATAGCCGCCTGGACCTCCAAAACCACCGGGGCCGTCTGCCCCGCTTCCTCCCAGTCCACCTCCGGTATTCGGACCACCTGTTTTTATATAGACGTACAAAGGGAACAATGGGGTAGAATCAAACGACCGACACTCAACAACGATAAATTCGTACCTGCTGGGCTGAACGCTCCTGCGCGCGAATTTCTTCCGCTTCCTGGTCCGTACTCACTACCAAATCCACCATCGCTGGGGGCAGCTGGAAAACTTGATCTACTATTAGCTCGAACTTTGTGATAAGTTAAGCTCTGATATTGACTGACGTGGCTGTATTTAAATTGACTGAGTTGGCTGCGCGCAAAAAGGCTTCACATTATCTTGTCTATTTGTCTGATGAAATTTTCGCAAATGTCGTTGAGACTTCAACAATGCCTATTCACAACGAATAGCGTATTTGTTGCACAGGAATGTCATTGAGACAAAGTTTTAGTTTTTTTTCTCCGAAAGACCGATGTACAAACTGATTCTCACATCCGATGGTGTTGGTCCAGTTCTTTTCGTAAACATTCACGCCATCGCGCCCCTTCTCGCCTCGATCCACGTGTTGCAGCTGGGTGATTGTCACTCTGGGCGACAAGTCCTGAGGACGTCTAAACAAGATATGTTATAAACTCTGAACAAAGAATAATAAGAACTCTTAACAACAAATACTGTGAGTTTGGAACAAGGGATAAATACAATGCACAGAAAAGGTCCTCTACAGAAAATGAAAACGCATTCAGATCGCGAGGTAGACAGTTTGTATACACTGACACTCGCTGTATAGCTCTTTTCAGTCACAATTTTATTGTTTGAGACTGGAGGTTGAGTGGCTAGTTTGTTTACATTTTCCTTAACCACTGTTATAGCTGTGCTGCCCACCTTTTTAGTTCATAACCATCGGCTGCCACTGTTCCGTCACCAATAGGTGAGTAGTAGAACCGACGGGGTTTCAAAGATTTTGGAACATGAGTGGGATCGGAAACAATCTGCAATAGACCAATATAGTCCAATTCTTCGCAGTTCACGTCTCCCATGATCACAGATGAAGTTTGGTTTCGGAATTTAGCTGAATGAACGGTAACGACACCGAATGAACGATAACGGCATCTACAATCTTTTGATCAACCGCAAAATATGGTTTCCATGATTTCCAATAACATTTCTACAGTGTTTCATTAATTATTTGACTTATTTCGCCTTTATCGCAACAAAAACTCAATATAAATCTCGATAAGTGTCGATATCGTTTCGATGAGTACTATAGCTGACCTCTCCACCCTGCCAGGAATGGCTGCTCAGTTCCACTCCACTACCGGGTCTATCTCCGAATCCGCCAAAGCGACTCTCTTCGAACGGGGACTTCTGCCGAGTAGCCGAGGCATGACGGGCGGTTTCGAATCGGTTGTATTCGTCCTAAGCAAATAAATCGGTTGAAACTATTGTTAGAACTTCTGGAAAAGGTACATTTGTACTATGGAACTAATGTATGGTGAAACTCTGCTCGGGAACAATAGTGTTGTTAAATCAAACATTTACAGTTTTAAAATATTCACACATCTTTTATTCCTCTGATTCACTTGTTTCCCTTGTTTGTGAGGTCGTTTTTGACTTCATCGCGATTCAAAAACAATTCTGGGTGAAATGAATGTTACAACAAGCAACAGCCGCCCCCGCCTATCCCTCAACAGAAACAATGAAAATAATCGATCTCTGGGCAGAAGAGAAAAGAGATGAACATAACTTCATAAGTTTGTAAGGACAGAACTGAATGATGAAGACTGTATCATGA
Organism: Litoditis marina; assembly: GCA_964036275.1. Taxonomy (NCBI): domain Eukaryota; kingdom Metazoa; phylum Nematoda; class Chromadorea; order Rhabditida; family Rhabditidae; genus Litoditis; species Litoditis marina. The sequence goes on along the minus strand of OZ038438.1, from coordinate 11,896,577 downwards.
AGCCAATTTATAGTATTGGAAGAATAATTTATGGTTGAGTGATGACGGCCGGGTACATTCAAAACTCAGTTGATTTTAATCTGAATTCAGATGATCATAAAATGTATTATTCCTGAAATGTACATTGATCTACATACTTTCAATAAGTTTAGCTCACCTTGTGTTTTCCAAGAGCAGAATAAGCAGGACTGGCGGTTCGGTCGCGGTAGCTGCTCAGGTTCCCTGCACTACCATACTGAGACATGTTGCGCTAAGAAAACATATGTTATTCAATAATGAGGGCTCATCATGATAATAATGATTTACAAAAACTCAGGAGAACGAGGTTAAATCGACTTATTAGAACGAAACGGTGTATTGCGAAGTTGTGAATGAACACAACCGGTAACATGTTCGGGAGAAATTGAATACATCAACGGACATGAACAGATGGAGGATTTTGTAGAAGGAACTAACACAAGGTTTTGTCGAAGAAATTAAATTTCTACTTTCTGGCTTTTTTACAAACCCACTTTCAACAAAAAAAGTAAACTACGCAGAATGAATAAGAGTAACGGAATGAATTGATCTAAGTTGTTATCTTTTCACGCTAACAAAAACAAACAGTTTTTCTTCTCTCTCAACAGACTCGAAGAAGTTCATTTTTGTTACTCAGAAATCATCGTTTAATACCAATATCAACGCGTGAACTCTTTCACAAATGATTACAGTGCTAAAACTATATCTGATACAACAATTCTCTATGTCATGTGTGATTGGTTGGCGCTAAAGAGAACAAGATGTAGAAGAAGAAGAAGGAATGCTTGCCGCGAGAAGTTAGCATAAAAACAGAAAAATGTTTTGACTGATCGTCGAGAAGCATTTAGCGATTATGAAAGAAGAAGACATAATGGAAAATGATGTCATGGAAGGAATCTGTGAGATGTATTCTTGCAGCATTCCTCAACCTCGTAATTCAGCTATGTATATATTATTATGTTTAATATACTTACATAAATAGAACAAGTCTTCTAGAAATGGACAAGTTCCTATGCTCCACCACTACGGATAACAGATATGTAATCGAAACAAAAAACATATGAAACTATCCATAATGTTGATCAAGCGTAGAGTGACTAGGGTGATAGGGTGACCTATTGTCTGAATTCATAAAACGTGTGTGGTGTGATTGGCCGGGTGAAGTATGGTCGGTGGGAGGGTGGATGAATAGACGGTGTGTAAAGCCCCCGATGTGTCCGCAGCACACATATGTTTCCAGACACATCAAATGCGTTTCTCAACAACACGTGGGTTGGAAATGTGTCAAATTGGTCAGAAAATGTATAAGTCCACCGAAAATATGACCAAATGGAACGTTCTGTCGTGCGCCAACCTCGTAAGCACGAGACAGCTTTCAAAATTCGATTCTGCATGAATTTCTGACTTCTAGTAAACTTTTGTACGTAGAACGGTGTCGGTATAGGAAAGAAAATTGTAAAGTGGACCTACGGCAACTACAAAAGCAAACAGAGTATTATCAGTTAGTAGAAGGCTCTTACTTGGTTGTTGTTTTGGTGAGGAGATAGGGAACGAGCTCTTTCCTGATCAAGCCAGCTGACGCCTTTTCTGTAATAAACACAAGATACTACTTCAAAACATTACAAAAACTTGGATCAAGTAAGATGCAAAACAGCCAGAAAAGCAGAGAATAGCCAAATCACAGATCAATAAAAGTTCATATTCGCATGGCGAGTTGAGTTTTCTAGGGTCAAACCTCAAATTCTTTCCTAAAACAGAAGCTCCAATAATAGGATCCACAACCTACTCAGCCAACGGGAAAACCTGCTATATGTCTTCATGAGAATCATTTAGGGAGTTGCTGAGACTTTGTTGTACTCTGATCTTAATATACCATGTTTAATTTACGACTTTAGACCGAAATGGGACGGTATCAAACTACAAACACAACGAGATAGGGAAATATGCACCGTACATTGAAACGAGCGAGCCATACAACGAACAACTTTCACATAATTCGAACACTAATATGAAACAACTAAACTTAGGCACATTTTCCTGAGTTTCCGATTAGGAAAATTAACGGCTTGCCAACGATGCTATTCTCACCTTTTTAGACTTCCATAGTTGCTTGCGGGGGCAGTTTCGTTTCTCCTGAATTCACTTCTTTCCAGAGAATCATAATCACTTTCGTCGTCATTTTTATGGTAGTTTCTCCCCGTTCCGTATATATTGCTGCCTGTCGAGTAGTGACCTTAATGACAGATAGGCTCCAAGGATAAAACGTAGTTGGCAGTAATGGATAATGCACGTAATAAAATGTGCGCAGCAAATTAATGTGAAGCCAAATGGTACACATCTCACTTTGCGAACTTGCCGGGCGTGAAGAAGTGCCTCTAGGTAGAGAGCCACCGAACTTCAGCAGAAAAGAATTGTCTACACTTTTTTCAATTCCAGGAAAATCCGTCACCAGGTTGGCATCTGAACAAAATCGGTAACGATAGCAGAATCGAAGAAAGAGACTTAAATATCTAGCGGCCCAAAACATGAGAAATTCTCCAATAAAAAACGTGTTTTTCTTTCACTTTTTCCCAAACATTCGGATACAAGTGTAGGCAGGTGCGAAACACTTTCCACGGTAAATTAATCAAAGTCTCTCTAAATATATTTTGTACTTGTTGTTCTTATTGTGTTCAATGTTATTTCACTTAGAGACTCACGGTCGATGTTGGGCGATGCCAAGGGTGTGTTTTTACCGATTTCACGATAAACAGGGGCATCACGAGCACGTCCGCAGCTCTGAACTCGTATTTTTTTCGCGAAAAGATGATTATAGATTAAACAAAATCACAAGAGGAACTACTGAATTTAAACAAACTGACCATTGAGTTGAAGCCAACAAGAGGGCTGGTACCTCTGGAGAGGTCCCTGCTTATACTGTTGTAGTTGGAATTATAGTGAATCTTTTGTTGTGGGGGTTCTGAAAAAAGTGTACTGTATTAAGTTCATGGAATACATGAACTTATACGAGTGGTTTCCCTTTGTTTCGTACTCACCAGATCTTTCTCTATCTTTGAAAGACAAAACATGAGAGTTTTCGTCTATGAAACGTTGTAGCTCTTGGTCTTGATAGGAAGACAACTCATGCCGATTCAACAAGTCCACACCATTCACGGCTATTTTATCCTGAAATTTTTTTGTTATTTCATGACTTTGACTTCTTTGAAACGATGTGAAAAAAAATTCCTTGCGATGTGATCAACCCGTATCCACCCACACTTACCGATGTATCAATGGAAAGATTATGTGGCATGGTCGACGTTCGAACCACCCTGAAAACAAACAAGAACATTTTCGAGTAAAAACTAACTCGCACTAAACAGGACACTTTCACGGCTTTTGCAAAGCAAAGCAGGTATGATAAAAACGCTGCCGATTGTTTACATCTGAACCATATTATGATGAAATTTACGAAAAATCTTAACTCAGGAGCTGCCATAGAAAGTCCAAAAAAATATCAAAAAGGTCAGTATGCGTTTCTGCCAGGAAAATATGTGCCTGAAGATCTCCATTTTCTTTGACACGCATGGCACATGCGTATTATACAGCGAGCGGGCAAAATAGTGTGTAACCTGAGAAACGCAGAGATCTCCGTGCGGCAGCTGCTGTAAAGCAATTTTGTTGGTTAGTGATAAAGCAGTCAGAGCCGGGAAATGGCCAGGTTGAGGGGGTGGCAGCTCAACTCGTATTGCAGTTGGGACAAAGAACTGAGGGTCGCCCCAGGAGCAGGCCGAGCACAAACTTTTGCCTATCATACATACACTGCTCAACACAGCCAGCTTTCGACAGTGTGTCAATGAACATTTTAGAATGACTTGATTTTCAATTACATCAGAGTTTCAAAAAATGGAAAATTCTACCAGGTTCTTCCTTATTGTAATCACATGTCGAACAGACTCCTTGAATTGGCGCGCTGTGAAGCACTACTCAGGAACGATGAGAACTAACCAGGCAGTTCCGTTACTTATGACAAACGTGGCATGTTTTCGGCACTATTTTTTAATTGAACCTGCAGCGACAGTTGCGTAGAGAAAACAGTTACCAAACTATTTAAGAATTTTAGTTTTGAGATAAGTTATGAGATATCTTTTCCTCGATCAAACCGCCTGGACTGTGTTGATATGACCTGGACTGTGTCGATATGATCAAGCAGAAAAGTTAAGATGTAATTAGAAACAATACTGTTTACTTGGAGATTGAACTCACCTTTCAGTGTGGAAAGTTGACACTTTTTTCCTCAACACTCTCTCCATTCTTAGTTCGGTTAATAATATGCGATTGTGGTGTTGTGCTTCCTTTTCTACACGATGCAAAACTGCGTCATCGACAGACAAAACATTAGAAGCTTTTTCATCGTTGAAGAAGTGTTTTGAATATTTTAATATTGTCAATGAATGAGAAAGTTCATCAGAATCTGGGAACAAAAACAAAGATCACTCACATGATTTATTAACCATCAAGAGTCTGAAAGAGTTTGTTAAGGTAATAAACATTATAAACCTGTCACCGTCATCTTAGAAAAACAACAATAAAATAATTCTGATCTCTGCACAAAATTCAGAGGATATGGTTGAGAATCAGATGATTGTACCTATTACATGCAGGTTTCTATAAACATTCTCGAAATTTATCGGTCACTTCAATATGAGACATTACATCATCAACAGCAAACTAAACGATATACATAGGGAAACCACTGAGAACCAGCTACAAACATATTTAAAACGAACCATCAGATCTTAGACGTAATATATCCCGTGTGTCAGCTCATAATTAGGCAAATTACACTCTTATCTGGACGATTGACCTAAAGCTCAAGCCTTCTGAGCTTGTCGTGCGAATTCGCTGAGAACTCCCAGCAAGAGGGTGCGGTGACCTTCCGTTTGCACCCAACGTACAAACTCCTCAATCGAGACCGCACCGACCAACGATTGCACCTGCAGAAAATAATGTAAAAACTCGTCTTTTCCACCAACTCATACCGTAACATCTTCTAATCTGAGCAAAGCATGCAAAAGTGTCAGTTTTGTTTTCGAAAGCTTCCTTTGCACAATAGTAAACACTCTTGATTTCATATTGTAGGTATATGTCGCAAGCAGTCGCTCAGTTGGGTTTTCAGAGAAGTTGCGAAGCTCAAACAATAATACCTTAAATAAAAAGGACTTTAGTGTTTTTATACAGTATGTTACATTACATAATCAACAGCAAATAAAACGAAGACCAAAAATGCCAATATGTCCATTGTAAGATTGTTTTCCAACGAACGTCATGTAGAGTATGGAATACAATTTAGTAAAACAATTCATCTCGTCCGATTCTCTGTTTCACCAATCGATCTACTTCTACAGTAAGCCGTTCCATATTCAAGAGGCTTTTTCTTACGAATAATCCATTATTCGTAAGAAAATTTGATAGTTTGTGTCAGTTTTTGTGTCAGTTTTTTTTTCGAAAGCAAGTACAGAAGATACTGCCGTTTTGGATGAAATTCAAAAACGCCAACATGCCATGGAAGTTTAAGCATATTACTGTAGAGGTTTATGCATGGGTGAAACACACTATACTATTTACTATATACACTATATTATACCTTTCGTCCCAGCTCCTCTTTTTCTCGGTCGTCCAGCATTCTTATAGCAGTTATCATACTCTGAAACAGAACACTATTGTTGATAGGAACTTAATGGTGTATACTCATACAAATTCATATATATCTACATATATCCCTAAGGATTATGCAAAACATGAAAGGTAGCTGTAGATGAAAAACAACCTCGGATTCTTCAGAGTACTGGTATGCAAAATACGATCCGACGCATCCTCCAACCAATGCACCAGCCGGTCCCAGCAATAACCCTGGAAACATTTCAAAAGTGTTATTAAACAAATATTTCCAATGAGTGTCGAACAAGAATGCGCTTTTTACGTTTGCAGACGACACTCGGAACAAAAAAGCACTAGCATCGGGTGAAACGTTAACTTCATAGTCTCCATGTTCCGCTGTTTATGAACTTCGGCTTGTTGTAGTATATTATATTATTAGTAGGCTTTCTTGAACACTGAAATAAACATCTATCACACCTCGTGTTTTGTTCAAGGAAGACTACCAATAAATTAACTTCATATGTCTTGCCTTTTCACCAGCTATCAGGGTTGTTGAAGGGGGGCTGCAATGAATTTTCAAATAAATATCGAACTGAGACAGTTCGATATTATGTCCTTTTCTTAATGAAATGTCTAATTCAAAGTTCTATTCTCAAATTTTCACTAATTTTTTGCTTACTGTCAGGGACGCAGAGGATGATTTGGAGTGAATGAATATTGATTGCGCGCATTTCTCTGACTCTCGTACCTTTTCGGCTAACGCCGGTATCCAAAGTCAGCATTCAATGCAGCCCCCTTTAGTCAGTTCCAAAAAATCAGTTCAATTCCAATTCCAATTCAACCAATTCTAACAACCCTACCAGCTATCTGTTCGACAATGATGAAAACAAATATAGCAACTTTACTTGTAGCCCGGTGTTGCACATGACAAAAAATAAATTAGCCTTTAGACTAACATTAATGTATTTCAAGAAAGAATTGGCGATCTAACCAAAGCAGATATAAGTTTTGTTCTTTCTTTGTAGTTCGACCCCAATTTGGATCTAATTCGAGGTTTTCGGTGTGTTTGCAGATCAAACTACAACTCAAATTGGGTTACCACACCCACCTCCGGCCGCACATCCTAATGCGGTGATTCCAGTCTGTTTGGCCACACCGACTGCCGTGGCTCGCACCGCCTGAGAGACACATTATTCAGCAGAAATGTTCAACACAACCAGAGACATGTTTATTCACAGTATGATAGGCAGATATAATTCAGAGTCTGGCGGAAACTTCTGTATTTAGAAAATTCTTTTTGAATACTCATATAAGTCCATCAACTATTCTTCTAAATCGTGATCCAAACAATGTATTGAATGGTAAAGACGACAGGCAAGTCAAGGCAAGTATTTTGTGTAGAAACGAGATTCACTTTTATTTCGCTCTAAACTCATCATAATTCCTTTATCTTACTTTATAGTATTTAATTTATGGGAAGAACACAATTTTATCGGTGAGGTGTGAGTAGCTTGGCTTTCCTGTATTTGGCTTACCGAATAATTGTGAGGACAAAAGCAAAATGTGAGAAATATAGATGTGTATATAGATAATTTCAATACATAGATGTAAAGACGAACCGTTTTTTCTCCGACCAATTCGAGAACCCTGTTCAGATAAGCAATTGACATCCTGGAATCCTCTCTAATTTCGGGATAAATAGAAGGCATTCAAAAATACAAGATTAATTAGAAGAAGCAGTGATATGAGAAGGAGTAACAGGTCGCGTGTCGTATGGCTACTCACACTGATGTGATGTATTTCGAAACAGCCGAGAACCTACAATGCAACGTATATGAAACGTGTACCACACTATTGCGAAATAGTCTTCACAGCATAACAAATCAACACTTACGTTTATTCAGGGATAATTGAATATTTAAAAGATTTTACTACCAATGATTAAGAAAAAGCTGCTTTTTATTGAATTATATTTCAAAATGAATATTTTTATTATTAAATTATTCGAAAGAAAAATCAACATGGAAACTAAAAATTTAATGTAGTGCGTGTTTTTGTCTATTCGTACTTTTATTTATGAACCATAAATGAAATAAGAGAGACAGTTTGTCGCGGGCAGGGGAAAAATCAATACGATTCAACCAACAACCTTTCCTCGGTTGAATTTCTCATACAATGTGGAAGGTATATTTATTTATGATACAAAACAAGATATAATAATTCGGAGACGTTTCTCAGTTTCACTGCCGTTCCATTGAATCCGTCAGCTTCTCTTTGTATCTTCGATTTTGGAACCAAATCTTGATCTAAAACAAAGTGTACAAGAAGGATGATTATGTGGACCAATCCCGACGATTCAGTCCTTCAAACTGCAATTTATTTTCAATTGCACTTTAAAGGTTTAAAGGACCGATACGTCGGGATTGGTCCACATAGTCGTCCTACTTCAAAGTGTTATACACCGAATGAAATAAAAACCCGGCAGTGCGAAAAACCCGTAAACCTGAATCTCTCTAGTTCCAACTATACAGTAGGTAATAGGAACCATGAAGCACGGTTCCAACTTTTCCAATGTAGGTCTGATTCACATTCGATTTGAAAGCATTCGTTATGAAGATAAATGAAAGATCCTTTGTTTTTCCGTGATCTTTGTATCTAATCATTCGGCGCTTTAGTTTGTAGTTATTAAAGTAAACAGTTTTAAATGACAGATTTCAGTCATACTGATAGCAGAAGGTGTGTTCATTTTTTTTTCAATTAATTCTTTCATTAAATGAATGAATACATGAGGAGAACTGTTTTATTGTCACGACACGCTTTCTTTTCTCAGCTTTCGGTAACATGTCGTGAATAGAACTGTAACCTAGTTTGGATAGAGCTGTAAAGTGTGAATCATATCTTTTATCTATATAACCAACAAAATTGAGGATGAATAGATTTTGACTTTTCCATTATGTCTCAGAACGTAAACGCACAATTATCGAACAAGCAATCGGAAATAATTTCAAAATAAATCCCAACCTGTTTCTCTGTCAATCCTAGTAGAAGTGCTAGATACCTTCTTTGTTGAGAATCTACATAGTGAAATGTTAAATAAACCACGGATAGTGTCTGAATTTGGTATGTGCTGAACGTACAGCGAGATCGCTTGATTTTGTACGGGAACCTGGAATCATATTCATACCGAACCATATGGGTTATAATTATAACATTCATTCGCCCCTAGAACGGTTTTAACAGCAACTACGTGTTGGAAATTTTGAAAGTTAAGCTTATGATAGTGTTATGAACAACCACATTGCATTTTCCATTATGATTTGACTTCAGTACAGTCATAATTACAAGAACAGATCTTAAGAATATTTGCATTTCAAATTCCGTTGTAGTTTTGGATCCTGCATAATGTGGCACCAAACAACTATATATGTCTTGAAGTACTCAAAAACGGAAATTTTGTTGAGATCGCGGCTTTTTGGCGATTTTCGACTAATATTCAAAAAAGTTTACTACGAATCGCTAGAAGATCAGGAAGTATAGAATAGGCGGAATACCGCCAATATTGTATTTTGGTGCTGAGAACAATGTAAGAATGAATTTGATGTGATATTAGGTATATTGGTAATGTTGGCGATGTATTTGGTTTGTTACTTGACCACATCATTTGTCCAACTCGAGTACAATTTCTGAATACGAGTGTTTTGCTATGTATAACCGCATTACTAATCCAAGCCGGACAGTGTCTTAAGCTCCTGCTCACTTCTCGGAAAGTATGTCGACCACTGAGAACTTCCCTTTCTGAAAACAGAAGTTTTATTCGCTATGGAAACGCGGAGAACGAACAGAGTTCGTTCGCTGTTCAAAATACGGGTGTTTTCACAACTATGTTTGATTGTTGTGTATGTCTTTTTTACAAACCCCCTTGAAATCATTGTACAGGGAGAACAAAACTATTTCAGACGTGTGCGTACATCGTAGTCTGAAATTGTTCAAAAATCCAGTAGAACTTCAACTGCTTTTATGATTGAGATGTTGAGTGAAAATTACCAAGAGAACAGAATACCGTTTTACTGTAAATACAGAACTACGAAATGAATACGAAACTCACCTTCATGCTGCTGGTGGAGTGAATGGCTCTAGCAAACTCATATGTTGCGACATTTCCCTCTAGTTATCCTCGGCTGAAGAACCACTCCATATGTTCGAAAAAGTCGGGATTGAAGAAGGGTTTCTCACACTAGAAGTATATGGATTAGTCGCGTTGCCTCAACACGTGTATAGACATCAGTACTCGTGTACTTTCTAACCGAACGCTGACCAACACTGATCTCAACCAAACTTTCTACTATGCCTTTCACTAACAGTATGTGTGGTGAAGACGATGTTATACTGTTAGTCAAATTCACAGTCACGTGAAACACGTAAATTCAACAGAAATCAGAAACATGCAATGACAAAGTTTGCGATGCCTCATTAGAATGCGAACTTTACGTAATCATTCAATTTCCTTTTGGTATACCATGAGCGCATTCACTAATATCTTGCCTAGGTAGATGTTCTGTTACTACTCAGATGAAAGTCTAGGGACTATTAGGCCCTAAAAGCGGTATTTTGGGTCATCAAGTAAGCGTGGGTCAAAAGGCCCTGAAGGGCCGCGAGTCCCATATAGACAACGCTTTTTTTGATTTTGATTGCAACCGCGTTGCACTACTCTACGTTTTATTTCATTTTTTCCAGACTGTATGTTAGAGTGAGCAAGGAAAAGGAGCTAAATTCAGTATTCGAGATAAACCTTATCACCATAAGCGGCCCTAGTAGGCCCTATTAGGGCGATTTAATCACGGGCCCGTGTCTTTTCACCTATGGGTGTGTGTGACGCGCTTTGTACTCACTTTATTCTGACTGTTCTTTCAATGAAGGAACGTCTTTGTTATTGGTTTTCTTTCGGTTAGGTTGGGTCAATCCCGGAGTAGTCCATTTAGCAAAAGTTGTACTATCGCGTAACTGTTTGGTCTCGGAATGAGGGGGTGTTTTCTATTTGAGTAGAGGACTTTTTACCGTTAAGCCTAAATGCCAGCAACGCTACGATGGCCAGCTCGTGTAATCTTTGGAATAAGAACTTCTGTTTAGTTTGATATCAAAGGTTGATAACGTGCAGCGCAGAAGAACGCTGAGAGCAGTTTACGAGTTTGCAAAATGGTTCGCCAAGCAAGAAATGCAGGTTACGGTTACAGTGTCGGGATATTCCAGCATACGTACTGTGGTCAGATTACAACAAGATACTACAATTCTTGCAGTTCGGAAAATTTTTGTTACTGATAATTCAATTTTAACGAAATGGCGAATCCAAGCACACTGGGAACGAGAAAGGATCACGCTAACAACGAGACGGAAAAATTGGGCTCTACCGCAAACTACCGTCAGTTTTCAGAACGCGATTCATGAAGAAATCTTCAATTATTATGCCGCCAAGTTTGTTGATGACATTTCTGTTCACACTCAAATAGCACCCTTCCACCAACATGCTGTGACCGGGCAACACCACGTGTTCCCTCACTCTGTTTGAGCGAAAATGAAGAAGAAACTTACAGAGCATGAAAAGGTAATTACACACATAAAACTTTTTTCCCCTAATCTTAATCTTTTCTCATGAAAGCGATATACGTAATGTACACCGCAAACGAGATACGTACAAAAAATGCTGATAAAATAACACAAACGTTACTGACATTTCAATACCTATAATGATACGGAAAGTGAGTGAAAAAAAATCAGATTGATTAGAAAACCATTTAACCAAGCATGATTGCGTCACAGTGAAAATGTTCATGTTCGGGTAATTATTCAACGACAATATGCAGTTTTCCTCCTTCTTGAGTTGTAAGGTCGTTGAAGAAGTATTAAGATACAAATGGTTTTGAAAAATTTAGTGAATTTCAGGTTATAGAAAAATGGTCTATAGATATAGCATTATTAGCATTATTATTAGTTGTTAAAAGGTTAATAAACAGGTCGGATGAAACAGAATCATTCAATAATATAATACGTTGTGGCTATCGATGTTGGGCACGTCAGGTGAGTGGTAAACACACCTGTTTCCGAGCCCGGAATTTACAATAATATAATTGTTTTGTAATAAACGGAATACTCTGATTTAGTATTTGGTATACCTATTCTAGAAAAGACCTTGACGTTTTCTTGCGCTAACTATTCCGTGCCCTCGTGTAGTATCATTGCTTACGCGTACCAAAAGCAGAACGGAAAATAGATACAGGACAAATCTTTGTTTACCGCGAGTAAAACACATACTGACTCATATATCACATAACTGACGAGTGGTGCAATCCCGTGGGAGGAAAGGTAATTGCAGCGAACCGCGTGGGTTGACTATAGAAATAAAGACAACTTACAACAAACACAGATGATGCAATTAGACAGAAATATGATTATGGATATTGTGTGTCAACAAATCCACACAATTACGTGGGATGAAAAATCAAATTAAAAATGAAATCAGAAAGAGAAAGAGAAAGAAAAAGAGGGTTAGAGGGAGAGAAAGAGAAAGAGGGTTAGAGGGAGAGAGAGGGAGATAGGGAGAGATGGAGGGAGAGAGAGAGCGAGGGAGAGAGGAAGAGAGGGAGAGAGAGAGCGAGAAAGGGAGAGAGGGAGAAAGGGAAAGAGAGGGAAAATTGTTTTACACATTCCTTAGAACACTTATGTGTGCTCTAAGAAATAGTCATTCAAAAATCTTGGCAGGACGCCAATTGGTCTCAGTGGGAATGAAACAAACTATAGAAATGTGGAAAGTGGTTGTACCCCACCAGCTCTGCTCTTACTCATCATTCACAAGAGATCTTTATTACATAATAAAATAAGATCAGTACGACTAGCGTACGCGTAGTTAGTATTCTAGATGCACTTTTATATAATACCTAATGGAAGCAGTTTGTTCGGTTTCACGACTTCCAGTTTTTCGTATTTAAACTTACCCTACAGTAACAATTGGTCCAGGCAACTTCTTCTATGAACAGTCCATTCACGAGTGTCCAACAGTCTAATTTACTGTCGTTCTGGTTTGGTGATTATCGCTGCATTGGTCACAAATGATCACTTCACTATACTCAGTTTGGTTCACCTACAAGGGATTTGGAGTACGTAGGTGGAACGAAATACGGGCCGTATAGAATAGGTAGTGGATTAACTCTCTGGCTCATGGCCCCCAGTCTAGTCACTCTAAAGTACATCAGTTGCTCATCCAAGGGTTCCCCATTAGGCTCACCATTTTTTCGAAACTTTCTTCCGGCGTGAGCCGACCTGAGGACATTAGCTCGTGGGGGGTCCATACACTATGTGACTGCCACACAAGTTGAAGTGAACAGCAGATATGCGTTCAAGAAATGAAGATATCTTCTTTAACTCAGTTTGCTCATTGTTACACACTTTTTGAATGAGTTTTATATAAAATGGCGTCTGGTTATAGGATGTACCTCATCCGTACAGTCCACACTGAGTGCAAGGTCGTCTGATACATTCTTAATCTAGTAACAGCTCTGAAATGTTTTTTTGACTAACTTGTTTAGCAAGACGTTGATCCTGTCCTTCAGACTCCACCGCCACGTTGTTCACGAACATACATCTCGAACAGTAATGAGATGTTCTTCAGTCCATGTAACACAATGAACTGTTTGCCATGAGATTATAGTCGATGCGCGACTGTTTGGTAGGAAGCGTTCAAAGCCCCCACACACGGTGGCATTCTTTCATGGTACCGCCCATGCGGTTTGCCGTACTTAAAGATGGGAGAACATTTTGGGTACGATATGTGCTTTGCCATCGCCAATATGTTTCATCTACTTAACATTGCACTTGTTGATAGTTCATGTACTCATTCAGTTATAACATTCACTAGTTTACCTTCAAAACCTTTTGAGGTTGTCTCCACGCAGAACATTTTGTTGACTGAGTGTCTGAGTAGAAATTATTCACGGAATTATACTTTTTCATGGAATTTTCCATTTACCTTGCTTTTCACTACTGTGTCGATGTGTCTGACAACTCAATGAATCATAAACATTACGCTAGGAGTTTGACCTTCGTGCCCAAAGTTTATTTGAAAGACAGTTTGCTCACAGACTATTGTTGAACTCAATACACTTCCACCTTTGTCAGCTCACGAGCTTGGTGGCCTTGAGTGGGATGTCGGTGAACAATTCCAAGTCCGAACTTGGTCTAGCTCCCGCAGAGCTGCCAGAAGCACGAATCGACATTATCGATGAGCAGCCCTCGAAAAAGGTATACATAGAGCAAGTTGAACTGATTTATATGACATTTCACGGCTATTCATTTCGAACAAAACATAACAAATGCATGTTTTCAGTTCAAGTCATATTCCTTGCCAGAGAAAAAACTGTTCGCTCACAGAAGACAGAGCAAGTTCCAGAACGTCAAAGATTCTATATCAAAAAAAGTCACAGGAAGTATTAAAAGGTTCGTCCACATAATTGTGTTTTCACCTTTACTTTTCTTTACCGGAAACCCAAATTCTTTGATTCTTTTTTATCAGGGGATGTTTCACGGTTCAACCGTCTTCATTACTATATTTTTTTCATTACTAGGTCATTTTTGTTTCAACAACCATAAATGAGCAGTGAAGGGTTATTTTTACAGGTTCTCGGTGTATGCAGGTCGCATAGCAAAACCCGCCAACTATTATATTCGCTGGAACCTCCTCTTCACATTTCTAATTTTTCTGTTCATTTCGTCCGCGATATGGATTCCCTGCATACCGGCAGTACAGGTAATTACCAAAACAGTTTCAAAGTGATTTCATCAGGCTTACCATGGTTTAGACAAAATAAAAGTTCCCTTTCTAGGATTTTTCGCTCGAAATCGTCACCATCATTTCAATAATCCTGCATGTTCTGTGGATGATCGCTGTGTTCAACGCCTTGAGATACACATGGAAACTTCGCCGTTTCGCACATCATAAAATCGAGTTAGAAAAGGTGGGAAACTCATGGTACCAAACTGGTTTAGGGTTTATCAATAGAAAATCTTTTTTAACGTTAGTCTACATTCTAACAAACTATACTTAGTTAGTTTTCAAAAAAATTCTATGAAAAACATCTTATAACTTTACAGATTCCTAACCCGGAAGGAGTGATCGTGAAACATCTCGTTGGTCTCTGTGTCTACAGTGAGCCACTGGAATTGTTAATGGAAACAATCGACAGTATAGCTTCACAAAAAGATGCAAAACAGAAAATTACCTGCTTGGTTGGAATGGAACAGGGTTCCCCAGATAAGGAAGAGGTGAGCTCGTTCGAGAACTCGTTCGCAATTGAATGTTAGGAGAATAACTCCAATAGGAGGGGTGTATCTTTGTTTGGACGAGAAGTTGATCGTCTGTCCAGTTACACTTGGATAAAACATTGTTCTAGCTCTTTAAATACGAACCCACTTTGTATGTAGGCACGTCGCACGTATGAACAACACTGCACGAGATTCGATCTGTAAAAAATATTGAATTATTCACGTTCGATGTTTAGTTCGAGTCATTCCTTCAGTTGATCCATTTACTTACATGCAAGCATGTGATATACAAATATGATGAGGAAAAAACCATGGAAATAGTTGGCAATCGAACACGGACCTATTAGTTTGCATCAGCGACAGTGTTATTTGGTGTTATTTTCAGAAGAAGAGAAAACTTCATGAGAAATACGACCCATTGTTTGATCGGTTCATTGTCACGTTCCATCCAAAGGGATTGGCCGGTGACATTCCGGGTGAGCTTGTATTACCTATCTCCTAATCGCCCTTTTTACCATGTCAGAGTAACCAGAATAGAAACCATTTTTAATTTATTGTTGGTTTTCTTGTTAGACCGAACACGAGGTGATATGATGTTTTATTTAGTGCTGACGTTTCGGCGGGTTGGCCGTCTTCACCTGGTGTTCGGTCTAACAAGAAAACCAACAATACATTACAAAAATGCCGAGGTTCAAAGACGATAGGACATGGAGAACATTTTTAATTTGTTTTTTTTTGTAGGAAAATGTTCGAACTTCAACTACGCTGCTCGTACCGCAGTGAAAATGCTTCGCTATGACAAGGTATGATTCCTGTGAAACTTTATCGCAATGTTTTCTAATACGGTGTCGACCAACCACTTCTTTGTCAATGAGTAGTCAATTATGAAAGGTTTCCAGAGATAAAGTTTGAACGTCTCTTAGTACGTTTTAAACATCATACTATAAGTTTGTGAAACGGCGGTAGCAGCCGTCAATAAACACTCCTCACCCGAGGAAAGATGAACACATCTATCTTATCATGGAAATATGTGCTCAGTGAAAGGTGCCACTCAAAATCGTTTCGACCCTGATTCAAGACGATTTTGGTGTTGTTCTCAGAGGGTTGGGTCATCATCAGTCTATCTTAGTTTGTTATCGGTTACCATCTCATATTTACAGAACTATCCACTTGACAACGGAATAGACAATGTAGAGTTGTTAGTCACCACGGGCGATTGTGATTCCGTGTTTGGAGAAAGGTATTTCGATGCACTCGAAGAGGACTACTGGAAAATCAGCAAGAAGGTGATTTGAGTGATCTACAAACGATTTTCTCTTCGAATAATTGAAACGGAATTTTATCTGTTTTCACCAAAGTTCGGAAAATGTGCACGTTTTATGATATTAACGGAAATGTTAACCTTGTAACACAATATATATTTAAGGAACCAGACTGGGACCATCTATATCATATTTTTCTACGCAAACACATAGTTCATTAGAGAAACAAGTTTATTCAAGCTTAATATTGATATTGTTCCAGGAGCGAGCGTACACCGTCTGGCAATCACCACTTTTCTATTGCATCAATCTCGACCAATCGCCGTTTTTTGTACGAGCAACCGGCTTGTTGAGGTACGTTGACCCGTATGACATTTCCGAACAAATTCAATGTGCCAGCTGATAAAACTTCGTATCCAGTAATTCACGTTATCGCCTCTCTTCAATAATTTTGTTCTCATGCAGAGCATTCTTCATGATGGGATACTTGATTCCATGGAACATCAACACCATGAGCATCTTCTCACTCACTCTAAAACTGTTCGAGGATGGAGAGTACACACATCCCGGTTATCAGGTTAGATACACCCTTCCTATTGGAGAATGTAGTGTTATATGGCACGACTCTTATGGTACAAATGACAGATCATGTTCTTTTTTCACTGATTCAGTTATGTCGAGAATCATCCAGCGGTCGTTTCCACTAATATTAAATACCCCCTCAAAAATACATTGGTACGGGAGGGAAAAACTATCCGCGGCCTCAGTTTTTCCCAAACATGTTTTACAGTACATTTCTGTTTCGTTGTATTTCATTCTTCAAGAAATGCTTCGATTTTCCGAGAACCAAATGGTTAGAATACATTGTTCAGATGGATGATATCATTGCCCTTATTCGATGGTCGTTGGCAGTCCGACACAAATGTGTAATTCGTGCCATCCCTGTCGCCACTCTCAGTGGACCTACCAGCGGTAAGCAACACGGAGAAACATGAATTCAGAATAGAACGCCATGAGAATGAAGATTAAACAAGATATTAAGCAAAGCACAGTCCTACGTTCATCAAATTTAAGATGTTTGATGTCGATTCAACTAGCAGCTGATACCATCTGCAAGATGAATTTCTCAATCAAAGTGCATATAGGAACATAACAGGTGGATAACGGCTGTTGATTGAAGTGCTCCAGAAGTGTAGCCTGAAAAACTGAAACAAGCATCGATTCGAACGTTGCAACTCTCTTTGACTTGTACAACATACAATCTTGTCGCTCAGTCACTAGTACATTTAGGCAAAAACTACATCGACGAATGGTACGAATGGGCTCGGCAAATTAGAAGATGGACTATTGGAGCCGCTGAAGTAAGCCACCTGATTATCGAAAAGCTGGTATTAATTGTCGCATGATACGGACAGAATATATGTTTGTTTGATATTTGCAACGCGAACTTCACTTTTATATGATACTTCAATTATATGAAACAGTAGAGCTGATGGACAAACAGTATGCACTGTATGTGAAAAATGTCGCATGGGACAGGTCAGTTTTTTATTCTTTCCAGGTGTTCCATTACTTTGCCATCAAATTCTTCCGTCTACCATTGATGGTCTCGATTTCGTTCACGTTCAAATTCGTTTTCTATTACGGATTCCTTTTGTGTATTGCTTCCGTCTACACGTTGATAGCTCCACTTGTGGTGAGTCTCAACCACACGAAGTATTTTTAATGAGAACTTGTTAACAAGTGATACTTGAGAATGAAACTCAACTTATTTTCCACAACGATACAACACTTTGTGTTCACTTTATGAGTAGAGAACATGTAATAATCAATTTAAATTACACAAAGCATTTTTTAATAGGAAAAAGTGTGAATTCCAGACACCAGCCATGTTGACCCGCGTCGGTCACGGAGTATGGGGTATAGTCATACCAGATCAGGACGTCTTCACCTGGATTATGCTGGGATTCCTCGGTCTTCAGTACTTCTGGTTCTTCTGTGTCTTTCTCATCAGTTATCTGTGTCAACCGGTGAGACTAAAGATTTTTCAAAATATGGCTAGATTATAGAAAGTGTTTTGGATTCGTTCAAATCATAAACGACAATCCAGAAGCCCAATGTAGAAAAACAAGGTACTCTATTCATAGCAGAAAAAGATGGTAATTTTGTTCCGTTCGTAGTTGAAATCCGTTGTATTCACAGACTAAACGAGAGATGTGTTTGAAAGATTCCACTACAACTCAAATTTCGTGAACGCAACTTGCTGAAGAGTAGAATTCAGGTATTCCCCAACAAGATCAAAGACAAGACGGGCATCATTCGCAACGTATTCCATCTGATAATGACATGGCCCACGATTACGATGTACTGCGTGGTAGAACTGGTCGCCTTCTTGGAGGTGAGTTACCCTTTCACACGAGTTTCACTTGTATATCTGTTGAGCTCAACGTTTTCCGTAGTGAATTTCGTTCTGATCAATTCCGTTAAAGGTGACTGTGCGAGGCAAAGCAGTGTGTTCTCACAATGCTTCGAAGAAAGACAACTTGGTGGCTCCCGTCAGTGTGGTTCCAGACCGAATGGAAGTCTAGCACGGTTCGCTGGCAACTCTCACTGGACTTTTCGTGCTGACCTCTGTATATTCTTCTCGAACATTCTCAGTCATATCAAACCAAGTCATTTTAGGTACATTTTACGATCCAATATACAAATATTCTACCAGCGGGTTGGCAATGCATACAGTTTGTCATTTGTTTTTATTCACACGTAAACACAGATACTCTGCAAAGAATAAAGGTTTTTCAAATACTATATACTTGTTCAAAATCGAAATAGTTTTGAGGAACAGAATCATTTGGAGCGTGAAAACGGTGAAGTGAAAAGACGCAATATATCCTAGTCTAATTCAAAATGCATGTTAAATCACGGAAAAGTCAAAATGAGCACCAGGTACAATGATATAGTCACCGGAAAACACAAGCTTATAAAAAACGAGAACAAATAATTTCTAACTATCGAGAACTTTCTGCTTCCGCCTCTTACGCCCAACTTGTAATCGTTAAAACAACGTAGTAGCATGGGGAGATAAATGTTGACTATAAAAACTAACAACTTTAAAAAACATTCTTTCCACTACCAGTATAAGTGAAATAAAGGGAATTAATACAAGTCTAAAGCACTTCATTGTACCAATTTAATGACTGGCTGAGATTCAAAAGTTAACTTATGAACCTCACCACAAAAATGAATGTACACTCTATTTCTTGAAAAAAAAAAGTAAGGTAAGTTACAGTCAGGAATGCCTGACTGCCTACTTTGCCTTGATTCTGTCGAGAGCATCTTCAATGGAAGGGTAGAATTGAGCATGCAATGCTTTGAAACCTTTGATCGAAAACAAAACCTTCCGAACGTTATCTGAAATATAATGTATTGCAAATGAGTATTGTGCACAACATCAACTTCATTAGGTATCACTTTTCTTATAATCTTCTCTTTCAACTATTGCTTCCATTATCTGACAATTCAGTATCAACTCACTTGGTACAGCCGTGAACATAACTTCAATTTGTAATTCCTTGTAGTCATTGTAGACCTGGAATGAGAATTTTAGGTACTTCCTAAAAGAGATCAAAGAGATTTTAAATCCGATGAGGCAAACCTTCGTAGGCTTCGTTCAGTCACTACACTGACAAGGTATATAACGAAATGGTTAACCAATGATTTGCGGAACTCATTAAAATATACAGTATTACCATCTAATCTTTCATGTATCTTCTAGTCTTTAGTGACGTGAGTTTTCGAAGCGAAAAGGCATTTCAGTTATTTTCTGTCGGTTTTCTCACCTCTGCTAAACACTGGGCACCCGAATAATCCACACAATTTATCTTCGACAAGTCTATGATGGTGTACTTGATTGGCTTCGTTGGGGTTGAATCCACTGACATCCGCTTTAAAAAATCCAGATGAATTTTAAATATTCAACAAACATCAAGATGAATAAACCGAGAGATGAACTGTGTCCACAAAATTATTAAACGAAAACTTACCACTTCTGAATCCTTGCACTGCACGTCTCCCTTCGCGGCTACCGCTCTGAAAAAAATATAATGGTTATCATTATTATTAATAGTTATGTATGTTTAATCCTTTTCCAAATGTTTTCATTCTTATTGTTTTTTTATTATAATGGTTATTATTATGGTTTTCTCATACCTGTCCGCATTCTCAAAGAATGCATCCAAATGTCTTCGGAAGTTTTCGACATTCAAAAATAGGAGCGGAGCAGGAAACTGCACCACAATGACTCCGTCCAGACGAGTCGAGTCACTGCAAAATTCCGTCTAAGAAAGTTCGAAAAAAAAGTCACCAGACACTGAGTTGAATTGCAAAATTTTGTATTCACCTGTAATCCATCAGTGGTCGGAAGTACTTCTTTGCCCCCACAACTTCACCAACTTCTATAGGATCGCAACTGAAATTAACAGTAATCTGTACTTATTTCAGAAACCATTCTTTGAAAATCGATTTTGATTAAGTAGTTTAATATTTCTTCATACAATGAACGTACTCCTCGTCCTACATTGCTCAATTTTCGTGGTGAATACAACAGCTTAGTTCCTGAAAATGGAAAATGTGGTATAAGGTGTAAGGTGGTATTGTTCCAAAGTGAAACAATGTTCACGAACAACTTATATAAGGTGTAACAAGTGTCGCTTCTCGGTTGGATTGGCACTTCTTTCGAAGATTTCCCATATCTGGTTGCAGATTGTTTGCCCGCATTTGCACTCTCACCCGACACCTTCACTCACAAAAGACATCTACCATTTCATTGGCTCACAGCTCACAAGTTGAAACATTCACATTCTCCACTTCTCATCACGAACTACATTCTCAGATTAGACGGCCTAGTCATTTTCATCGGCCTTGATCAAATAAACTATCTGGAATTCGTGTTTGGCAGCGGTGAAGAGGGCAAAATATCGGCGGCGCGCAGCATGAGCTCTCTTCTGTTAAACAGCATGTCTGACCATTACAACAAAGCTTAGTCGCAGCCGGTCACTCGGTCTTCTTCCTGATATGTTTCATAAGTTCTGTTGCACTCTAATTGAATTGATTCAATTAAAAAGGGGTTTTCTCATTTTGAAGCACACCTATCATCCAGCGTGCGGGAGAGATATCTCAATTGAGATTTTCGATGATAGCACAGAAAGAGAAGAGCACACATTCTATGTTTAGGACTAGCTTTCCGGAAACTATTTGTACCCGATTCCACTTATCGGTTCCTATAAACAAAGAAAGCACCTTCTCAGCACATCATTGCACACGTTTGAATTCTATAACTAGGTTAGCTATCAGCCTTCTTCCAGAAACGAGTGAATATTGGAACTCGAACCCAACAATAAGAAGTTGTTCTCATTATGTTCACCGTACCCAAATGGATAAAATAATGCAATCATTTGCACGAGCTTTATTCAATTCTGATTGTTTTTCTGTGTTTCTTTTACCACTCCATCCAAAAATTAATCACATTTTCAGGTCATGCTTATATTGTCTCTTCTTATTCTGTTAGTCCCTACAACTACTGCGTGGAATTGTGGAATTGGACCATTCAGTGGGGCTCTTTCCTATGCTATTGCTTTTCCTGCCGACGTTCCCGGTGAGTAAGTGACTCTAAGAAAAGTTGAAGTTTCTCTGCGCTAACCAACCGAAAGATCACAAAAATAAAATACCCCACACGTTCTGGGCCAATAGGAAAGGGGACGAGGGTGAAAGGGGACGAGGGGGGGACGAGGGTGAAAGGGGACGGGGGGTATGGCAAAGGGGACGAGGGCTGAGGCAAAGGGGACGAGGGATAAGGCAAAAAAACACTCTTAGGTATCGTAGAAAGCGGAAAAGATGAATCAATAATGAAGATACAGAACAAGAAAAGTATTATGGAGTAATCGAAAACTAAATTTGACTAGATTTCGCTCTAATTATCAGTCCACCCCTCGTCCCCGTTCCCTTTCACCCTCGTCCCCCCCCTCGTCCCCTTTCACCCTCGTCCCCTTTCCTATTCACCCCGAATAGGAAAGGGGACGAGGGTGAAAGGGGACGAGGGGGGGACGAATTCAACTAGTAAGTGCCAGCTAGCCTAGCTGGCACTTACTAGTTGAATTTGGCCAAGTTTTTGAACCGAATAAATACTAACAGAATTATTCTAGCGAGTATAATATGTTTACTCGTAGACTTTCAAAGTACCAAGATTACACCAAGTAACCGTTTTAAAATGTAACATTGAGATGTATGTTTCCGTATAGTTATCCTTCTCTGAACTCGGCACAAGTCTGTAAACATACTTTTTTTCTAATAATACATTAAAAATCTTAGGGATTGCTAGCGCGTTAGTCTTAGGAATTACGGGAACCACACCACGTTTTCTCTAGGACTAGTGCCTCACTACTTCACTCTAACATCAAAAATGCTGAAGGTGTGTATGCACAGTCCATGAAGGGCAATTTTTTCTTAATTTCATCTTCCATCAATTTTTCGGTCAATCTTTGCATTGACGATTAAAAAAGTGTATTTCACGTGATGGCAAGATGTGATTACAGGCGTGAATCACTGTTGTATCGAGCATGATGCCCTTATTGAGGGGCTGCATATTGCGCGTGAGGAGGCCGATCGAGTATTCTGTCACTGTCTTTCCGCACACTCAAATTGGTTAGTTTTTTTTCAGAAATTTGAAAAATCAAGTGTGCCAGAAAGGTCTTGTGATAGAAAACTTTGTCCAAACATTTTCACCATCTGACATTATGAATATATCTAACTTCAGGTATGTGAAAAACATTGTGAAGCCGGTATTCTGTACCACCGTCAATCTGTACACAGAATGGATGGATAGAGAGAAAACAAAACAACAAATTTTATCTAACACAGAAACCAAGTTCAGATTCTGGCGTAATTATGGATAACTTAACACCACAAATGTGGTCGTATCTTAACCACAGGATTGTTAATTTATCAAATGTATCTGTATATATTCAGTACTTCACAATTTGAGCTATATATTTGAACTATACTGTTGTTGTCTTTTTGTCACCCGTCTTTCAGAGCTTGCCTTGATCTATTATGTTAACTTGGTTGAAATGAAAACTGCATGCTTTTTCAATTGCTACTAGTTAACCGATACTTAGATTCCATCAACTCTATATATTTAGTCCACGTTAATGAGCCTATGTGAAATTTAAATGCACTTAATTGCTAAACACAAAATGAAGCAGTTACTCTCTAAATTGATGAAGATATTTCTCACTTAAAATAATATGACACATTCAGAGTAATATTTCAGTACGATTCGATTCCGGGATTATGATGCATTTGGGCGCGTCATTATCTGATAATTAGGTTCTCGGTACTGTGTCATTCTCAAATGTTCTTGTTCCCTTCTAAAATAATCAAAACAAAATTAGACCAGCCTATGTACGTATTCTATAAAGTATGCGAAGCAGCGTATTATGCAAAGCAATAAGTTTACTTTGCGGGGTCGCGCCTTAGTTCAACAATAGTACTTGTATGTGAATTTCTATGAAGAGAATCTACACTCTCACTACTAGCAGAACTTACTTCAATATTCTGTGAATAATGACAGCGAGAGCGAACAGAACACCGAGAAGCAGACCTTCTACCACATCAAGAATGACCGTAAACAGCATGGTTATCACAAAAATTGCCTGAAAGAAAGGTTGACATTGCTCACACCCTTCCAGACATTATCCAAATGTTTATTCATACATTTCGAAATCACAATGTTCAACTCACACAGTCAGTCTGAGAAGACCTCCAAAGTACCGGTATACACTTCAATTGCAAGAACATTCCTTTCAACGCAACGATAATAATGCATGAGAGAAAACACTGAAAATATAACATATTTTCATTCATTTCTTTCTCTTCATCATCATTCTTGTGTTTGTAAAGGGAAAACATTTCTACAATGTTGTGTTTCGAGGTGAGACGGTTCGAGTTCGTCGTTGGTCACAATGCTACAAATACGTTCTGTCATCAAAATAATAACTGAGGTTCTATCAACGAAAGTGATTTCCGTTCAACGTCCTATATTTCCAACAATGCATTCACATAATGCAAAGTCATTCTCACCATTGGTAGAACTTCGAGAAATGGGCCAACGAAGAAAATAACAGCAAGAAGAAGTGCAGAAGAAAATACCGTTGCCAGCTGCAACATTATTTGATACCAACTAAAATCTAACATGCTGAAATACTAAACAGTTTCAAAACGCCAGTTCTGTTCGATTGAGTTATTAAGAGTGCATTTGAATATTTTATTTCAACTACATAGCATTATTTTAGGTCGTTTTGAAGCGAAAACGCCTGAATTCACCGCGAATTTTGGCTTTGGCTTAATTCAATTCAATATGTTCGTGTTCGCTCGAGTTTATCATAATCGATTTCATTTAAGTCAGTACAACTATTGTGAGAGAACATGAAGATACCTGCGTCTTAGTTCCGGCTGCTTCGTACACCAGTGTTCTAGCCAGAGCTGTCGAGGCAGGCCAAACAGGGAACAACGAACAAACCGACTCCATTATACCCAACGCGTAAAACTCCTGAATAGTCATAATTTATTAAGTAACCTTCCGGGTGAGACGAGACAAAATCTTCAATGCTATAGTTTCGGTCTTCCCCTGTGACTTTGGTGGCGTTTCAATTTCATCATGCTACTCAGAAAAAAATTAAGTTTTGTAAGATTCTCTTCGCCCTTGTCACATCAACTGAGGGGTATTTCCATGAAAACATTCTTCCAATTTTACTAGCACGCTGCCAACGTCTCTGTGCTTGCCCATATACAGCCTCCACCTCCACGTTCTTCTAAGCTTGATATTGTGTAATTTGATTATTGTAATGTCATAACTTGCAATAATCAACAACACACGAGTGGAATAGTTGAAGTACAAGCTTCTTGTTTGTCAAATGCGATACGAAATCTGAATTTCATACCTGTCTCACGTCGGTCTCATAACCGTGTTTTTTGGCGAACAGTTTTCCCATGGATATGGTTACCACGAGCGACACGACAGCAATGGCCACCGCGTCTTTGATGAAATAGCGGAACAATGTCACATCAGGTACTGACGGTAGTGGAAGGCTGAAATTATCATGTTGCTGATATTGGCTCACTGATATCTTCGTGATGAAAACTCATTGAACAAATGTTCGATTCATCTTAAATTTAACCATTTTGACGAGTGCTTATCTGTCTGGTCTGGAGGACCGAACAATAAAAATGCATAAAGATTGTTCCAAATGTACACTTACAACGATTAACGAAATGAACGACGTGTTCTGTTTCTTGATACCCCCAGTTGGTGTATGTGATCGCAAGCTGTTTCTATATATTTACCAAATACTCGAATTACCAAATTAACTTACCCTGTCGGAATAACTCCAATAACTTTTACACCATAATTATCATGGAAATTGAAAACGCCAGAAACGATGGTACCCAAAATCATCTGAAAAAAAAATAATATAAGTATGCTAACATGATTAACTCCTCAAGAAACAGATTACAATGCTTATCAATTATTGAGATTTCTCGAGAGCAGGAATTTCCACCAAGAAAATTATTATATAAAAAATAGAAATTAATTCAAATGACTCAAACAAGTTTATCGTTATATTATGCTGATTGAAGTCCGTTCAGCTGGGCTTACATATCTCACAGCTGGAAACTCACGATGAATAACTCGTATGGAATGGGTATCTTGAATCTTTTTTTGATGATCGGATCCAAGTATACTTTCATCGAAAATAGGGCAACGATGGTAATAATTGAAACAGAAAGAGTAAAATAGTTTGTCTCTCCGCGTAACATGCTCGATATGAGATCGTGCATTATCTGAAGGTAAACCATACTGCAACAAGTATACAACACAACTAATATCAATGCACTTTGGTGAATCAACTATCTCTTCTGCATCCAAAACGAAAACAAGATTATCTACAGAGGGGATGAATATTTTTATGCACGGTAAAACCTTGGCAAACAAATCTGGTAAACACTCGCTGAAAAAGATTATCTACAAAGGGGATGAATATTTTTATGCACGGTAAAACCTTGGCAAACAAATCTGGGAAACACTCGCTGAAAAACAAATTAAATGTGTTAGTTCAATGGGCTTATTAATTTATTATAAAAACAATTAACTTATTATTGTAATGACAAAGTTTTGCGACAACGAAATATGCAAGTAGACAGTGGTCGTTGATCACATGGATGAACTTTGAAAACTATTTTCACATTTTACAGTCATGATTTGTGCATGCTTTATATTGAATATGTCCAAACAATGGTTGATTGCATGATGGTTGTGCTCCAGTATCTAGTAAGATTATCAACTCACAAAGTACAATTTGCCGAACCCTGAATGGCGCGGTAGTGTTACTCCAATGATTTTGTTGAGCTGTGCCACAAAAACATGCACAGCTGCGCCAGTAGTGAAACCAGTAATTATTTGATCGGATAGAAAGGATGTTAGAAAATCCATCCTCAGAACTGCCATTGCGATCTGCAAATAGTGTTTTCTCCGTTTCGCTGCCCCGCATTCATTGTGAGATTGGTTCAAGAAATCGTTTGGTAAAATTTATTGGTATTGCCGGATGTAAACCAAGTAAGAAAAACAATTGGTTGAATACTATGCTCCTAAAATATAGTCAAGCTCGCTTGCAGAACCACAAAAGTTTATAGGTGGGATCATTATATGTGTCTGAATCCGTACTCTGGTCGGACATTTCGACAAAAGTGTTTTCGAATTTCCCCTAACCTGAATCATTCCTACTAATAAAGTGAGCGATGTCACTACACGCATCGACGTATTATAATAAAGGTCGTCCTCCTGGGCGACCAACAGTGCGGTATCGTTTGCCAGTTCTTGCACACTGTCCATAAGTGTATCTGTCACTCGCAGATTGCAGCTTCCAACTAGAAGACTGACCACGGCGAAAACACCTGCAGGAAGAGAATATACCTCTAGTTGGGCTCAACCAAGACACATCAAGTCTGCACCACACCCATTTATTAAGCGATTTCAGAGAACTTTGTTGGAAGAACTGGAAGAACTTTGTTGTTTGTCGTTTTGTTGTCACTTATTGACTTTCTTTCTGGATCAACACACTGAGAAAGTCAACTTGAATTAAAATTAACGCACTACCTTTCTTCCTATCTTCTTCATTTCTTTGTCACGCCTATGGATTGTTTGCCCGTGCGTGTGCCAATTACATAACATTTCGCTTAACCTTTTAAAAGGCTTTTTCCATCATACAGACCCCGGTCAATTTCACATGAATACCAACAAAGAACGCGCGCTCGCACGTCACAACCATCTTTAAAGAACAAGGTGTGACAATTCGCTCATTTCTCGACCTAAAAGGCGAAGTGTGACTGGCAGATTGTTACACCCAGACGGACAGACCAAAGCACACGAATAAAAGATAGGGATAAGTACCTAACGAGACATGTCTTGAAGTGCCAAACAGCATGTAAAGGAAGGCAGGGAACAACGAGGTATACAGGCCGTTGACCGGACGAACTCCGGCCAGGGAAGAATATGCCATTCCTGGAACAGACTATACAGTCCCCGTCGGTCAACAACGAGACTTTGACAGCGTACCCATGAAATTCACTTATATGTTTTTTTTTGTTTTTCAAAAAAGTTTAATTTGCAAATTTATTCGTTTCATCAGGCGCATGTTGTATTCGACAAGCATTTATTCAAACTTCGAATGATAGCTTCTCCAAGTCTCATTAAAAATTAGAAATGACAAAAACTATAACAGCACAGTCATCCAATGGAGAATGGAGGATTACATTTAATGAGACAGATTATCGTTTCTTTTTTCAAAAAATGCGAGATAATACTGATTTATAAAGTGCACGTTTTCAGCTGTTTTTCATTATGTTTCACGTGACTGTTTCGTTTTTTGTTAGTATAACTACTCACCTTGCGGTACATGCATTATTCCAACTGTCAGTCCACCAATTATGTCTGGCAACAGATTTTCCCGAATGTCATATTTGGGTAGCCATTGTAGTATGGGAATGAAGCCAAGAATTATGTTCTTTGATTTCATACTTTTGGAATCCGATCGCGGAGAAGATTTAGAGGAGTACAACCCGAAACTGTCGTCGAATTTGGACTGAAAATAGGATGCTGCATTAAATGATTACCGAAATGAATGTGCGACCATTGGCCAATTATCAAACACACAAACACCGTTTAGTAAATCATTTAGAAACGTCAACCAGAAATTAAGTTTGATAAAAAAAACTATTAGTCTATACGGTATCAACTTATGACATTTTGGTCAATTCATTTGTTACCTACTAGCACACGTTTTTATGTATCTCGTTTAACGTATTGGGTAGCAACAATCTCAAATTTTCATAAACTTTCGTTGTTGCAAAAAGCCACTATTCAAAAACATGCAGAAATTAAAAACTACAGTCTGGTGAAAACTCATCTATACAACTATATCAAAGACAATGGAAACGTTAGCCGGAAGCGAATTCTTTCACGTCAGGCTTTGTTTGTACATAGAATTAACAGATGGACACGAACAAGTTTGGTAGTATTTCGAGGTAGAACTGAATGGTGAGCGGCGGATTTACCGCTCGGTAACCTCAGATTTATTTGTATGTTTTGATGAGTTCATCTGGCAGAACCGGTCGGCAAAACTGTTTATAATCGAAATGATTGCACTTCGAATGCACAAGTTGATATAGGTTGCGCGAACTTCAGCTGAGCGGAACAACGTGATGGTGACATATTTCACGTTTCTTCATGCAGGTAGCACATTGATTGCCGAGACACAAAAATGATATGTCTTCGTTTCAACGATGGCCATGCTCATCAATGATATCACTAACCGCGTTTTTCGTTCGCACTTGTGTTTTGATGTTGCTCAATACCGTTGAGCAACATCGAAACACAAGTGCCAGCTTTTGCGTCATTCTGCACCATTATATTTGTTTCTCACATATAGGCAGACCATTACCTAAATGAATCAACCGACGTTAAACTGAAAAGGTTCAGGTTACCTGGATGAATCCTTTCGTCTCATCATCCTCCGGTTTGATCTCTGTACCGACCGACATTTAATCATCCAACTAATTCTGAAGTGATTATTTGAAAACAGAAACAATAGTGCAAAAACATAAGGTATTATTCTTGATAACAGCTGAGTCAGGCCCATTCTTCACACTATCACAGAAAATGGTTCAGATTTCGAAGAAGAACAGGGAGAGAATCACAACTTGATGGCTAGTATCGGTCGGTAACCAGCTACAGGCGAATTCTGGTAGCACTTTAGTCGAAGTTTGTTAGCAGCTCAGTAGAAAGTGGTTTCATGTGGTGTTGTATACAATTAGATCACGTTCGAGTCGAGAACCGTAATATGAGTAGAAATTACACATCTATTCAGATAATCCAGAGCGGAACATAATTCAGATAAGTGTATAGAATCATTCAAAGTCGACTTTTCAGAGGTGACAGAAACAGATATATCAAGGGAACGCTATCATACACGTTCCCGAGCAATGAAGCAATGAGATTAGCTGTGAAAAAATATCAAAAAAGCCTGACTGGACAAAATTTTAATCGTGTTACAATCTTGTATATGTTTTGTTTTGTTCGTGGCGTAAGAAGGAAGAATTACTGCTCACGTAATGCATAAGTATTCAGTTATTATGTCAGGAGGAAGCTGGTCGAGAAAGCACCCAATTTGATAAGAACTATGATAAAATCGTACGAAACAGTCTCATGTATTGTCGTGACGTAGTACAGAGAAGAAAACTTTGTTGTATCATTTCTTGTTTCTCATAATTTGCAAGCAGCAATTTTGTCAACAAAGACCTGATTACCAAATGAAAAATTAAAGGAAACTGTCACCTATTTTGTTGCGTGAAACCTCATTTTCGGATATCTCTCGCTCGGACACAATAGTTTTTAAAAGTAGTTGAAAATTGCCAAATTACAAAACAAGTAATTACGAAACGTTGAGAGGTTGGAAAACGCGGAATGGCTGAAAATATATATACTAGCTGAAAAAAAAGAAGATGGCAGAAAGGGTACAAAGGCTATTTCGATGCAACCACTAGTCATTCTGTACTCAGACAGGTAGACGTTCGCATTTGGTTGAACAACTTGCCTCGGGCACTCATGAAATGAATGCATGTTAATAAAGTTAATGTGCTCTTTATCTATCTTTGTCAAAATGTGAACGTGCAATATTTAAAATAAAAATTTTTGGGCTTCGCACGTATGCTTACAATTTTTCATTTTGGATTTTGCACGTAGGCTCACAATTTTTCATCATCCTTATCAGGCTAAGAATAGCCTGCAGGGACCAAACATACAGTACTATCAAGCATGGGTTTTCAGGTCGCGGATAAGAAGGTATCAGGCCAATACCTACTTATGCGGGCGGGGTAACCAATATTTTAGGTCTAACCAGAATCTCTTTACAGGAGAAACTGGGTTGCTGGTGGAGAAAAATGGTTGCATGTGAAATGTGACCGTGTTGCAGAGAGCAACCAATAGTCTCCATATAAATTAACCTGGTTGCTTCCTGGTTGCATGCATCCCGGTTCTTTCTGTAAATCGCCACAATACTACATCGATACTACTACACCGGTTGTACAAAGCATCGGTCCTGATCGAGAGAAAAGAACTGATCACAAACTGAGATTTACTACAAACACTCCGAAATACAAAATACATACAAAATAAATAAAAACTAGCTGAAGTGAAATAGAATGATTATTTCAAGAACAATCAATTTTTCTGCGCATATTTTACGTAAAAACATTGCATGTTAGAATGCTTTTGTAAGGGGTGAGAATGAATAGTGCAGTCGGGTGCGCGGAATACGTGCTCCGTTAGACATCCCCGGCTGGCTCTTTGCGGGGCTGAAAATCGATTCGCACCTCAAAACAGCTGATAAATCAGCTTGCATGTTCAAATATGTTCACGCTCTTCCATCCACTACCGAATCGAAACTATATGCAAATAAGACACATATTCTTGTCCCCTTTTTGTGATGATTTCAAGGTTTCTAATATTTCTTAAAATTTTACTTCAGAAGTAAGAATAATAAAGAATAACTTTAGTGCGAAAGGCTACAAACATCTGACCTACTCCCTTTCTTTTAGAAACTTTATTCGCCATCTGGAACAAGTTACACTTGTTTGCTGAAAGTCAAATGATTCCGAAAAAGGTGTAGTTTTCGGACTATTCCTCGCTCTCCGTGTACTGACCAACTATCGAAACCAGCAATGAACGGAAAAAAATAATATATTTATTGAAGATCTGAATTTGTACACCATTTTCTCAATAATATGAATCGGAGAGAGAAATATCAACAGCTGAAATTGTACTAGACTGAAACAACGTGAACAAAGAGGTTACCAACTCTACAAAAATAAGGAAATAAACCGGCTGGCTTGGGAAATCTTTCAAACTACATAAAATTCAACAACTGAGCTTGTTTGTGGTGTCCTCTATCTTCAAATTACTATATTTTGAACTAGAGTATGAAAATAAAACGAACACGTAATATAAATTGAGCTCACGGGTAACAGAAAATAGAATGTGGAGAATCTACATGTCAAGTCAGACTACTTGTGAGAGAGAATCACGCACATACTCAAGTAAATAAAGATAGAAGACGCCCGAAGAATGATCCGAACCTTCACTCGCTGTAAAGGCAAAATGATCAGTAACATCAATTTACCAAGCTATCATACCAGACGTCAGTTGTTTATAATTTATACAAACAGCCGAACAGTGCACGCGTGTTTGTGGTTTTTTACCTATGGAAAATAAAATACAATAAAAGCCCGAAGACAGAAAGTGAGACTGATCAGAAAATCGTACCACACATGAATAAAGTAAGCAAAATTTTCATAGATTTGTTTACAAACTATATAGAACGAATATTGGAAACAACTCACTTGTCGGTTTCAGTCATCTAATGTGATATCTCTGAACAATTGACCCATCGACTCGTTGTGGTAAATACGACGAATAGCCTCGCACAACATGAGCGAAATGTCGACCGTTTTGATCTTATGACAGCGCATTTTCTGTACCTCGTGTGGAACGGTATTGGTCACAATAACCTAAAACATATAAAGTGCCAAATCCAAGCAGTACGTGTCACGTCTTCATATTTCGATTGAACATGAGCTATATCAAGAAGGTTTGGGTAACACTACCACGAAGTATGCCAACAAAATCATCGTTGGTTTTGTATAGACTAAATGAGACCGAAAAAACTCATCAAACCTAAAAGAAATCTGGCTATGCAGCAGTCAACGTTCTCATACAGTAAAATCAAGGTAACAGCTGTCTAAAAGTTAGTTCCTTATATTGTTATTCAATTTCATATTTGGCTACATAAGACAACTTCATCTACATTGATAACATTTCTTATTGCAATGTGCAATTGGTAACCGAATCAACACGACAACTGTTCACCTGAGTAATTGGTGAAGCCTCCAACAAGGCAGGAGCATCGGAACTGAGAACTCCGTGAGTGGCCATCACGTAGATCTTGTACGCCCCGCGTGCCTGCAACACCTCCGCGGCCGCCACAAACGACTGCGCATCGTCAATAATATCATCCTGAAATCTCACAGTATAATCTGTGAAAAAAAGTTCACCTACGCATTTGGAACCAAATTATGGTAAACTTCTTCCAGGTAAAAGGTGTTCTCGATGAGCTCTTCCAACTATATTTTGCTATTTTGGAAGAACAAAATTAGTGCTTTAGCGGAAACGGGATCACCCCTTCGAAGAATAGGTGGACTTGATTTACACAGAGTGGGGTAGTGAAACCCGAAGCAAGACGCTGATATGGAATTATTTGCTAGGATTTGCTCTTTGCCTAAAACGTGCAATACTAGTAAACGACCGCCTTTCCGGGTAACCGTTTCAGGTGGGCAAAAACATATAGGTGCTGTTTTGATGATCAAATGCATAGAATGTTATAGGTGATCAAAGCAAAAAAAGAATAATGGGCGAAAATGTTATCTCTCCCCCCTGTTGCACGTTCTTTTCTTTTCAATTACACTATTTAGTGAGAAAAATTGTGTGGGGTATCGCGCAACGAAAAATAGTAAATGATTACATATTTATGAAGACACAATGCACTTACCACCATGATGGCGATTCTTCCTCCGACATCGCCAACAACAGTGAGAGGAGGCTTCTGCTTGGGTTCCTGGGCTAAAAGAGAAACACTGTACACAGAAACATACTTGAACTTTACGCATTATAAACTTGCAGCAATTCCAATATTTCAAAAATTACCGAAGAGCGAAGATATACGATTTTGGAGAAAAACTAGATCCACCCGACTGACTACGATTACTTTTACGCTCAGGGGCTCAGGTTAGTGAACAACTGTGATTGTCTCCTTTTTTCATGTAACCGGGTGCGTATCAGGAGACTATATACTTTGCTCAGTTGCTCAGCAGTTGAATATAAGATTAGAAGATAAACAAAACTTTGAAGCAAATAATGATAAATTGATTTCGAATATGTTATATGTAGTAATCTTGCAATACCTGTATAATGTTTCATAAAAAGTTGGAATCTAAGTCCAAACATTACTAACAGGGGAACAGCTCAAACGGAGTATACGTAGAATTAGGGGGAGGGCTCTGGCGACCATCTTCAAGACCAGACTCTTCCGAATCTTTTTGTTCTCCATGAATGACAGCTACGCCTGAACCAAAACTAAATAAAACAACTGAAAAACAGCTGGAACAGAATACTTCAAGTTACATGCTTTAAACGACTCACGTTGCAGAGAAAAACGTGGAAGCTCTCGATGGTGGGGAAAAGTAGCCTAGTCGCCAAAACAAAAACCAAACCAACCAATGGCATCAAATATACGGTGATCTTGGTGCTATTCACAACACTTGGAAAATGGTGTAGAAAGTAGGAGTACAGAAATCAACGAACAATACTAAACTGACACGCCCACAAAGTGGGCGCCTACCTCTGCAGGTTTCATTCTACTCTCAAAGAAACTCACAGCCTGAATGACAGAAGGGATAAAGTAGCATGTATACAAGCAAATTAGAAAAATAATGTATAATTAGGTGAACATACCTAGTCGAAGACGATCCGCGTATGAGGTGGCCTTGTTCATGACCCCAGGAGACTTTGCGACAATGATCGCATTCTTGTAGTCGGGAATCTAGAACAACGTTATATAGTTATACTTCTTCGACTTATTTGCTTTTTGCTTCATCATCATTAAAAGAAGAAACCTAATCGAAGGTCATCTATGGCGGAGTTCCAATGTTTAGGCCGTCTGAAGGGAATTTTCAACATAATCCATTCGAGGTAAATGGCGCCCACGTTATACAAGAAGGCTGCGACTCAAAAAGTGAAACTTTTGAAAGATTCTCGAAAAACAATGAAATATGGTAGTTCACTTCACCAACAGCCCCTGAATCATCATATACACGTTATTGCGAAGGAGGGAAAGGGTAAAATTGAAACGACCAACATATTCTTTGATATATTGGAGGAGAAACGGCGAGGCTCGCAGGTTATCAACTGGGATGGAGAAGAATCCTTGAATTTCTTTTTTGTAGAGATCAAGAGACACCAATCGCGAAGCACCTTAAACAATAATGACAGTTCCACTCATAGGTAAACATTTGAATGCCAGAGCAACTGAAATTAACGTGTATAACCTTAAAAACAGGCATGATATGACAGTAGGATACAGAAAAGACAGAAATTAGTATAAAAAAAACACCTATGGTTCAACTTAAACCATCCCTCATGAGATCCAACCAATCAATTAAATAACTTTTTTAAACTCAACCATGATCAAATTTCTTCCATAAATAAAAGTGAAATAAGAAAACTAACCAGATTTACATATCATCTCAGCAATGAGCTTCATGGGAATTGAAGATCTTCTCAGCATGCGGCACTGCTTGGAATATGGCAGGTAGGGCATCAGAACAGTGATTGTTTTTGACATTGATGTTTTGCACGCATAGATGAGTATCAATAATTCCATAACATCGTTGTTCACATTCCTGAAGAACATATCTTTGAATAGTTTTAACTCATACTAGTAGTCTTAGCGTGAAACCAACAACTGTGAAGAATGGGGATGATATGAAAATACACTAACTTCGAACCGCTTTGAATGATGAAAACATGTTTCCCACGAACCGACTGCTTTATGTCCACAGATGTTTCTGAAATTAAGGACGTAAATTTATCAAGTTACAAAAGTAATAGTATTATTAAACAACACAGAAATTATTTTGATGATATTGATATTCACGGCTGGAACATAAATAATATATAAACCTAGAACAATATGACACAGAAAACAAAATCAAACCTCTATTGGTTTTGTTATACACGATTGCATCTCCGAGACGTATTCCCATTCGACTGAAAATAATATGTTCAGGAAAACGTAATAGATGAGAAAAACAACCCAAACAAGATTATATATCCTGTTTGATCTACTGCCCTTCTAAACATCATTACTAATTTTAACATCATTCTCCATGAGCTGACATTGATTCCACCACACTTAGGTGAAACACAAAAAACTAACTACTCCCATTTTTTTCTATCTATCAGTTATTTCAATTTTATTGAATCTATGTTTCAAAACTGCATTGATTGGTCCGATTGAAGTTAACTACTTTAGTCACAGAAAAATAAATTCGTATCTTGACTATGTTGTCATAACATGACTCAAAAATTCTAAACATGAACGTGTAGATTCAGCGGTTGCCAAAGAGGGCGACTTTAAGTGACAGAAACTAGACAAACTCACTCGGACACAAGTCTAGCCAATTCGGGATGGGAGTTGCCCGACAAAAGAACCATACCACTGCTCTCATCCGTCTTGTAATTGAGACTCGACATCTTAAAACAACAATTTGTACGTCATTTATAATAATTCAATCAAAATCACAAATTGAAAACATTGACATAATTGAATAACAGAAAATGAGAACTAGCCTACATACGGAAAGAGAGTGTTGTCGATGGGGAGAGTTTATATCAAACAATGGCCACTAAATACATGTTTGAATGAAGCTATATTCAGTATTTAATTTATACCGCGCCGCACAATAATATATCAAAAAAACATGCTCATTCGGCGCACTCAATACACGCGCCGCGCGCCTTCATAAACCGCAACGCTGCCGTTTAGAGCACGATTATTGCTGGCCGCATCTGATAAGGCTAATTTGCCCAACCACTCAATTATTATATTTCCCACGCGTGGTTTTTCGATTTCTTTGACCTCTTCAGTAATAGCATTATGAGCTTGGAAATTATATAAATGGTTCATAACTCAAAAATACATGCCAGAATTGGCAAGAATACGGGGACAACACAAAATACACTCTGGCTACTAAACTCTTCCTAGATTCAATGAGTCGTCAACAGATTAAATTCAAGTGAGAATAAAACAGTAAATAAAGTCAGATGAAATGTATTGGGAAAGTTGTATCTCTATCTGGATCATTCTAAATTTGTATTGTTTTCGAAGAATTTAAGTTTGACCGAAGTAGAACTTCGATTCATTTTCTCAAAAGCGGGGGGGGGAGTCAAATAAATAGTCCCTGAGCACTTAGTGAAATCGATTTTTACTTATCCTTTCTCAAGCAAACGCCAATCCTTTTTATCCTTCCCCAACAACAAACACCAAAGTACAACGTGTCAGTGGGTAACGTCCAATTTGACTTATTTTATTCAATAAAACACAATACTACAATAAAAAATACACGTATGTTCATGAGCAGTGGAATATAGATTTTCAACGATGGTGAGAGTTCTGTAATCAATGTCTATCCAGCAATACACACGGAGAAGGAAATAACAACAAAGAAAGACAGTTGGCAGGGAGAATTGTAATGATAACAAAGGACACATAGTTGTATTGATTAGAAGATTGTCTAGGAGTTATGTATCAGTTGTGTGGTTAACCGATTCGGGAGCGTGTATTATAGGTGTTGAAGAACCTCGTCAATCGATCATTGGCAGTAGGGTTGATGTCGTAAACAACACCGTTTTCATCCATAATTTGGTCGGTTAATGTCTCGTAACCAATCTGGTTCCTCTGAAAAAGTTCGGCTGTGAAACATTCCTCAATTCTCATAGAGCTGTGTCTGTACTGAACCTTCCTTTCCTACAGTAGCAAAGTTTTGCTACACATATATGAAAATTTCTC
Organism: Litoditis marina; assembly: GCA_964036275.1. Classification (NCBI taxonomy): domain Eukaryota; kingdom Metazoa; phylum Nematoda; class Chromadorea; order Rhabditida; family Rhabditidae; genus Litoditis; species Litoditis marina. Next base: position 11,859,058 of record OZ038438.1, on the reverse strand, counting down.
AACAAATATTGACAAATAGCTTCTGTTCAGAACTTTCGAAATTGCGAACACACTGAGAAATGAACTTGTGATTTCTGAACTCGTGATTTCAATGAATGGATGGGCCCGTTCTACTAACCAGAAAATAGGTATTTTATGTTGACTGGACTGGTAGTCGGTTTTTTAATTATCTCAGGAAATGGTTGCCAAAAAAGCCGGTTAGATAGAATTTTCCGAACGGATGTCCTCAAATCATACCCAGTCGTCGTTTCCACGCAAATGCGCGAGTGGGCGAAAGCGAACATTGCCTTGGCCTTGTCGTCGTCTCACAGCCTTGTCCGAACGATAGGCATCCATCAATGAGATGGAAGCAATTTCTGAAACACAATCAGCTAGAAACACAGAAACGAGATCTGACTCATTTTTCTTTCCAGTCATTTTCGCTTATTGCCCCACTACAACAAGTTCACCAGACGCTGAACAGTCCGTTTCATTTATCAGTGTACACTTACAGTACGCAGTAAAAATCTAGAATTCGTACTGTGATATTCGACAATCAAGTCTGTGGAACAATCTAAAACACTGTATCTCTACCAGTCCTCAAATCACAGGAGCTAAATCTCTCCGCTCCACGTGCTATCTTGCCGGTCATAATTTTCGCTCACGCGCGATGTACGAGAAAAACGGGGACATTGTCCCAGTGAGAAAGTTCAAAATATATTGCTGATAACAAGATCTACAACTAGTTCTGAGCAATCTTCTCTTGAAGCATATCCTTTATCATCATTTCGCTATCTCGCTTCTTTTTCTCATTCAATCTTCACAACGATTACATTGCAGTATTCACTTCACATATTGGTATGTGACACGAAATCCGTTTTTGTTTTTCCTAAGTGTGTTTACGTGAAGGTACCTGAAGAGAGAATTATCACGATAACGACCGTTCTCCACTGTGAAACCATTTCTGAAAGTACAAAGATCAACAACGCGGCAAACTGGGATGTGAAATGAGATATATATGAGATAAGCCAGGTAGGAAGACATTGAACATATTCAAGTGACATTCAATTAGTATTGCCAGAGCATTGAGCGTCGCTGGGGAACTGAGGGAGCAATGCTAAATAACACAACTCGATAGAACAATCTTTCTTTGGAAACTAGTTGAAATGTTTCGAATTACTAGACTGAAGCAAAGTGACATGGTATTCATTCTTGGAGTGCTTTAGAGAACATCACACATGGAAACCTGCTTCCTGGTGATGGAATGTTTATCTTATAAAATGACAACTTCAAAAACAGGTCCTGATAAAAAACTTTGTTTCTAGAACACAATTTTGAGACAAAAAAATGTACGGGAATGTCACGTAGAGACCCTGGACTTCAACCAGTAGTTAGATGCAAATCTGTGCAATCACATTCAATGAGTATTCATTGACTTCGGTGAGTTCTTTTTGGAAAATTCTCTGTACATATACTAGTTTATAAAACGAATACTATCCTATAAAAATAATAGCTGTCATAAAATGTGCCTTATTTTCCTAAACCATATTTTCCTAAATTCCATAATGTGTTTTGTGAGATGTATAATACATTTTCATTATTTATAAGTTGTGGACTTCACCGAACTGTATAAATTAATTCGTCACTTTTGTATATTGGATGAAACCATTTCTTATTGTTAGAAAAGTAGGATCGATACGTGTCCCAATCGTTAAGTGAGAAATCGAAATCAATCAGGTAATGTAATGTATGTCAGCGCGTTTTAGCAAGAAAGACAAACCAATTCACGATGAACCGGTTGTTGTACCCACATCTTCATTTAAACTGTTCTTGAGTTGCACTAGAACTGATATATTGATGTCATGTAGCTGCTACATCATGCAATATGCTTGATGGTGTTTCCAGAAACTAAAGCTAACAATCTGCCCTACAGAAATCTGTCTAAGAAGAACAATTACCTAATCCTCATTTTATCATAATTTAACCAGATTGTGGTACAAAAGTGAAATGTATATATGGGTTAATCTGATGGGTGAATTGGAAGTAAGAAGCGTGGTGATTAACATGGGATATAAGTCATTTGGCGAGTCGACGACTGTCCGTCGAATAAACTCGGACATCACATGAAACTGCATTGATCGTTCAACGATCGCTGGTAATAAACTCGTTGTTGATGTCAGACGACGTTTTATACGAGCGTGTCCTGTCTGACCGGAGGTGGGAGTGGCAAATGGATGCGTAATGGGTCGGTGTACTGCGAGGAAGTGAACCCAGCAGCGACAACGCGGTTCGAGCAATACAGTCAAAGATCATATTATCGCTCTCCCATCACGTGACAATGGACGACAATTGACAGACGACTACCCGAACAAGTGATAGTTCCTGCCCGGGGCGAATTTCTTCCACTTACATCAAGGTCTACTACGGTGCTTGAGGATGTGGTACATTTACCAACTCTTGATTGACTACTACTATAGAGGCATCCGTTTGTTTAGTTTTTGTGACGTCACGCAATCAATACTCTCCACCCAAATGATTTTTTCGGAAAGTTTGCATAATCAGTTCTGTGATACTGAACTCTTCGAGCGGTGGCAGATCTAACATGTTAACACTGAAAAAAACGAACTCAATTAGACTTGTACTACCTCACCGCAACAAACATTACCAGAATCTGACTGAAAGTGGAATACATATTAAATTAGCGGAAACATCATTTCGCTGAAGCACTTATTCATCGTTTCTATTGTTGTACATAAGTCTAATACCAATATGAATGTGATGATTCAACGGAAGCCGCGATGAAATGTTAGTTATGAAAGCGCCAAGTACATAGTCAGCACAACATCTCTCCGTCAGTGCCTTTCGGAACGTTCATTCATTCAGCCGTCACGCTGCAGCTAGGTGCAGCTTAATTTATGCCAAAAACCGTTTATTGATAAAGTTTCATCTGTATCTGTCTAGAATGGCGTGCAATTGATAGGTAGGAGTAGACATACTCACGCTGCCACCGAATATGGTATGAACACAGCTATTTAGTTCTCGGCGTTTTCACTGAGACTTCTGGCAACTTTCCAACGAAAAATTATCTGAATATTTTTTTTTCATATGAAACATAGGCTTGCTGAGAGGTGTTTGGGCTCGCATACTGCAACTGGTGAGAGCAACAACTTACAAAGAACTTGTTTAAGAGAGAAACGGCTCTGAAATTTCTCTGGCACCTTGCCGGAGTCTCAGTGGGAATTTTCAGACTTATAGCGCAGGTGTACATCAATCGGCAAGAAGAAAAACATTTAGCACCCCATTCGAGAGCATTCTCGCAACTGCTCCAGCTTTCAACTTCGGTTTTAAACGAATTAATTCACAGGTACAGAATTTGAAAGTTCTATAGTTGCACATCATGCACAACTAGTTTTTTTCTCGTACCCACATCCTCGATTGCTTTATTATGTAACGTTTTTGTGAACAACAGCTTTGATTTCTGTCATCAATAACGTACTGTATACGCATCCAATGGGGAGCTCTGCAGCTTTATACATACCATAATGTTTTAGGTTAGCAGAATATGTCACAACAGGGTAGACCCTGGACATAGAGAGGAACTTACCCTCGCCAGCAAAATTATATGAAAAACGTTTGAAAAAAGGCTGCCCACTCCCGGAACCCCAGCTTAATTTTTATGAAGTGGGCTCATGAAAGGGAGAATCGGAGATTATTAATACATGAGACAGGCCAGAAGTAATTCTCGTTTTACGGGTACGTGAGTACCTAAAATTAATCAAACCGACTAAAAAATATCTCTAAATGTCTGTTCATCACTTGTTCATTTCACTAATGGTTTAAAATTACACTTTTTGTTTTACTCCGGAGTAATAGATACACGCGCAGCGCGAAGCGGAATGCATTGAATGTGTTCAGGTGAACCAGGCTCATTTAATTTCAATTTATTATAATTAATAAAAATAAAAATGCATCCAGCTCAAAAACTACCGTAATCGTGCAGTCGTCGCGGGACTCATTTTCGGTGGCGCGAGTGGTTATTTGAATGTGCGTTATTCATGCTGCAATCGACCGATTTCTGCACAATATTTCATTATTCAGCATAATGAACGACAATTTTCAACTGGAACCACAGCCTTACAAAAACTAATAATACTAGCCTTTGTTTTACATAAATAAAATTTGTGCACAGCTTATCAGCAAACCGAGATGTGACTCATAAAGCTACTTTCACACGTTATGCATCGATATAGCTATATTAAAACGGTTTACAGTTCTCTATAAGGTCAAACACTTTTCAGATTGTTCTTCTTTGGTACGATTTTGGCTGTAGCTTCATTTCTTTCTAGTGTACTGTTATTTCATTGAAAAAGCCTCGAAAAGTGTCCTTGATTGTTCTATGAAACAGTTCGTTTCAGTGGTCAAAATATGCGCTTCGCGGTCATATGTTTACCGTTCAATAACGTTTATGAAATCTTCAATTATAACCAGTCTAGCACATTGTTTTCAAGTTTTGATAATTACTCATTCTTCATGTGTCGATAACACTTGGAATGAAGACACATGTGAACGATATTGATGGATGTAACACCTAGAAAATATCTGAGGCGCATAAAACCATGTTTCCGACGTTTACATATTGTGTGAAACGATGGAAATTGGGTGGAAGAAACATCATACTTTCCGAATTATCACATTCAATCTTTTGGGGAAACTGGACACATGAACTTTTCTGTTATATGCACTGCTCGTTGACTATAAAAATGCTTTGTTCAGAAGTTCAGAGTAAACGTTTGTTCTTATTAAACTAAAAGCTATTTCGCAGTCAACATAATTAATACTAAAAAGTGATCGTGTGTGATATAACAATATTTCTTGATTCAAGTGATTATCGTGCAGAACCGAATATAAATAGGAATAATTGAATATATTAAATTAAAATTGTAGCTTAAATTACAAACACAATGTGATGTGACAACATGGTTTTTTTCCGGTTGTTCATGTGTGTACCACCATTGTGAAAATATTCTTTTCCATTCCGACATGGTACAAAGATCGAACGACCGATGTGGAAATCTCTTTCAATCTCGACAATCTGACGAACTTTGCTTATTGTTTTCTGCTAAAATGAAACCGAAGACAGCCTCTGCACCTTGTTAAACATACGGTATTTTCACATTTCACATGTCTATTGACTTTTCGCCGTTTAGGGAGGACTGCGAAGTGGCCTCCCGATCGATTGAACGTATCGGTATGTATGTATGTATGTGTGTGTTGCATCCATCGGGTGTTGGATGACCTTTATTATGATGACCCGTGGAAACCATGCGCACTCACACTTATCCCATGTACCATTGATCCTACCATCTGAGCAGTACTCTCCAACTTTGTCTTTTCGTCAACTTCCATTTACGTACTCTGTTTCTGACCCTGCTGCAGTCCTACAGTATCAAGTAAAAACTTCTAGACAACTTTTGATATGTGAGATGTTTCGAAAAATAAGATTGGAAAATGACTAAGATCCGTGCACGTTTTCGAGCCCACCACATGATTTGAAGCGGTTGGGTCGTCTTACGTGTTTTCGGTCTACTTTGAATGTTTCCTAAATATTTCTCACGGAGAAATCTTCCTTGAACCTCCACTAGAACTGGATACGTCCTTGTTCTGTATTCAAACTCAATCAAACTTGTATTTCTTCAAACGATATGAAATGGTCTCAATCATATTAGATTATCACCGTTTTCATTCCACCCACACTGCTGTAGGGCTTCCTGCCAGTGTTCTTTATTTCCCTGCGTTATCAGTTCGCAGCTACATTTGTCCATGCTTGAAGCAACCAAATCTAGCATGGCTCAACATGCTCATATTGTATTGCGACACTTCTCAGAGTCTTCATAGCCTCGTGTCCCGTTTGCCTTTTTGCCTTTCGACTGATACGTGATCTTGTTCCCATGCGTGTTCACCATATTAAATGAATCATCATTGAAAACCACTGAAAAGCTCTAGATAAGTCTGATTCATACCACCCACATTTGCTCGCTGAACTCTGTTTCCGATGGAACTTTTTTTGAATATTCGTCCAAATATATCCTCACATTTCGACCGTCTGCTGAAAACAGGACACGAACTGCATAGTCGTTGAATTCAATATGGTAAGTCCTTGGACAAACAGCAGTGTGTCAGAGCTTTGCTCGCTCCGATTTCGGCTTTTCGACCCACAATTCCATTCGTTCTCCATTCAAGTGAACCTAGTAGATGTGTTGCATGTTTTACTATCTCAGTTCGTATCAAAACTTCTTATATCACCCGTTTCCTCAATTGTTTGGTTGGTTATATGACGTGCTTCCACCTTACAACATAGCTTTATCGTTAGTTTAAATCTCAGAAATGATTTGATTTGTTGATGAAGTGAAAATATGTGTGACATCTTACTTTCTGCGATACTTTGGAGATGTTATGGTCTCAAGTATGTTACATCAAACAAATGTCTGGTGACAGTCTGCCTCGAAACATTTACCAGGGGTTCTACTATTCGAAATAATAGAAATGAAAAAAACAATGTTTATAGAACACCCTCTCCAGTTACAATATATTCATACTGTAGTTATACCAATTTGTACCATCGTTTTGTCTTCTAACTCTCCGAATGTACGCTAAGTATGTTGGAAAGGAATGCGTTCTTTCAAGGGCATTACCCAAAACGAAACTCGTTGGCGCGTTCACAGATCTAGTAAATGAGGGATCGCGAGATGAATGTAGATGTTAGGCCCATTCTTCCTTTGCAAATCACTACATTTGTTCAATCTGAATGTTTTCTGTACTTCATGCAAGCATTTTGTGTGAATTGGAATGGCAAACTTATGCATTAAGAACCCACGATTACATTACCAACTAGAAACGTTGAGGAAACATTATGTTGATAACACCATATACGTCTCATCTCATCTTCCCAAAAAAAACCCGAAACAAAAGCTAGTAAGCCGGGTCAATATGAATCATGCATTCCCATTATCTACGATTCCGCGTGCACACGCATTCCTTCACGTGAGTCAGCCCTGAGTGTTGTATGTTTTGACTGGATACGGTCAGTTTCTATACATTCAATGTCCGTAAATTGCCTGACTAACGCAGCGCTTTGTTTTGTGAACTTAACTATATCATCCTGTTCTAGTCAAAAATCTGAAACATCTTATTTTGATCATACATATTTGTCACATTTACCTTCGATTTTGGATAGAACTTTACACAGTCAACTCTATCACTGAGCTGGACATGTTCAATCATGCATTCCGCAGCTCGTTGTGAATTTGTGTTGTTTCATTCCAAAATACTCACATGGAGCATGGTTCTCGTGTGAAGAATTGAGATTGAGATCAGCTGTGCTTCATTCCCCAACATGACGTATTTTCTCTTTTAAACGTGTTAAGCCAGTCATTTAATGCAATATATCTCATATTTCATTGAAGTAATACATATACATCATAATTCCTGCTGAAGCACAGATGCCTCGAGACTCAAACTGAAACTTTCTTCATTTCTCTTCCACCACCCTCTTTCTCTCTCTCCCTTCCCTCTCTTCATTACATTTGAGTTCCTTCTCGGCTGCCTTGCAATTGAATGTTTCAGAGATCAGGTAGTATGGAGCAGGAATCAGACCTGCGCTACCTGCAGGTACAGCGTCAAGCTGTCGCAGACCCCACGAGAGCGGCCGAGTGGTCCGGCAAGAAGTTGTGCTGGGTTCCGCATGAACAGGACGGCTTCGTCCTCGGATCTATCAAGTTGGTTCCTATCTTTCTAGTATACGTAGTCTCATATAATATGATACTTCTTTTTCGTAGTGTATGGGTTGAAACCAACATAATGTACACGTATTAGAGCCTAGAGAACTTGTACCCCAACATGTTCTGCTCGAGTGAACGTTCCAATTGTTTCAGAAAAGAGACGAACGACGAAGTTGTGGTCGAGATTTGCGACACGGGAAAAACGGTCACAATTAGCAAAGATGACATTCAGAAGGCAAATCCGCCAAAATTCGACAAGGTACATTTCTGAATGATTTTTTTGCATTGTTCATCTTTATATTTACTTGAGATTCGAAGAATCTCAATTTGAAAAATCAGCTGAAGTAGTCTGTCCGGCAATCAAGTTATTCACAAATTCGCAATATATTTTCAGGTCGAAGACATGTCCGAGCTCACATATCTCAACGAAGCCTCGGTGTTACATAACCTGAAGGAACGCTATTTCAGTTCACTTATTTATGTAAGTTACGCACAAAAGTTATACACAAAGAACATATTTTGTATTTAAATAACACAATTCATCTCAGAATTATACGATTACGCATAATACTTGATATTTTCAGACATATTCGGGTCTTTTCTGTGTGGTAATCAATCCATACAAGCGTCTACCTATTTATTCGGAGGGACTGATTGAAGAGTTCAAAGGAAAAAAGAGACATGAAATGCCTCCCCACATTTTCGCCATCGCTGACTCGGCCTACCGATCCATGCTTCAAGGTATAATCAAATGATTCAAAAGTTTGCGGCCATTTAACAGTTTTTCTTATAATCATTGATAGTTATCATGTAGTTTCACTGGAACTTGATATAACACTTGTACTGTTTTCGTTCTTCCTTTTTGTTATGATGGAAAGGAATTCATGATAGAATCATTACTTTCCGCTTATCTCTTCCACGTTTGACCCGCTCTTTTTATCAGAACTAATGAACAACCGGCTGTTTTCATTGGCAGCGAAAACGGAAAACGAACCATACTCTACAGCCTACAGGGATTGGGTTTGAAAAAGTTCCACAATTTTATTTTTTCAGAGCGGGAAGACCAGTCGATTCTCTGCACGTGAGTATGATAAATGCGATTCGGTAGCAATATACTGTTAGGCAATTGCACAGTCACGTGAAGCATGTTAAACACAGCAAAACTCAGAAATGTACAATGACAAAAAGCAAGATGCCTCATTAGAATGCTAGCTTTTCGTCACTATTCAATCGACTTCCAGTATAATACACTTTGCATATATGAACGACAAACTAAACCTACAAACTGAAAGAATAAATGGATTGATAGACTAGGCAATTCAAAACTTTTGTAATGTTCGACTTTTCCGAGAAAAGCGATGAGTTGCGAGTTGTTCAGTTGACTTTTAGAACATAGCAACACAACACAGTAAAAGCAACGTTGCCGAGAACAGTTCCTTAACCTATTAATCAACTTTTTCAAACCATTCAGAGGTGAATCTGGTGCAGGAAAGACAGAAAACACAAAGAAAGTCATCCAGTATCTCGCTCATGTCGCTGGCGCCACGCGGTCGAAAAACGCCGCGCCTACAGCTCCCGTCAAGGTATTGTCAAGTTCAGCTGAACTAGCTCTAATTGAAACTCACTAGTTAGCCCTGCATAGCATTCTGCCGATCTTCCACCCGAGGATTTATGCTGATTTTCAAACACAACTTGTTTACAGGGAAAACTAGCAACTAGCAACATACGATGGTTAGCCAGAAATCCCCTTTTAATTTTCCGTCCTCAACATGAGATTGTTCCTATATTCAAAATAATTGACTTTTTTAGACGGAGAGTTACCGAAACTCCATCGTAAGTTTTTCGTACTGTGTCGTTCTGTGCCGTTTTGATTCATCACATTCGTAAATTTATGTTATGGTAATTTCAGCTGTGAAATTCGTACAATCTATTGATTCATTTACTGTTTTCCTGTCTAACTCAATCTACATACAACATGCTTATTTAACAACTGCGAGTCTCGATCAGTGGTTCACGCTCTCACCTGGGGACATTATTGTCTCTCGCCAATACTCTCCCAAAATACTCACATAATATGTCTGTGCTGCGTCGTTCTCCACTTCAAACTATGCATGAAGGTGTTTCAGGGTGAACTGGAACAACAGCTTCTGCAAGCTAATCCTATCCTGGAAGCCTTCGGTAACTCGAAGACTGTTAAGAATGACAACTCTTCTCGTTTCGTGAGTTTTCAACCACACATGTGTTTCATTGTACTGGCCAAATATACTTTTTCATTGAATACTGTTGTACATGTCCATACACATATGTTATCTTCTTGAAATAAGTTAACTTCTTCTGTTAAGCAATTCTAGATTTTTCAATTTTCTTTAATATAACAACTGATTCTTGCAGGGAAAGTTCATTCGTATCAATTTTGACATGTCGGGTTACATTTCTGGGGCCAACATAGAGTTCTACCTACTGGAGAAATCGCGAACTCTTCGACAAGCGCCCGATGAACGAAGCTTCCACATTTTCTACCAATTTCTCAGAGGCACAACTGCTCAGGAAAAAGGTGATTGAGTCCTGAATAGAATCAAGAGTATAGTGGTGATTCCTATCGATGCTCAACTCAATCGTGCGCTAGAGTAAATCAGTGAAACGGTAACTCGCGAATTCCGTGAGATATCGGTGTGTTTACCTCTCTTTCTCTGTGTCTCTATTGTTTTCCTCAAGTCGGTGTAGTTGTGTTTATTTGGCCATTATGCTTGTCTCAGTCTCGCTGACACCCTTTTCGCGCCTGTATGGTGTGCTGTGCATAAACATAGGATTGCATTCCTCTGTCGCCATCTGCGAGAGAGTAGCTGATAGGGAGAGAGAGAATGAGAGAAAGAGAGAGAGATAGAAAATAGTTGGATCGGAGATAAAGGCGTCATCGTCATAGATTATCCAGCTGCTATTATATCTCCTATGTACTGTCGAGGGGTTACGGGAACATGCGTTATGCGGCGATAAGATGCAATCTGCACCGTTCATCAACTTTTCGTTAACGAATAATATTGATAGGCGAGGCGTGGATATGGCTAACGGGGGTCGGTCATAGAGAATGACGATCTCAGAGCTGAAGTTTGATGGGCATGTACGACACTTAGTATGTATACCGATTGAATCATGACAGGATCAAACTACAAAGACAGCGGTTCCAAACTTAATGTACCGTATCGACCAACGTTGCGCTGAGCGAACCCTATAGACCTTAACTAACTTTAACAGGCAACACAACTTGCGCTACTTGAGAAAACTGTTCAACGATCTCTTGATGAACAGCGAAAACACTGTCTGGTGCATGTGTTTTCGGGCGGCGGGGCAGGTTTTCGCTATTTGCGGTCAACGATTGAAGCTGCGCAGCTGAGGTGAGAGATGCGCCCAAACAGTGGTCGGCTCGTTTCGAGGGGTCTTTGGAAGAAGAAAAAACAATACAATTAGAACCTCTGCAGGAGAATGAAACAGTGAAATCTATCAAAGTTGGAAAGTAGTAGTAGTTGACTGCAGACTATACGGACCAGTTGTTACCACTCCTCGTGAGATTTTCACAGCGTTCCAAATTTCCACGTGGTTTTTCACCAGGTTTCTTACTTCGTGAATTCCGTGATTGGTTTTTCAGCCTCAACTTTTTAAAAAAAATCATGTATTTTTCGCAATTTCACTTGGCCGAAGTCCAATGGGAATGACTATACCCACAACGGTAACACAATTGACAATGACTGCTTACTTTATGGGAGCCAAACTTAACACTAAGGGATAAAAAATACGAAACTTTAGTTTTATAGTCAAGTAACTTATCCGAAATATTATTTTCAGGAGGTTACCTATTGGAAGATAGTGCAGATAACTACCGATTCCTAGTGAATGGTAATATCTCGTTACCGAATGTGGACGATGCTCAGGAGTTCCAGAATACAGTGAAATCGATGAAGATCATGGGATTCCAGGAAGATGAGATACAGTGTACGTTTCTCGACTGGTCCAACTATAAATTATGACTATTGAATTTCAATTCAGGTGTAGTCTGTTTTACCTCTCTGTGGACAACTACAGTAGGAACTTGAAACTTGTGGCCAGTTTTTTTGATATGTGAACGTTTTTAAAGTACATTACCATGTTTCAATTGAGTCTGTTTCCTATCTGTAATCATAACTAGTTTCACTCCAATTAATGTTATCATCAAACATCCTTGGAGGAAAGTTGAACAAACTAATACACCTGACTGCAGATAGATTTGACTGCAGATAGGGTTAGCTCAACAGCTAATATATTTCGGCACCCACTACTCAACAGGCAGTGGTGGAAAACCACTTCTCTACTTATCTGTCACCTTTTCAGCTGTCTTCCGAATTGTCTCTGCTGCAATGCTAATGGGAAATCTGGAGTTCGTCCAGGAGAAGAAGTCTGACCAGGCTATGCTCCCAGACGATAGAGGTACGCAGGATAGCCAGCATGAACTACTCTTCAACAAGCAAACATCAACGATTTTTGAATTACACCAAGACAATCACAGCAGAAGGACCTAAAACGATGAACCCTACATAAAATAAAAAAATGTATGATTCTTCGAGAATTCTGAATTGTCTCAAACATTATCATTCCAGTTATGCAGAAGGTGTGCCATCTCCTTGGTTTACCTGTCATCGAACTGACAAAAGCATTCCTGCGGCCAAGGATAAAGGTAACCAAACTGACCACCGAGTTCGCGAGAAATGAAAGACTGTTATGTTCTTTCATCAAGCACTAACAAAAGTTCAAATTTTCGAATCAAAAACAAATAGTGTGAGCATGATTGGGCATGAAGCATGAAACATGTTTGCTCCGTGTCACAATGAAGATGAAAAACCTAATCCATTTAGTATTTATTTTTGCTGTGTTTGACAATGAAGTAATCCAGTCAACGTAGAGATTCTAACGATGGATAACCATGTATATATTCCAGGTAGGACGTGAGTTTGTGAACAAGTCTCAGAGTCAGGGTCAGGTGGCCTTCGCGGTAGAAGCCATCAGTAAGGCCTGCTACGAACGTATGTTCAAATGGCTTGTGAACAGATTGAACAAGTCTCTAGACCGAACCAGAAGACAAGGAGCCTCTTTCATCGGAATCCTCGATATTGCTGGGTGAGAAGGACGCCTCGTTCCGCGCATCTATAGAAATCTGAACACATAACTATTTTCTTATTGGAAAACGCAACAGTATACAAATTACATCAATGTGGTCCGTTAGTTTTCCTAGAGGAAAAATTAGTTTTAACTGTTGGTGTGTAAACGCGCATGAAGCAGATGATCTCAACCCTCAGCAGAGTTTTGACATCATCATCTACGTTAATTGTGCCATATTTGTTAGAAAGAATATGATGCAAGAAAGATCTCGTGTAGGAAAAGTACTCAGACACTATTTTCACAGGTAATGTTCATTTCAGATTCGAAATCTTCGAGATCAACTCGTTCGAACAACTGTGCATCAATTACACCAACGAGAAACTGCAACAGCTCTTCAACAATACCATGTTCATTATGGAGCAAGAAGAATACCAGAGAGAAGGTACAGAATATCCTGATACCCTATTTAACCAAATTTAAAATGTAGGTGGCATTGTTTGGTCTACACGTCTTAATCTTTTTAATCTATATGCATTTTCGCTCTCAAATTTAGTACAACATTTAGTAGTTCATCCGAAAGGAAAAAGTGGACATAAAACGGAAACGTTTACTAATTGGCAAAGAATCATACATTTTGGAAGCAGGAGCAAATCTGCAAGAAGCAACTAAGGTTCACACCTCATGCACAACCCTCAACGTTCATTTCAGGCATTGACTGGCAATTCATTGATTTCGGTTTGGATCTTCAACCCACCATTGAACTCATCGAGAAGGTATGTCAAACTACTATAAAAGTTCAACACAATCACTACATTACCTACCAAAATATAAAAAAAACATACTGTATATCTCAGATAATGATGTGTACAACACATATAAGTTTGTGTCCTCTCTCTCTCTCAATTAGTGTGAAGCGTTCAATGCACAACGAAGTGCGTTAAACAAAAAAACTAAATCACAGAGTAAGACCAATGTAAGCAAATGAGCAGCTAGAAATCCATAATTAAAAATATTTGGAATTCATCGACTTCTAACGTTTTGTAAAATGTATTTACAATATCCGACAGACACATATGAGTAATATATAAAGGTAAATCAGTTTCATGGTTGTGTTCTAGCCGATGGGTATCCTCGCTCTGCTGGATGAAGAGTGTCTGTTCCCGAAGGCCACGGAGAAGACTCTTGTTGAGAAACTTCAGAAGACCCACAACCAACACCCCAAGTTCATTGTACCCGACATGCGCGCCAAGAGCGACTTCGCCGTTGTTCACTACGCAGGTAATCAAACTACAAACTACACATACTCGTGCAAACTGTGGTGATGTTAGTCGCAACATTAGAATGCAATGATTAATTTACTCACATTTTTGAGGGGAGCGAATGACTTTGAAAACTTCAGTTCAAAAATAGGCATACAGAAGAAATCTGGAACATAAGGTTATTTGAGATTTTTGTAGCCTGATGCGTATCCCAGATAAGAGAAAGAGAATGACCTTTTACTTGCTTACCAACCATAATTTACACTTATGGAAATATAACACCTACTTTTCTCAAATATCCTGTAACGCTGGAATGTGTCAGATCTTCTTCTGCCAAAAATACGGTAGAATATCAAGTTTCCACCGTTGGTCCAATGTACAGTACAGGCAGCGGAGAATGCTATTCTTGGAATGTTATAGAATAGTTTGTTCACGATTAAATACGTGACTTTCCACATTGGCAGATGTGACAATTACAAAAGCACATTTTAAAAAAACATTCTGATTTTGTAGGTCGCGTCGACTATTCTGCCGATCAGTGGCTCATGAAGAACATGGACCCCCTGAACGAGAATGTCGTTGCCTTGATGCAGAACTCCTCCGACAATTTCGTCAGCGGCATATGGAAAGACGGTTGGTTACTTTTTCTTCTTTTGTCGAATTTCTTAAATAATGTGTTTCGAGATCAAAGTACAGCGAAAGTTGGTCACTTGCAAATGTACAGTAAAGAGGAAGAAGCCTGATTTCCACATATATGTTTAAATAAATTATCTTAATATTTGTAATATACAAATATCGTTTGCAGCTGAGTTCGCTGGAATCTGTGCTGCGGAGATGAACGAGACTGCGTTCGGTGTCCGCGCGAAGAAGGGAATGTTCCGGACAGTCTCCCATCTGCACAAGGAACAACTGACCCGTCTGATGACGACCCTCAGAAACACCAGCCCCCACTTCGTTCGCTGCATCATTCCCAACCACGAGAAAAAGGTGAACGCAGCCGAACAGTCTCAATCATTCCTACTGAGACTCCTACACTATGTTTACAAAACGTTCAACTTGTTTTCTCATGTGACAGTTATTGGGGACAAATTCTGATTTACAATTACAATATGGAATTGAAATTACAAAATGATATGAAATACGGGTGTCGATCATTTGAAACTTCAACTATCATTCTATTATTTCAGGCCGGCAAGATCAATTCGATGCTCGTTCTGGAGCAACTTCGCTGCAATGGAGTCCTCGAAGGAATCAGAATCTGTAGACAAGGATTCCCGAACAGAGTGCCGTTCCAAGAGTTCCGCCATCGTTATGAAATCCTCACCCCCAACGTCATTCCACGTGGATTCATGGACGGAAAAGAGGCTGTCAAGTACGTTTGCGAAAACAGAAAACAACTACAGACTAGTTCAGTAGATCGTTTTGTTTAGACACTTTAGAATATAGTAACTTGACGAAAAACGAAAAACGGAGATTTTCAACATTGAACTGAGGTTGTAAGTTTGGTGAAAACTTGCTTTCTACAAAAGTGAAAAAAGTGTTGTTAGAAAAAAGAGAAAGAGAAAAATTGTATAACTGTCTTTCAGGAAGATGATCGAGAACCTCGACATCGAGACGAAACTGTACCGCATTGGACAGTCGAAGGTGTTCTTCCGTACTGGAGTACTGGCTCATCTCGAAGAAGAACGGTTAGCAACACTTCTGGAATATATAGAAACACTTCAATTTGACGAATGTGACACTTTTCAATATCATTTCGAGCTAACAGCAACATTAGATCAGCAGAACAAAATAAAAAGAGTTTAAGTTACTATTCTACTTTCAGTGACCTCAAGCTCACTGATCTGATCGTCCAGTTCCAAGCTCAGTGCAGAGCATTCCTGGCCCGAAGACTGTACATCAAGAGAGTGAGTTTTTGAACTTACCTAGATTTTTTCGAAACTGCACTTTTATCACAACTTCAAGCCGAAGGTTGGGAGAGAATGTTCTCATTATTGTTGCTGTTACAGATGCAACAGTCGAACGCGATCAGGGTTCTTCAACGAAATGGACTGGCTTGGTTGAAACTGCGAAACTGGCAATGGTGGAGACTCTTCACAAAGGTACAGTTCACGTTTGAAACGTTGTCATTATCAGATCTAGATAACACACATTCAAGATAGAAAATTACTTTCGCTATTAGCTCGGATACGCTCTTCTTATAAAAGTCTTTGATCTATGAAGCTGTATTACATACTTCCAGGCTCGGATATCTATGAAACTTTATAATAATTCAACACTCAGAATACACCTTTCAAAATGAGATTCTAGGTAAAACCACTTCTGCAAGTCACCAACCAAGAAGCAGCAATCTCTGCCAAGGATGACGAACTGAGAATTGTCAAAGAAAAGCTGGCGGCCATCGAAACAGAACACAACGAGAGTGTCCACAAAATTGAACAGGTAAAGAAACTATGATCCGAATTGTTGAGTATTTGTTCTTTAAAAAAATTGTTGATAATTTAGTAATGAATATTAACTCAATCAAAATTATGGAAAAAGACACAAAAATCAGTCAGTGGAGAAGGAAATCGGCCTACATTTCTTTTGATTAAACAAATGAGAACCAACAATATAAAGATCAACAAATTACTGAAGCTGTTTACAGATCATGACTGAGCGTAATGTTCTGCAAGAGCAGCTGCAACAGGAAGCCGACGGAAACGCTGAGCTGGAGGAGATGAAGAACCGATTGACACTCAAGGTTGGTGATTTAGATGAATTGAAAACTAACACCATGATAATAAATTAAACTTTTTGTTTTCATTGATTCATAAGAACTCGTGTAAAACATGCATTTCAGAAAAACGAGCTGGAAGATGTCGTCAACGAAATGAGAGATCGTATGATTGAGGAGGAACAACGAGTCGAGAAAATTAACGACGAGAAGAGAAAACTCACCGTGAGTTTACACAAATGTTTGAATTGTATTCACGTCGATAGGATGATGAGATTGAAACTTCAAGGTACCTCGATCTTGTAATATGTTCATTTTGTAATATTTCCAGAAAACCCTATAAAACCAATAACGTATTAATGGTGTTATCGTACGTATGCGTATTCTGATGGTGAAGTATTATGGTGGTTTCTTTCTCTGAGAATTCTCTTTTGAAGTTTCTGGTTTTCTAGGAAACCGTGCGTGACTTGGAGGAGCAGCTAGAGCAAGAAGAGCAGGCACGACAGAAAATGCAGCTGGACAAGGCTAATGTAGATCAACGCGCCAAGAATGTCGAATCGAAACTGGTTGAAATGCAGGTAAGCCAAAACAAGATCACCTAATGTATGAGAAGCATACAGGTTGTGTTGTATTTGGATTTCTCGTTTTTTTATTGAGATGATCGGTTTGTTTTCAGGACGCTTTGGACAAGGTTCTCAAAGAACGACGAATGTTGGAGGAGAAATCGAATCAACTTTCCCAGCAGTTGACCGAGGAAAGCGAGCGCGCCAAGCAATACAACAAAATGCGCGGCAAGGTAATTGTGGTCTATATTCAGTTACACCTACACTAGAAGTAGTGTCATTATCATAACGTGTAATTACATCTGTAAATTAATTTGTGTACATTTCACGATTGACCTATAAAGAGTAATCATTGAAAATATGTATCGTTTTTCAGGTTGAAACGCATGCGCAGGACTTGGAGCAGGAAATGCTGCGAGAGCGACAGCAGAAGTCCGAGATTGAGCAACAAAAGAGAAAACTGATCACCGAGCTGGAAGACTCGCGTGAGTTGTTGGAGGAGAAGAGGAACAAGTTGGAAGACTTGAACGGACAGCTCATGAAGAGAGAAGAGGAACTGTCTCAGTTGCTGACCAGGTGAGCTACAATCACATTCACATGCATTCACTAAGCGATCACAATACACCGGGTAGCGTAGATTGAAAGCAAGATTCGCTTTCATTTCCGAGAAAAAACACAGAAACTCATCTAGTTGAAAGGTAGATAAGTCAAGTCTTCTAGATTGCTTTCTCACATAGTGGTCACAGAATTTGGTATTCGTTGAAAAGTTTACCGAAAATCACGGCTAATAATCTCAATGTACCAGATGAATGGCGAAAATAAAATGAAAATTATTGAAAACAAAAATGTTTTGGCTAATTTCACTGTGTATTGCAGGAGTGATGAGGACAATGCGACCATTGCTCTTCTGCAGAAACAAATCAGAGACATGCAAACGACGATCGACGAGCTCAGAGAAGACATAGAGGCTGAGCGAGAGATGAGGAACAAGGCCGAGATCGCTAGAAGGTACTACATTGCACGTAAAAATGAACATGAGAAAACTGAAATTACTTCACGAAATAATGTGCTCGTATGAACAAACTTTATTTCACCCATTCATAGACTATTACAGTATACAGTGAAGACATTCTTAAATGAACGCACAAATTGCACTACACTTGTTTTGGTCGTTTGTATAAATGAATGAAGTTTGTGAATACCCAACAAGACAACCGACTGGAGAATTGTAATGGTGGTCCGAAACTTCGTTTTTCACAATCTAACGGCATGTGAGTAACAAATTAATGACATAATTTTGAATCGGTATCGAACTATAGATTATTGCTCTAGGTTGATCTAAATGTTTCGCTTCGAAAGTGTTATGTCTCTGTTTGCCTGTATTACTATTACCTCCCTCTTCAGGGAAGTTGTGGCTCAACTGGAGAAGGTGAAAGGAGATATGTTGGACAAGGTGGATGAAACATCTGTTCTGCAAGATATCATGAAGCGAAAGGAAGACGAATTCCGAGATCTCAAGGTGAGAAAATGATGGATGCAACAGAGTATTATCAAAATGAAATAATAATGGATGCAAAGTATTATAAAAAAGAAAAATTTAACAAAATATAAAATATACAATTCATACAAGTTTTGCTCAACTGTTTCCTTCAGAAAGCACTCGAGGGCACAACCCACTCAATGGAGAACAAAATGGAGGAACAAAAGGCTAAATTCAACCGAATCATCGAAGAGTTGCACGACCAGGTTGAGCATCAGAAGAAGCTCAGATCACAACTGGAGAAGAATCGACAACAAACCGAGAACGAGAGGGTTAGTTTCGATCATTGTATGATAAATGCCCGAGAACTGTTATCAATGTTATTGAACAAGGTTTACACGTAAACATATTCAAAATTTCTGTTTTAAAGGGACCGTTCCTTTTTTAATTTGGAGGTTTGAGCTATTTATTCGATATTGTTCACATTAAGAAACCAAATTATTCATATAGGTGTAAACTTTCTGTCTTGCTCCGTGTTCTCGAAAGTGCGGCGCGACCACGCGCACGTACATACACCGCCGAGTTCACCTACGTACAAAATTTTCAAAATGTCCATAAAATTACAAAACCATATTCACAACATGGCCAGAATTACCAATATGAAATCTGTGAAGAAAGATTTGTAAATATCATGAAAACTATAAAGCAGTGATAGATTAAGGATTGCTGCATTACAGTAACCCAAATCCTGTTGGCTTATGTTTTGCTCCGTAATAATGTGGTTTTCTAAACTCTTTGTACTCAAAGCATAAACTTTCTACTCAAAACAGAATAAATGATTTTTTTTTCATTTTTCAAAAATTACCTACATTGCAAATTATAGAGGTACGGTCCCTTTAATGTAGAATTGTCACTGTAGATATTGATAGGGTGGTGGAAGGTGTAATGAGGCAATGTCTCATCGATGAATTAATTTTCCATACTGAAGTGATTCTGATTATTAGCTTATTCTGTTTTCAGTCTGAAGTCGCCCAAGAGTTGGCACAAGTTCAATCGGGTAAGGTTGAGGCTGAGAAGAAGAGAAAACACTACGAGGCTCAGCTGATGGACATCCAGTCCCAATTGGCAGAGTGCGACGACCACCGAAGACATGTACTCGAGCAGTTTGAGAAGGTTCGAATTTGATCGTAACTGTGCGAACGTCTGCATTACACATTTCGTTCACAGCAAACTATCTGTATTAAGAGTTTAAACGACTCACAAGGTACTGGTAGTACCCACCACACCGTTCGGAGTTGATGCAAATGTGGAGAACTTCTTTCGAACAATTATTTATAGGCTAGAGAAGAGCTAGACCACATCAGTCGTGCTCGTGAGGACGATGACTTGCAAGTGGCTACTCTCCAGCGAAAGGTGGCTTCACTCGAAGAACAAATCGCCGAGATGTCCGAACAGCTACAGGTTTGTCCCCAGAAATCAAAAGATGGGTGGGGACGTGACACTTTGATCACAGTGGGGAGCCATGTTATGGTTGACAATGTGCATAGTAGATTTCACTACCGTAGTATATTTTCTCCTATTTTTTCTTTTGCAAACTAGACATTTGAAACTCTCGCTGTCGCGAGCAAAGCTTGTAGAAAAATAAATAAAGAATACCTACAGTATTGCTAGGCAAATTTGACACATACTTTCAGGTAATTAATGCACGAGTACGTATAATAGACAGGATGTTCACTGTTCCAAACACCTTTTTATTTATTCGCCTGTCATAATAACAATTTGCAGGAGGAGAATCGTGCCAAACTGGCCAACATCAATCGCGCTCAGCAGCTGGAGCACGAGAAGCACTCTATCATCGAAGAGAAGGAAGAGGTTGAGGCAGCCAAACAGCATCTCGAAAGAGTGAGTTTCGATTTGTGATGGAGAAAAAAGTTTGTCTAACTTCACAAGACATTTCTGTATGACTGCTCCGTGTTCCATGTATTGTAGAGCTCTCGCTAGCACTTCGAATTCTACTGGATTACATCTGAAATTTACAATATTTTCTGGGAAAAAATCGGTTTGAAGGTTTACATGGACATAAACCTAAGTTTTTGAGAAACTCTCCTATCTCATCACAAAGCCAAAAAATGTGAACTTTGAATAGTTCATGAGTCAATCTAAGACAGGTGATAACTATACGTTTCCACCACTAGTTCCACCAATAACGTTTGGAATGTTTGCAGGAGCTGCAACTGGCTCGAGTCCAAGTGCAAGAGGCGAGAAAGAAGGCAGAGGACGGACAACAATTGGAGGAAGCAAAGAAGAAGATGCAGAGAGATCTGGAGAATGTTCTCGCCAACCTCGAAGAGAGCGAGCTGAACAGAGAACGCATGAGTCAGAGCAAGAAGAAGATGCAACAGGAGGTTGGCATTTTGGACAAGACAGGACATTAAAACCAGCAAAAACCAATGCAACTCAACGGTCCATTTTTTCGCATGATTAAGACATGGTCAACATCAGAGGCCCAAGCATTTTCATCTCCATGTCCCACTGATTCGATCTTTTAAAGTTAATAATTCTAAGTATTTGTACATTTTTCAACTCTTATGTCGAAATTGTATTCCAGCTCGAGGACGCTGTGATTGAGCTGGAGAACTTCCGTTCAGCTTCCCGTGAACTGGAAAAACGTCAAAAGCGATTCGACCAGATGCTGGCTGAGGAGCGTGCTAATGTTCAAAAGGTAAACTTTAGTAACATTTGTTCATCATGATAACGAGAAAATATTGTGTACATTCACATTTGTGAAGGAAAACTCCAAATTCTCAAACAAGATAAATGACCCGTTGGTACGTTTAACTGCTAAAACCTTTGCTGTTCAAACAGTGATGTTGTGAGCTATTTCAGGCTTTGATGGAGCGAGACGGTCATGCTCAGGAGTCCCGCGATCGAGAAACCAAGATTCTTTCTCTCACCAACGACCTCGACGCCCTCAAGTCAGCAATTGATGAGACAGAGCGTGTCAAGAGAATGCTCCAACTTGAGCTGGACGAGTCGGTCAGTATGGTTTCACTAATTCGAGAATTTTCCGCAAACAAAATAACAGGATAAACCATGCTCTCGCACTGTTTTCTAAAAATGAGTCAATGATAATTTTATAATATCGAAAATTTTAGATTTCCTCAAAGGATGATGTCGGCAAAAATGTGCACGACCTCGAGAAGGCGAAACGAGCTCTGGAACAAGAGTTGGCTGATTTGAAAGCCACCAACGAAGAGTTGGAGGATGCCGTTCAGATCGCTGAAGATGCAAGGTATAGTCTTCGTCACGATACTGCCCACAACCTAATGTAGTGGTTAATTCGTATTGTATACAGGTCAATGTATGTGTTGCCATAGCGTTGCTGATACAATTCTAGTTTTGTTTGTCTAGTAGTAGTTCGAACCCCACATGAGACAAAACACATAATATGAACCAATGGAATATATGGAATGTGTTGATAACATTTATGTAGGAAAGCCGAAATTCATTACCATATTTCCGGTTTTATTCCGTGATTTTAGACTCCGATTGGAAGTGAACGCTCAAGCACTTCGCAATGAGCACGAGAGAGCACTCGCTGCCAAAGATCAGGTGGGATTGAATACAAAGTCATCCGAACAGCTGGCGATAGATAAGTACTTACTCGTACAATTGAGAACTACTGTTTCTGACTACATTTCTGAACGAAAATTCTGAATTCCTGAGCTACTACTAAGGTGATTGGCTCACTGGAACGTTACCTCTGCCAAAACGAACGTTTCTAGTGGTTTGAATACAATGTTGTGAATTATTTTACACACTTCTGTAGCTCGAGCTTTGCACGGAATATCATGATAACCTACTTCTCGTTTCAGGAGGCAGAAGACAAGCGCAGGTCTCTTGTGAAGCAGTTGCGCGATGTGGAAACAGAGCTGGAGAACGAGCGTCGTGGAAAGACCGGAGCGGTGAGCCAGCGAAAGAAGATGGAAAGCGCCCTCGCCGACCTCGAACAGCAGCTGGAAGGAGCCAACCGAGTCAAGGTGAGAAAAACGTGAAATTTAAACTCATGGTTAAACAATAACTAGTTTGTTCTAGAAAATTGATAGTACTTCATCTTATAATTCTGAATATATTGTAAAGTTCCTACGACGGAAGTTTTCTGAATGATGAAGTGAGCCAGTTATATTAAGAATATAGTTTCACAGTAAAAATTTCTCTCTCCGTCACTGTACTTCTGATAACACATATTGTTCATTCGATTAGGAAACATTGAGTTGTTCATAAACAGTAGAAGTGTGATTCGAATGTCTTTCAGTTAAAATGTTAGAGATCAAACTACACACACAGCAGAGCAACATGTCTTATTTTAGCCTGCATTTCCTAAAGCATTAGTTCGAGCAATGGGACACTGTCACAATTTCAGGATGACTACTTGAAACAGTTGAAGAAACACCAGCAAATGATAAAGGAATATCAACATGATAGTGAAGAGGCCCGTCAAATCAAGGAAGAAATCGCAGCTCAAATGAGAGATATCGAAAGAAGACTGAGGTATATAACTTAATTGTTTGACAATGCGCGAATAATGATTTTCAAGGAGTCTGATGAAACACACAATAATTCACTCTGTACCATTATCATTGCAGATGATTTCCGAGTTTGTTGCTGGGTTACTGTAACTTTTTTTCTCGTTGAGAAAGCATTTATTCGAAGTTATGGATGTTTATGTTACTTCGCCATTTGCGCTAATACTGGTTGGGGAATCTCGTCATCTGATTCGGATGTGGGTTTCAATTATCATGTTACAGATCGGCTGAAGCAGAAAACCGTACTCTGACCGAGGCGAACGAGGTTCTAATTTCTCAGAAACGCCAGCTGGAGCTAGCTTGTGAAGAGCTGGAGGATGCTCGCAGCAAGGTACGCACTTATTCGTTTTTTGGAAAAAAAATCCGCTGAATAATTATAAGCTTGTTCCAAAATTGTTTTTTGTGTCTTTTCGAAGTTCGTAGGATCAAGCTCTGACTAATCAATATTTTCAATATTTCACTTATCATAGCTGTGAGTATTTTACATACATGAAAGTGGATTATTGAGATAAATAGTTAAGTATCAAACCAAATACTGTTTTTCTCAGGGAGGTTCTATTTCGTCGGAAGACAAACGTCGTCTCGAACAGAAAATTCTTCAACTTGAAGAAGAGTTGGAGGAGGAGCAGAGTAACGCGGAAATAGCCATCGACAAGCAGCGCAAGGCCCAACTACAGGTGCCAACTACCTCAACACTATAATGTTTTAGTTCAACATGTCAAGCGTCCTATACCCGCAAAAACAACGAAACGGAAATATGTCCACAGCTCTAGGTTAAAACGCCATCTTGGAAAATGAGATTTACAATAGACAATCCTGATCATGGGCGAACAAATCGCATTATAAAGAGGATTCGATACATCAATACCTTTTATGAAGCATATAACACGCCGATATGTAAGTGAGAACTTACCTCGATTCATTTTCAGCTGGAGCAGTTGACCACCGAGTTGTCAATGGAGAGGTCGCTGGCTCAGAAGATTGATGCTGAGAAACAGAACCTGGAGAGACAGAACCGAGAACTAAAGGCCAAGGTCAGAATTTGGGATGAACACTGGATCACGTTTCAGTTAATTCTAAGAGTTTGTTGAACATGTTGACTGTCGGATTTCTGGTTACTGTCTCAGCTGCGACTATTTTAGAATATTTATTTTATTAGACACAGGTGTTATCGTTCATATAGAACTTAATGAATTTTAACAGGTTCTGATGTACAACTAATTACAAGGTCCTTGTAAACTCCCTTAAAACAGCAAACCTTCTGATTTCCAGATAGCTGAAATGGAGTCGAGTGCCCAGTCTCGCTCGCGCGCCCAGATTGCCGCTCTAGAGGCCAAGATTCAGTACTTGGATGAACAGAACGGCAGTGAGAGCGCCGAACGGGCAAACGCTGTTCGGCAGTGCAGGTCGGTACTTTCAAACCAAAGTTTCCTACAAATATTAAACGTTTGGTATAATAAAGTGTAGTCTCCTGTAATTGAATACGTAAAATCTGCCTTACATAGAGCTTCTTTCGGGTAAAAGGCAACATATTCAAGCACACTTCCAATGTGGTAGTCAACAGGTATTGACGAATGTTTTCCGATTTTCGTGATTTTTCTACGTAATCATCCTCCCTTAACCAAGCTGTTTTCCAGGAGACTGGAAAAGCGATTACACGACACCGTCCTTCAACTGGAAGATGAACGTCGTTCCGTTGAGCAGCAGAAGGAGATTGTTAGTTTTTTATCAGCAGTGTTTGATGAGTGTAAATATCATACTTTGAGTATTCAGTATAACTTTGTGACTACAGGTATGTTTCCGCATTTTTACCAACCGCAGCAATAAGATTGTTGGATGCATCTATCGGCACTGATACGGCAACGTTTTGTTCTTAGTGATTGAAAACTACTTTTCAACTTGAAACCGAAGGGCTTGTACAATATTGTGTTTTGAGGCGGAGAAGAGTAATCTGCGAAACAAGACTCTGCGTCGTCAATTGGATGAGATGGAGGAGGAGATGACCCGCGAGAGGACCAAGGGCAGGAACCAGGCCAGAGAAATCGACGACCTCAACGAAGCCATAGACACCCTTCAGCGAGAAATGAACAACCTCAGGTTTGTTGGCTTTTTTGTGCGCAGAGAACAATGGTACTCTCGTTTCTATAAAAAACAGAAGAGGCAATCCGAAAAACGTTGTACATGTGCAGTCTGTCCGTCCTTAACAAATACATCAGGAACGGGATTGAACATTTAAAACGAACCTCAAAACGTTTTTCCACGAACACACTTGTCCACGTTTGTTGAGGGTGTACTCATTTTATTTAGTGTATTGTCTTATTCTGTACTTATCTTGTGTATTAGCAGGGGAGGTGCTGCTCGTCGAAACAGAGAGAACCTGCGCCTCCGATCCGCCTATCAGATGCCTGGCTCCAGCGACAATCTCGCGAAGAACGAAGATGACGACAGCATAGGCACAGAAGGTACTAATTGGTATGTTTATTTGTTGTCAGAAGGAATAGAAGTGAACAAATGTGTATTAGAAGAGTGGGGGAACACAATCCTCTGAAAACCATCTGTGAAAGAAATGAAAGGCAATTTCAAGTTGAAATATGTGTATCTCTTTGTTTCTTTAACTTTCTTCATTTTCAGATTCGGGTTCAAATCAGACAAGCTGAAAACAACAACTGCCTTATTGATGACAGATATTGAATGTATTCAGTTAATATTGCACGCCTTTTTTCTTGTCGTCCTCACTTCTACTTTAACACCTGGGTATACGCTACATTTTACTGTTTCAGTTTTCTAGATTTCTACTCATGATTGTGTTCAAACTGTGTTGCGCGCGGCTTTTCGAGCAGCTTCTGGTTGCGAGGTTCCGCGGCCGTTAGAGAGTACGGCACCGGTGTCTACAAATTGTGACTGTGACCTCATTTATTCCGAGGGTCTGTTTTATCAAAAGTTCAAGAGCCGTCATGGCTCTATGTTTCGAATCAGCGCAACATTCCCCCTTTTTTTGCTGTCTCGCCTTATGGTTCGCTTTACATTATTCAACCGTGTATGCAGTTTTATGTATCATAATGTGCTTTTTGTACTCTGAAGAATGAATATTTATAGCTCAATTGGGTTTTCTAAGTCTTCTTGTTGTACCCTTTCCCTGTAGGAAATGTTGTTCCGCAGGCGCGTTTTTGTCCTGTAATCAGTTGCATTCAATGCGTCCGATAACTAGAAAAGTATACACTGCGCAAATGCGATTCCAAGAATCATTCCAGCCTCCAATTAGGTGCTTATGAGTACTGCCTACCTCATTTGACAGTAAATTTAGTTTATGCATTTACTCCGTCCGCCTGAATAGCATTAATTGTGATACAACGAGTCTGCTGAATATTCCACCTTGAGAAAAATGATGAAAAATTCGCTCAAAAACTTCAGCATCGATGGTGGATTGAATACTTTGATAATGAGGTTAAAAAGTTGTCGTGACCAAGAAATACACCTGTTGGAAAACACTAGGAACAAATTCAATGGTTTTTTTTATATCATCTACATGAGAACACTTCAAGAGAATTGTAGCTCTCCGACCAAAACTATCAAAAAGGACATTGAGCCAAATAACCCAAACTTCATGATTTGTTCGATCATATCACATTTTGTCATTGTGGTCCTCCTTGACTACTCTTCAAATTTTCATGTGTCTGATCATCTATATTAGAATCCTGTACAATGAAGATTACGGATCAATAAGTAAATTTATTGTCCAAATACATGAGCTCAAGCAGACCTACTGAGCTTGAACAACCTGTCATTTAATGTTTCCAGATCAATTTAACATTTTCAAGTAAAACTAAACTTTTTCATTCGTTTTCAACTCACACTAGAGTTCCTTGTGATAACTGGCAAATAACTTTCCCACGAGTATATATGTGTCTCAAGGTGTCACCACCTCAATCCTTGCCTTCTCAGAAATATCACGTGACTAAATGGTCACAATTATAGGGGCCAACTTTTCAAGTACATAGTTGCATTATTATAGACGTTAGAATACATATTGTATAAGTTAGCATATAACTTGGCATAAAAGTCAGATTTCGTAGACGCTGACAATTTCTAGCTGGGAAAATAGTGTGAGCATGTACGGGATATATTCCTCCTTTGAATTAATCTCGACCTACTAAGGTGTTTTTGTAGATTCGGCTTTCTGATCATTAAGCACTCTTTTCTAGTACGTCGACGAAATTTAGTTCAGTGTTGTTGAACCTGTGAATGAAACATATATTGTGACTTTGATTGTTGTTTATTTTCCCCAAACTTCAGTTTTAAAAACAACATTGTAGAATGCATTTGCCTCCATCATCGACTATTCGTGTGGCGATGGCCAGAAATCCCCCGGACGCATTTTCTGACTGCCGACGGTTTCCCACGTATTCGCAGAGCGTCGCCTGCGAGTACCCCGGCTGGTGCTTGGAGGTCAGTTCCCTGATTCCATCTGTTCTACGTGCATCCTCTTGCATCCTCTTGCATCCAACTCTTGAGTCCAGCGCACAAATTCCTCCTAACTGCAAATTGCACTCAAAACACATCGCTTGTTGACGAGTTTCTCTGGTTGGAATCTCTGGATGTGAATAAGTGAAATAGTGAACTAGTGAACTTAAATTGTTACTCGTGACTTGAACTACAAATGAAACACGTTTTGTGAATATTTTAATTACAGTAAGTCCAGTCAAAAATATATTAACATAAATAACCATTCTTAATTTCGAGTTCACCAGTTCAACTTCAATCAGTTCATTAGTTTACATTTATGAGTTCACTACTTTACGAGTTCGCCAGTTCAAGTTCATTAGTTCACCTAGTTAAGTTTCTGAGTTCACTAGTTCACCAGCTCACCAGTTCGTCTTTTCATCTGTTGAGATTACCGACCGGTGTTGAATATCAACATCAGTTATAGTTGGCCAAAAACGGAGAACAATTTCAGGTGCTTAGTATGATTACCTCTGCTATGAATGTTAGCATCACAGAAGTTTTAACTCCGTGGAAAACTGGAGAGGTCGTTTGGGGTCAATTGGATGAAAAAACGGGTAACTGGACCGGAACATTGGGAATGCTGCAGTCAGGTAGTCAAGCCTAGTCAGGCCTTTCAGCTCTCCGCCTAATAATAAAATTTATTGAAGAAATCTTAAGAAAATTAGGTTTTACTCTTATGGTTGAGATGTAGTTGAGGAGGAATTGTACTGTCGTGTCTTGAAATATATGTTCTAGTTGTAGCGAGCTTGCAGAAAAAAAATTTGCTAGTGAGAACATTTCCCGACTCATAAGGTGAGAACAAAATCCGATTATGCTTCTCCAGATCAAGTCGATACGATTTGCCTGATGTTTCAAAAAACCGACGCCCGGGAAGAGGATTTCGACTTTGCAAACACGGTGGTATCGGTCAGTCCATGTCATCGTCATTCCTAGAATATATCAGTGTCTCGTCAAACGTTCAATGACCGTTTACAATAGAGAGCCTCGGTTTCAAATAAGGGTTGTCTCGTTGGCACTGGGAATCGGGCAAAGAACATCGCACGTATTGTTCACAGTTTCCGAACGCTTTTCAAATCAAAAAGTTGACTAGAAGTCTAAATTTCATAATTCAGGAGTGTGATATTATGGTACGGGAAGAACTGAAAAAACGTGTGATGCCTAACAGGAAGAAAAATATGCTTCTCACTTGGTTCATGCTAGAGAAACGAATTGTTCATACACAATTCGACCATGTTGCTTAATTGAAAATACGTTGAACATAACTGACTTTATTCTTTCGAGCTCTAGTTAGCGCATATTAAGTTTATTCTTCTATTAAACTTTACCTCATTTAGAACAGCCGAAATATCTTATTTCAAGGTTCGACCAACCTACGTCGTCAAACAAAACACTGAGACATATGCTGAACTTGCAGCCAATGTTTTTGGAACCTTTAATGTTCAACTATGGTTGGTTATGATATCGCTTACTCTTGTACAGGTCAGTAATCTGTTTCGATGTAGAAATTTATTCACAAACGAAATGCAAACGTCTTCTTATTATTTGAATCTCTCATGAGTTCAATTGGCACAATGCCAATGTTCACTTTATTTTTCTGGTTTCGTTCAACTACATTCGCTGGACATTAAAAGGGTAACTTTTTACGGTAAACTCTTCAACTTTTCAAATTCAAACAAATGATATTCAGCATTAAATGATTTCAGACGTTTGTTGGAAATAACCTTATTCGTGCTAACAATAGTATCCTGAGTCTAAAATATGATCTGTTTGAGGATGTTTGAGTAACGAACGACCGTTACATATTTATTACTCCATCTGAATTCATTACCATTCAAAACGCTCCAAAGTGATTGAAATATCGTGTATAAAAGTGTTAAACTTCAAAATTTATACAAATTCATTACAACACATATAAATGGGTGAGACCCGGTTGAAATTTTTATACGCTGCACGCAAGTTCATACATGCTTAAACATTGCAGGCTGGAATAGTTCTGCTGGTGAACAAATGCGAGAGTCTGTTATTTGGTCGAACGATTTGGCAACCCGGACAGATTGTCTGGATGATGTTTGAGTTCTTTGTTGATCAGAAGAACGACAACGAATATCCGGACCCGCTCAGCGCTGGAGGTACAGGCCTTGATCATACAGAAGTGGTAGAACCATGCGAAGTTTTGTGAATTCACTATCAAACTTCACCTTATATAGGGTGGTATTTTTTCGTGATTTCCCAGAAATTAAAATGAATTTCATCCCTTCCAAATATGATATCTGAGTTATGATATTAGTACAATTATCATTCAGAAAAATCAAGCGTATCAAGACCAATATGTTTCAGGAAAAATGACGCTAACTATTTGGGCGTTGTGTCAATGTGTTATGATGTCCGGATTGTATCGAGGACTGTTGCTCTCCCAACTGCTGAACCCTCGCGAAGTGAAACCTTTCGACAACGTGGATCAGATGATTAATCTCATCCAGGAGAGCAAGTATACATTGACGACAAACAACTTGGGAAACTGGTGAGTGGTACGAAAAGCAAGTTGTAAAGGAAACATCTATTTTTCTCAAACTACTTCATTCCTCAAATTGTATTCAAACTTTCCAACCTGTGAGTTTTCTCAAATGATCTGCACGGTAATTATTAGTTTTATCAGTATAATGGTGAGCAGCATGACATGAGAACTGATTGACCAAAGAAATACTAATTAAATACAAAAATATGAAGATAGCACCTGCTGTAAATAATGGTTTGGCTGTCACTCTTAGTATTTTACATCCGGGGTTTATAATGAGAAAGTCGTAACGAATGCATACTAACCCAATTTTACATTAGAACTGGCGACTTGCGTTCAATCGTAAACCCTTAATCAGGTACTTCGACGAGTTGCAACGATCTCAAGGAGAGCACTACGTACGTCTCCGCGCAGCTATTGCTGAAAACCCGGTGGTAGCAGCAGGTGAATGAAAAGATCGAATGATACCAAAACATTCGCATATTCTAGATTTTTAACCATAATTCCTTTCATCGCTTGGTATATTAACTTCATCATTTACTGACTTCACTTTTTTGTTTTTCTGCTGTATTCGATCACTTCCAATTGATGAGCAACGCACCAATTTTACTTGACATCCAATTGAACATTTATTTCTCCAGCCACCGTGGATGAGGCTCTCGACTTGGTGGAAAGTGGAAATTACATTTATCCGATACAAGAGGACAGCTCTGCGATGCAGTTTGCCAAGAAGCGCTGTAATTTGGCGTTCATCAGTCAAGTTGAGTAAAAAATCCTCAGTTTACGGGTTGAATCTTGTCCACATATACAAACTTTTAGAAGATTTGGCTGGATAAAGAAAGATAAAGGATCACAAGATAGCCAGCAACGTCTACCTCAAGCCATGTAAGGAGTAATAGAACTGGGAAATTAACCAGCATGCAACTCCGAAGTGTGCCATGCCATCCATTCATCGGATTAGATACTCGAAAACAAATCACATTATGTACTGAATACAATAGCAGCCACTAGAGTGGTTAACCAATTCCGAAAAACCAATTCAATTCAATTCCAATTCCAACCAATTCTCAAAAAATATCCGAACTTCAATTCCAATTCTTTTCCGGCGCCAAAAAACCAATTCAATTCAATTCAATTTCGACCAATTCCGACCAATTCTCAAAAAAATCAATTCCAATTTCAATTCTAGATGCAGTTTTTTGTCAATTCGATTCATATAACAGTTTTTATGTTTATTAACACTACTACCGCCTTGAGATTCGATAAAACACAGCAGAAAACAAACAATTTTCCCACGTTGAAAAAACCAATTCCAAAACCAATTCCAAATATTATTGCTGATATTCAAAAAATCAATTCAATTCAATTCTAATTTTTCTGGATTTCAAAAAAAACCAATTCAATTCAATTCTAAGGAATTGGTTTTACACAAAAACCAATCCAATTCAATTCTTTGGAATTGGTTGTTCAAAAAAACCAACTCAATTCAATTCTTTGGAATTGGTTTTCAATTCTTTTCAATTCCAATTCCAATTCAATTCAATTCCTTAACCACTCTAGCAGCCACTCCACTACTGTTACTATCAACAGGGCGCTCTTTCAGGGCTCCCCGAAAAAACTGCGCACTTTATATTCCGGAAGAACAGCTCTTGGGTAAAAGCTTGGAATGAACAAATTATTGGCACCCAGTCTTTCCAACACAGAACATTCAGGTGAAACTGATTAGGCTTTCTCATACTGAATATCAGACCCAGCATTAGGTTATTTGGAAGAAGTCCGACTGTGACACTTTCTCTTTTTCTTTTGGTTGTGTAGTTTGATTTTATTTTTCTGGGAACGTGGATGAAACTTCAGCTATCAAGTTTTACCATTATCAAGTACAACCACTGTAGTTATCGAAACCGCCAAACTGATAGAGACTGTGGAAGTTTATGACGTTGAGCATGAAGTTTAGCTATTGCTGACTGAGCATAACCCTCATAACGTCCTTAATTTTGAGGAAATACTTCGAGGACGGTTTTATAATTGGAACAAAACCACGATGTGAGGAGTCAATAAACGAGAACAAAAAACCGGGAAAGCCGTTGGGTAAGTGAACAACGAAGCATTCTCTCAATGCATGGCGGATAGATACATCCATTCTAGAAACGGGAACTTCGATAAGGGACCTTCATTTGCACAAAACTGTCAAACGTTTCTTTCAAACATTCAATAGTCAACTAACCTTCAATGAATTCGATCGAAGAAAGACATTTCAACTCTAAGTTCATAACATTCTGATGTGTGTTTCACATTTAGCAGACTACGACTCAAATCGGATGAATTCCCACACAAATCTTCATAACTTTTGAGGTTTCAGATTTGTGGTCAATCATGGGTGTGATTCTGGTGTCTGTGGTTGGAACTATTGTTTCTTTCGCCGTTCTCTTCCTGGAGAGAATACTACACTGGCGCCACAAGTTGAAACAACTGAAGAACTGGGCGACACCAGTGCTCATACAGACTACCAGAGCGATGTCCATCAGTCATCGACTGCTAGACACCCCTAATTCTTGAGAACAGACTCCCGCTTGTATGAAAGACAGTTTCCGTGCATTTTTCATTAATATTCCATGTGGTTGAAAGATGATATAAGTTATTCGCATAAACATTATATTAAATTCCTCGGAATTTGTATGTTTTTTTTTTCAATTGATTCGCACATTGTTATGTGAAAAAGGTAGAGCGAGAAAGGTTCCAATCAAAAGGACCGTGTCGGTCCAATATAGATCTAACTACCTACCTTTTAATTATTAAAATAATTTGCTTAATACAAACAAGAATGGAGATCAATAAGGTTACTGCTAGTAATCCGCATTATTTTCTCTTTTTGTGTGAATTTCATCACTTGTCTCGCTTGATTTTTAGAAGGTTTTTGTTATTCCATCGACAAACCACATCTTTTTAATTTTTTCAACATAATAAGATTTAGTACGCATTCAGCAGACGCTTATCCGGGAGATGAAAATGAGTGGTTCCGTTTCCTGGAAGGGCACTGCGTTAAAAATACGCATTGATCCGGACAGATTGCAACACATGACACGTCGTGAAACGGTCTGTCTCAATCAATACTATCATTATAGCAGTACTGTTCCGTTAGAGCGTTAGATCATCAGATTACTGTCCAAGAGCAGACGTCTCTTTTCTGTCCCTGAGACGAGCAATCGACAGCGTAGGTGTTTTTCTCTGAATACCGAGAACTGTGAACAAGTCAAACTGCAAAATGGAAGAGAAACGATACATTAAACTTGGTGCATCATAAAAGTGATACGACATGAATACGACAACACTTATTGTATGTTCTTGAAAGGCACGTTTAGCAATTAGTCGTTCGGTTACATGTTGGCTTCAACGTAAGATCAGGTGGTAGTTATTCGTGTTCGAGGCATCCCGCTTCCGTCTATGCTTCGAACTGTAGAGCCATGACAGTCGAGTTCTGCTCTTTTTCCTGCAAAAACGGGCTGGTAGAAATAGTTCTGCTATTTATTAAATAAATACAGTAATTTTGATTAAAAAACAACATTCGTAATTCAAGAGTCCAATCATTGTCCAGAAAAGCAGAATTTCTTGTGCTTCTTCGGGCCGTCTGAATCGAGTATTTTAGACTTTGAGTGGAACTGGGTTCATTTTCGAAGCCATCTCAACCTAGGATTAGGTAATAGACGTAATCAGAGATCCGATACTAACTCAGCAGAAAAATATTGCTGTTTCAAAATAACTCTCGGCGTTTGAAATTCCGCGGCACAAGTGTGACACATCTCGTTGAAGTGCGTCACGTGAAACCAGGTGGTAGTTAGACATCCCGTTTCCCTCGATGCTTCGAACTGT
The DNA here is from genome assembly GCA_964036275.1 of Litoditis marina. NCBI lineage: Eukaryota > Metazoa > Nematoda > Chromadorea > Rhabditida > Rhabditidae > Litoditis > Litoditis marina. The sequence goes on along the minus strand of OZ038438.1, from coordinate 11,824,685 downwards.
AGAGACATGAAAGTCGAGGTCTGCTTTTCACAGCCACCTACATAGCAACCCTTATCAACCTCTACAGTTATGTAGTGTCATAGCTACTTCCGGTACACCTAGATTGCTCATTTCGCTGTTGGATTACGAAACCAATGATAACCTGCGCCTGATTTCCATATCCTGCATTTTATTTGGACGCGTCTCCATAGTAGCCGTATATTGTTATCACAAACGTATTCGCGATTGGCCGCTCACAAGGCATTCATTGAGTCAAATCAAGTCACGCCTCATTTTTTCATTACAACTCGTTGAGTGTGGCCGATAGGTCGGACTCACAATAATTTTGTTCACTACTTTTCTGAAATCTCGCGCTTTCTCTGGTTCGCTTCAATACATCAATTCTCATTCTAAGAAGTACACGTCTGGTTTCAGAACTGTGAATCGCTCCGAGCAGTCTATTACTCGATCATTCGAACGCGATGGTTGCTGGATGTGGTAACAAATGTGTCAAATACACGTTCTGGATAATTAACTTTCTGTTCTTCGTGAGTTGCATCTGGGCCGCTATGAGTCTTTTATCTCGTCGAGTAACACGTTGAAAGTGTTCGGTATTCCCAGCCTGAGAAGTAGTCTGAATTCTGATATGACACGTTGTTTTGACCATAAAAACTTCGAACACGTTTATGTTGAAGAGGTTTGCAGTGCGTTAACAACACAGGTGATCAGAAACATCATCTAAACTATGGGACACTGTTTCGACTTCTGCTCTACGCCTGGCCACTAACATTCTTCCAGGGATACAGTTCTTGATAAACGTCTTGAATTACTGGATGAGCCAACTGATCACATACATGACAAAAGTTTTCCCCGTCTACTGAACCTACGCTTATGATTATGTACAGTACAAATGCATGGTACGAGACAGGTCTCATCGACATACAGAACATAAAATGTCAAGAGAAATGTTTAAGATAACTTCAGGCCTTGGGCGCGGTCATAGTTGGTCTTTCTCTTTGGATGAGATTCGACACATCATTCTTGGGCAACTTCATTTCGACCGCTCACGTCGATGTTTCACGTCTGCCACTGGAAACGGTATGTTTTTCTATAACGAAAAACACGACAAAGGGTTCTTTCTGTGAGATGTAATGTTGTATCTCTAGATACAAAATTACTAATAGCAGGTCGTCATTCAAACACGTGTACCGCTTCGAGAAGAGTATTGCTTATATGTGTGAAATATTTATCTAACTATCACCCAAGCTTTCACTTAGAACAACTACTGTGGTAGCTCACAACATGTTTCACTCCAAATAAAACTTATTTACAGTTCTACTACATTCTGTATGGAATAATAGTCCTTGGCGCAATTCTTCTAGTCCTTGGATTTTTCGGGTGCTGCGGAAGTGCATGCGAGTGCTTGAGCGTCATAGGGATCGTAAGTTTGGGATGTGGATTACGAATACAAGTGAAAAAAGGACAGGAGAAGAGTGAAGAAATATTGTTGATTTGTAAAGGGAACAAAGACGAGGGTGATCGGTTTTCCTAATGTTTCACCCGCTTCTTGTTCTCGAACGTGTGCGATCGGCATGAGGGCCTCCTTCGGTATATGTCAACTCTACACTAGTTCTTTTCGTTCGCACTAATGTTTCATCAGTATAGGGGTTAGATTCAATATAGTACTTTTTGAACGTTGGTTTCACCTGGAACAAACAGCTGATTAGCCTGACGCTCCTAATGTAGACTCAGATTTGTAAATTATGATTACTGTATTTGATCAACATAAACATGAGCGAGTATATTGCAACAATGGGGTTCTACTACCGACACAGCAGATGTAAACAACATGTGCTGGTGGACTGAGCCCTCCAATGAACGATACGATACCCACCTGTTCTCTTCGATTCTAAGCCTACTCACTTTTACGCGCAAACTCTTTATACGTGCAAAAAGTAAATTTGTTCCACGGATACGAAAATAAGTTTAGCCCAAATAATATTCCAGTACTTCATCTTGGTAATCATTCTGTTTGTGGTCAAAATTGTCGCTATCATTCTTTACTTCGTCAACAAGGACACGGTGAGTTCTGTTCATATTGTTTATTCGATTATTTGGGGTCGAAATTATGGCGGGGGGTGAAAAATTCTATGAACTCACGGAACGTGGTTTACTTTTATTCATGTAACATTCCACAACGATTAATTCTTTGAACTCTCATGAGCTACAAATCATCGTGGAACTGGAATTTAGTAATCAGTGACAGTTGATGAATTCTACACGTAACCGCTTATTATTAATTGTCATGAAATGTTCACGTAATGTTTACGTGTCGTTTCCGAAGAGATTCAATAAACTTACTATGTTATTAGCTGCGTACGCATGTGGTCAACCTGTTCCGGAATGAAATGGTCGGCAATTACAACAAGCAACAAGTTATCCGAGACGTTATGGATGCAGTACAGAACTCGGTAAATTAACTTTTTGCGGCTCCTCAGAACGATTGGCGCCAATTTTCTTCGATTGACCAGCTACAAAAGCGAGAGAGTGTGCAGGTCAATGAGGCCGCAGACATCTGGGTCTCTCTGACCTGCACACTCTCTCGCTCAGCCAAAAAAAAGTGGCTGGCCAATTGGCTGGGAATTGTCTGAGATCTCCTCTTTTCAGTGGCTTTGGCAGCGTGCCAATAAAACTTATTTGACGGTTTTGAAAAACGTGGGTTTACGAAAAGACCTACAAAATTTTCATTCTTAGTGTATGTGTCAGTGCCGTCTGTGTTATCTTCTAAATTCTTGGATAAGCTCGTATAACATTTAGTGCCAAGTAGGGTTCTCAGCTCAGTGGTAGTTGCCGAGGCGTTCGAAAGCCAGTGGTTCCTATAGTCACGACTAACTAATATCCTTTTAAGCGGAAGTCCTCTCATTTGAGTATTGTCATGAATGTTTTAATCGGAATCGAAAGGGTAGTTACCATATGACTGCTCAATTAGTGGTACATTGGAGTTTTCCCGTAAACAAGTGCCACAATCAAACACTGAATATAGGGCTGTGAGAAGATAACATACAATTGTCATGACAACAGCCACTGAATATGTAATGAAAACCGATGGCGGGCGGAAAGGGAAGTACAAACTATTAACATTTATCACCATTGGGAGTCACTGAAACTTGCTCATAATATTGTCAGCGTTGGCGTTTCAAACGAAACAGGAAGTTTACAGAACTCGTTCCGATAATAATGAGATGTGAACATATTATATAGAGAAATGGAATAAAAACCAAACATTCCAACCTACTCTTCTTTACACAAACTCATCCTCAATATAATACTATAATATATCTAAAGGTTGCTTTGTTTCAGCTGAAATGCTGCGGAGCCACCGGATGCAACGATTACACAGCCTTTGCTATTGTACCGCCTGCTTCTTGCTCATGTCAGAACAACCCGGTAGGCAATTCTACATTACATTCTCTGAACCTAGGAAAATGATTCTCTGAGAATTCTCTATAACTTTTTCGCATTTCCCGAGAGAGGGTTCGGTAAGGTCAAATGGTTAATAGCAGACATGTTCTCTATAGGTGTGAAGGTTTTTAAACAAAATAATTACCACAGTTTTCATTCATGAGGGCAGAGAGCGGAAGTCGAACTCCGCCAAATCTTCCATATTTTGAGGGCGCAAAGGGGGTGGAAAACAATCGTTGCATTATCATTTAACTTGGTGAACTCGCTCGTGTTTTAGCCCGGATGTGCCATCCAAATCTGGGATCTGCTCCAGAGCCATTTGGTCATCGTCATAGCTGTCGCTGCATTCATTTTGGTCGTCGAGGTAACATTGTTGAGCGGACTCATCCGTTATCGCTAGAGAACAATAAAAACGTCCACGCGTTGTGGATCTGCGAACGATTATTTAAGAAAAAAGATTATTTAAGGAAAATAGAGCCTGTGGTCGAAAAAACCGAAAGGTCTAACAATTTTTCCTATAACTTCTTGGTGTAAGCTGTTTGAGCAGTAAGAAAAAATCAATGATCATGCTCTCGCTGTGATATATGGGGTGAAATGAGCAGAAATTGAAAAATATACCTGAAATACAGCTGAAAAGAGCTCATTGAAAAACGTTATTCACCCATTTCTCTCGAGTTCACTGTCTTTATAATTTCAGCTGTTCGCAATGATCTTCTCGTGTATTCTGTGCGGTGCAGTGAAGGAGAAGAGAAGCGAAACGTATTAATTTCACAACAAATATATCAAAAAGTATTAAGCAAATTTCTATGTGATGTGCAGGTTTTGTTAATAGTAGTTTATTGTAATAGTTGGAAAATATTTTATGTATGATTAACAGTCAGATCTCGTATTCGTGTATGCATGCAAACCAAGTTCTTCAAAGGGAGTTTCCGTGAAGCATAACGACGAAGCAAGTATTGTGGTTTGTGTCTAAAGCTTTTGAACGATATTGATTTCCACCCCTTGAAGAATTTGAAAATGGATTCAACTACCCGGTTATATTGTTGAATATTTGGTTAACAAGAAATTCCACCTTTCACATGTAAAACATTGTACTTTGTAAAACATAAACCTACGTTGTTCGGGATATGTTTATTCGGTACTCATTTCATTGTACATATCTGTAAAACAAGAATTATAGTCCAAGTTACTTCAAATAGTTTTATTGTGTATATATGATCGTGTTGTTGTACAGCGACATAGAAAACATGGAGTGAATCAGTACAGTACCCACAGAACACTCTTCGCGTCTGTGCAATCGAACCAATCTATACAAAACCAGCAATCATTCCAATGTTGTCAGTACGATGGAACAACTATGACAATTTAAACTTTCATTCTCTCCAACAAAAAGGTACGAAGAATTTCAATAGTTTTATTAATGTATGAAATAATTCTAACTGGAAAAAACTAGATGATTAAATTTCTGGGACTTGAAATACACATACAATAGTACGTTGTGCTTTCACCCGATATGGTGGAAAAATCTTCCGAATTTATCTGTGGCCGTATTCACATAAGCTCAAATATCCGGGTAAGCTATTTGAGCGAAATTCAAATAGTGCACTACTAACTTCTCACTCACTTGTTTTGATATTTATTTTTCTTATATGTGAAACTAGCAAACCTGCGCCTAATCACCACAAATTATAATGAAATAGTTATAACCTGATTTAGAGTTCGGTCACTAAAATTTTGCTCAAATAGCTTACCCGGCTATTTGAGCTTAGGAAATACGGCCACTGGTTTGAGAGAAATATTGAGCTACGTTTGTAGCCGGTATGCTTACTTTTTCCAAGATTGAAAAAGTGAAAATGTACATCAAAAGGGCAACCAAAGTGAAAGATAAACATGGGATGTAGCCGCGGTTCTGAGATCAAGTGTTTTCAACTCGGAAAAAAGAGAGGATTCGTCTGAAAGGGAAGTTCGGAGAGGACATGGTCATTGAATATTGCAATCGCTCTCGTCTTGCTTCACCTCCTCTCCGTGTCGTCGCATTTTGAGGGACAGGTGTTTGGTACGCCTACAACAATACAAATTATAAAAAACGAAGGACACAACGAACAAGCATCTTCCAAGAAACGAGAGAACCATCTCTCGCAAATAGTTGTGTCTTCAATAATTCTGTTCATCTTCACAATAATACAACAACCAAACCTTATAAGACTACTGCTTCTACTCAATCTTCCCTCGTCTGAATTCTTCCTTTCCAAGTCGTCCTTATTTCGTGGTGACTTTCCCTTAAAACACGTTTTTGAAAGTATTCAGGATGAATACATCGACTTTTCGTTCGACATAAAAAAGTAGGTGAAATGCTATGAATACGAAAAAGAATTCTCAAGTTTCTCAACTACTATCAAGATAGACATGAAGGACACTTTTTGATCTCATTCAGATGATTTGTAGTAGAATGAGAAAAATTACCAGTTGTAGATTATTCTATGGCTGTATGGACGACTTTTCGAAATCAGCAAGAGTGGGTACTTATTTATCGCATGATAACTTCGAAAGTAGTACTAAAATGGGAAGTCTGCTTTTTCTCACAATATCATAGGACACTTGAATCGTTTTCTAGGTCTTTCGGACCAAACTTGAGTCAAGTTTGATTGAGCTATCCAGCAGTTACATCGTTTCACGCATCGAAAACACAGGATTGAACCACAAACACAGCAGAACCGATGACATTTTGCCGTCTTCGCTAGACTTTTAGGCCATAATTTTCTATTTCAGTTTTGTTAAAAGGCAGAATTTCCGCGCTCACCCTCAAGGATCGGTTCCTCTTCAAATCAGTAATAATAGGAATAGTCAAAGCAGGATTAGACGTTTGTTTGTCCATAGACGAGAAAAGACCACGATCATTCCGGGTCTGCAATAGGCGAAATGGACTAGACATTGTCATCTATTCATCACACAATAATGCTATAATCATCATAGTAACTCATTACAAATAACCCGGCGGAAATGAGAGACTACTGCCATGAGTTGATAACAATTTTTGTCTTTTTTCTAATTTTCGCTCCACCCTTTTTGATCCAGCACAATTCTAGAATGGACTATAAGTATAAGTACGCTATCACCATTCACCGAATATTGATTACAGAATATTAGCCTTGGAATCTTGAAAACTCCTTAGTCAACTTCAAAGTACAGTGAATTTGCGGTATTCGTAGTTATCAGTAATAAGATCTCAAAATTTTGTCCAGAAAATAAATAGAATCAATGGTGAAATCTAGGAACAACAAAGATTTAAGGTTTCAATTTGGAGGTCAGCCAACCTGGTCCTGCGGGGCGGTAGATGCCCTGTCCATCGGGCGTGCTCTGGTGGTGTTCACCCTCCTCAAGGCCGAACTTTTCTCGGGCTCGTTCGGAACCGGGGAACCGTCGCCATCTTCCAGCGATCCGCCACCAGCCTCAACAAATTACACTGCCTTCGAAGGAAACTCATTCGTGCTCAATAACAATATTCATCTCTCCCCGATACCATGAATGACATCTCGTGAGATGGTTTAACTTGCGTTCACGAGAAATATCGTAGAACCCATACATTGAATCAAAATATGATTATTCATACGAACTATCTTGCAGATTTGCGGAAGAATGTTCTCATAAGATCTGGCTGGTCTCCAAACAGTACGCATTCAACCAAGGTTGCCCATAGCTTAGTTCAACCGAGTACGATTCGGGCATAGCGAATCATATTTTGCGGGTTCTTTGTAGATTCTTAGCGACCGATAAGTTATCTGAAGGTTACGCAACGAGTGCACATGCCATGGTCAGAATGAGTTTCTAGACGACCTAGCCAGCTCTGGTCGAAACACAAATTCGAACACAAACACACTTTTATTGTGTTTTCATCAAGTACGAAGTTCCTCTGTAGTAACCGCCTGGAATAATTGTTTCTTGACCAGATTGATATTTCGAAAAAGTCTATTTTGTTTTACTGACTGTTGAACACGTTAATCCTCACTCTACTGCTCCTATTCTAATCATGTTATTCTATATCTAGCCTAATTACGCACATTTCCGCTTCGTTTATGTTTTCTCTGTTTGTTCAAGGGTCTGTGAATACAATTTCTACCAAATTCGGTCGGCGGGTCGATATTACCTTGCACTTGGGGAATCCGCTCAGCTTCAGAAGTGTTCGGAAGACCTCGGTTACCCGATGGTTCGTCTTGGCGGAAACCTCAATGTATCTGACATCCGAGCTCAAGCGACTCGTGAAAGCCACTGCGGTCGCTTCGTATATCTGTGAACCAAGTCACTGATAAGGTTGAAAATAAGAGTAGAATATTGTAAATAATACAAAATTTTTAAACATTTTCAGCTCTAATCGTTAGGATTATGTTGTAAAAAAATATTCGTACTGAGTAGCTCAAAACAAGTTCATTTGGGGTTTCCGTCCACCTTTTTAGAAGCCAGATCGCTCTTGTTTCCAACAACAACCACCGGCAATGAGGGGAGATCCGGTCGCCGTTCATGTATCTCCTGCCATAGATCCGACATCTGAGCACAATTGAAACTCTTGCTTTCACACAAACGGCTCCATTACAAGAACTACCCTGATTATCAGTCAGATGAAATAAGCAAAACTCTATTTGGTGTATTAGTGCAACATGGGCTCAACAGACGTTGTATGTACAACATGAGTTGTGAACTTGGCTAAATGACTGAACATGGGCAAAACTTTTAAAAGATGAATTGCTGAATTTTTCTTTCATGAAATACGGTAAAGTATGTATAACAATTACCTCGTGAATACGTTTAGTGTTGCACTAACCTCTTTGAATGTTTGAACATCATCAACACTAAACACTAGCATGAAAGCACTGGCAGAGGTGACTGCTATTTTCCTCATATCGGGGAAGTTGAAGTTCGTATCCAGAATGTCAAGGTGTAAGGGTACTCCCTGTAATACCAGTTTTCCACTTGCTATACTTTTTTGAAACCGAAAGGAAGTTTCTCCGCCAGTATTAAAAAAACCTCGTTATCCGCTCCGAATCACGTAATCGGAACTGGAGAGAAAAAATCGTACAACTAATCCTAGAATCCTCCCAAGGCCTACGCACCTGAATCCTGAATTGACGAGAGTGGAGATCTTCTATGGTTTCCTTGTATTTTTCCGAGAACTCCCTATACAAGTACTGCCGAATCAAACTGGTTTTTCCCACTTTAGCTGAGCCGAGCACCACCAAACGATACCGATCCTCGCTCATCCTCAACTCGAAACTGGATTGTTTGAACGAAAAAAATATCATATCGTCTTCAAACAACTCTCGTTTTCACAAATTATGTGAATGAAGAAATTAGGATTCTGTCAAAGTTACGGCGCTTAGAGAAAAATAAAGTACGAATATGGGCTGCAGAGTGGACATGTCAGCACTCGTCATTCCCTCTTTCTATTCATTAATGTTTTCTTTGATATCTTTGCGTGATAGACGACTACTGAAGAAAAGGGAGGAATGATCTCAAAAAGACCAAGTTGGATCTTATGACCCTCGGTCAATTACGAGTCATTTAGCCCGTTGCATGTTAAATGAGGTCAGACATCATGACAGCATGTTATCACCTCAGAACATCATTTAGATAATTATATTCTAACTAATTGGAACTCTTACTTAGGATAGACACAGAATCATTTATTTGTTCAACGTGAAAACAGTAGATGCCACGAGCGTTCTCTTATGAGCTGGTGTTAATTGTCGTTTCAAGGGGTGTGGCGATGGGCATTCTAGAGAAATCCTAACAGAAAGGACAAGCCATCATAGAAATAGGCAGCCGTGAACACCAACACGAATTTGATAAGCGCATTGTATAATTGTAATATTGTGAAAATATATAGTGCCAGTTGCTTCTGAATCTGCTGAACGTAATGACAAATTCAAGAAATTCAAAAAAAAACTAAATGAGAGAATGAGAAACGGACAATTCGAAATGTGACAACCATCTATATATTCGCAAATGCGCCCAATGATTTAGGGAGCATATTTTACATAGTCAAGCTCAACGGCACAACAGCGAATCGAATTCAAAAGAGACAAAAACGGACCAAATTTAAAATTCAAGCAGACTACTGCATGTCCTTCGCCATAGAACCTCGACTCTTTAACAAAGTTGAAATCATTTTCTTACATAACGTCAATTCGTCCTGGGTAAAACTTATTTTAAAAAATATACAAAGTTTCTCTAAATAGGAGAGGATGTAATATCAAGCAAAACTATGTCAGCTATGAAGGCAAAATTAAGTCATACGTGCGATAAGATTTTCGAATATTGAACTATTCGTGTTCTTCATTTGCCAGCAATAAATGTGCCCTTTTAGCAATTGGATAGAATAAGCAAGATTGTGTGTGAATCAAAAATTAAGGAACTATTCGAATATTGCACTAGAGTGGAACTAACTTTCCACCAACACTTGAAGAAAAGACATTCATTGAGAAGACTTAGTTGTTAATTCCGCATTCAAACGGTTTTCTTTCGAGACTGCCATACTAATGAACAGACTAATTGGTGGCATTGCAAATTCGAAGAGATATGAAAGGATTGAAATGAATTAAAATCTCGCGTCTACCTCCACCTTATATAGAATACCGTGCGTGATCATTATCCTGTAGGTGTTGTTAATGGTTGACGGACTCTATTTCTACGTGAACTGACTACTATTGGAGAGGAGAGAATACTTCTAGTGAAGCATATTAAATGTGAGAAATATTGCGGATGTATTGATATGGTGTGGCTTGATAATGTGCGGATGGCCGGTAAAAGCTGCAGATCCGCCTAGGATTGGATTAATCGGGCCTCTAATCACCTGACAACAGAATGTCTAATCCATGAGAAAGCTGACTAGTAGACCGGAAAAGTTCTATATTCACTCATTATCATGAAAAGCAAATCGTAATGACAGCAGTAATTCGAAACCAAACCAGTTTTCATGGAAACTCGGAATATATTCTGAGATGTAAATCTAAATTGAGTATGATAATTTAGACGATTCACGTCCGTGCTCGAGATGAGTGCTTGGAAAATTAATTATTTCTCATAACACTCCAGAAGGATTGACATTTTTATCCAAAGAAACAATCAAATTTTCAGTGCGAGACATGAATTGATATCTTCAAATAGTGCAGTCTTCGAGGGAAACAATGCTGTGAACGGTACGGTTGTTGGTTGTCTCACACGTTTTTGGAATCTAGTACAGATAATCAGTAAAAAAAAGCGGCTTTGTTTCCTACAAGTTTTCCTCGTTAGACGTCGAAGCTATGTTTGCTCGGTGAAGCGTGAAATAGAGTGCATTATCTCATTAATTGTAGATGTACTGCAGACAATGACATTATCTTCAGGGCTGATTCATTGCAGCTCACTCCAAACATATACTCCTTCTGGAATGCAAGGCAATCCTAACTGGTGTTTTTGCACTGCCTTTCAAAGTTCACTTTTATTTTTTACTGGTTCTGATTCCATACGTTATACACGCCGGCGAAATTACACTTTCGATGTGAATGCCGCCGGAAATAGAGCTTTCACCTTATACCTGATTGTCATTTTTGTACTCCCGTCAACTATTGACCTCAGTGCTCAATTAAATACATATTGTAGGGAATCGAGAGGCTGAAACTACCCTTTAACGCGAATCAATGCGAAGACAAAAATGCAATGAAAGAAGCTATCTGTTACAGAGTAGCTGCGCATGTATTTCGGCTGCAAAGTTCCAACATTCGCATATAATTTATTAAACAGATTGGGCTATTCGCCAGTCGATCGCGTGAGAACTTGGATGTATTGGTTATGTGTGGCTAAATCGAAATTTCTGCTACTTGCTCAGACAAATCATCAAATTGAAAGTGAGAATGTGAGTGCAACGATGATTGACTTCGGATCAGATGCATGGGAATCCCTAAGAACAATTCGGTTTGTATAAAATCACCAGAACCAGTCGTCAACTAACACTGTGGAACGCGGGTGAACAAATCGTTCCGTTGCTTCGTGGCATACTCTGAATATGGGACACGTTCTGTTCTTGCAAATGACCAGGAAACTACTTTATGATCACCACGTTATTTTAGTACCTCATTTATTAAATACTACTCTGTACTTTTACATTCCTAAAATAGCAAATTTGAATGTAATGCGCAAAAACTATTGATTCTTAAAGAAAACAAATGTTCCAAGACTGAATAAGGTGTTTCCTAATGATTTCTACACACATCTGAATAAGCTGAACTATTCTATCAATGATAAAATTGTGACACGGAGGAACAGCACGCGATGTAAAGGATAAATGCAGGGTGAAATCAGTTCATGTATGATTTCAATTTCTTGTATAAGGGAATTAGATACATCCACACATACGAGTCGATTGTCAAGAAATATCATGTCCTGTTCAACATTGTACACCCTCGTTTTTCAGTAGATAGTTAGAAAAGGTCAGAACGAAATTCTGATATTAGACAACTTAGATTTTTTTCTTTTCTATCTTCATTACATTCACAGTTAAAGCTTCACTTACACATAATATTCAACATTCAAGAGGGTTTAAGGCGCTAATCTCCACTATACCAGAATGTTTGGAACCCAACGTTGGTAAACCGTTTGGTATAAAGTTTTTTTGTGCCGCTTAGCATGTGGTATCACGCGAGCTTCAGCTTACACACCACGTGATGTCAGCTCATCATCTCAAGAACTTTCCGGACATTGGTAGCCGAAATAAATCTGTTATTTCGTTGGTTCTGCTTTTTATTATAATGACGGATCTGGCATCTCAAAAAACTATTCAAAATAGTGTTCGAAACCTCGTTGAGCATTACCGAATGTGTTTGGATAGATGGATATAAAACAATTGCTTCCAGTTTGTTGTTGAAATTACAGTATTTGAGATACGATTTTGTGATATTGAGCAGTCGGAATACAATTAGTTGTTTTGTAGTACTTGCATGTGACTTTACCAATCGCACAATTGTAGTTTAATTCCGAGACACATGAGCGCTACGATCGCATGATTCTCTTGAGAGACAAACATAGAAAAATCTGTCGTTCCGTATAAATAGAACTTGTGGGACGCGACAATAACAAAACGTCATTTGTGAATGAAACTGTCTCGCGCTATCAGAACAATCTTCACTGGATGAAACCATTACAACTACAAGTCGCCGTTACGGTTTACATGTCTGCACTTTTATGTTTCGCCGGCAACGCGCACCACACTGCTTTCGTTATAAGGTTCGCTCTTTCCGAAGCGATCCTATACGATATATGCTTCTCTGTCTTGCCGCGTTTGTAATTGAACTCCGTTGCTTTTTGGTCGAAGTTCGTACAATATATCGTGCATCGAGATCAAACTACAACGAAAATTTGGTCACTTATTATAGCCTTTTTTCGATTCCCAAGTGAGCCCCGTATGTGCTTAAGTTGGCGGAACATTCCATGATTCTCTCTCTCCGAGTCGTAGTATAGTGTGTTCTATGCATCAATTATCGTTCACAGTATGATATTGAAATCACCATGCCGCTTCTCCACATGCAAATTTCTCGAAAATATGCCAGACGTTGACAATTTGTTGATTGCCTTAAATTTGTTCATTTCTTTGTTCATTAGAGCAATCTATTTGAATGTTTGACCGCTCAATGTAAGTGATCACGGATGGGTGGAACAGGCGAGACAGATGTCTCATGAAACTATGAAGCAAGGCGGTAGGACAGTGTGTAGCTGGCTAGAGTTAGAGTCTCTGTTCGTCGCTAACCGAATGGACTAAGGATCTTCTCTCACGTTTGCTGGTTATGGGAAAAATAAACTATTTTAGGTTAATTGTTGAAAACGAACTTGCTAACACTCATTAAACGAAAACTACATAAACTATTATGTTTATTTTGATATAAACTATTCCGCACCTTTGGCATAGGTTGCACAGCTTTCCATAATTTGCCATTATTATGTTTGTCGTCCCTTCTACCATTGGTTCTCGGTTATTTTTTTCTCTTTAACTTTATGCCAGCAATTCTTGATCCGACTTCAGATGTTCGTGGCGGTACTATCACTTACCACTTTTTTCGTCGCATTTACCGGGTCGCAGGCTAGATTACGATGGAATCATGTACGTTGGATTTCTGAACGGGTTTCACGGGTTCTCTTGGGACCTCAACAATAGGTATCTCCTATCGGTTTTTTTAGGATCACGTACACGAGAAGTCGACCAGACTGACGTTATGTCAATCATCGGCTGAAAACGAAGAGTGCGACCTCACGATTCCGCTCGCCAAAACAACATCAGTCGCAATGTCCCTATCTCCTCATGTGAAATATTTAGTGAAGCTGGAGGAACCAAAATGTAAGTTCACAGCTATCCCCTAAAAACTGTTCTTGTCGGTGAGACTTACTACATGCAGACTGCGGATAATTGAAAATAAAACGTACTAGTAAACATACAAGTAGTTAAAGACAGCCGATCATAAAACACTCACCTGATGAAATTCATTTCTAGTTCTCAAAGTTCGCTTGTGTCTGTTCGAATATTTCGGTGTTTGTTAAGATCGGAACTTCGGACGGCATTCGCGGTTCGCTCCCTACAACTGCTTCCTACTGCATCAAAATGAGAAGAAGAATCAGGCGAACGCTTTTATAATAGGAGGGTGAGTAGTGAAGGAACGATAACTCTGGATGCGTATACAGAAACAACTCTTCATTCCATCTGCATCTGTTAACGGGGTGGTGTGAGTTCATTGAAAATGTGTCTAATGCGAAATAAAAATTAGTTTTTTGTTGAGAATTGAGTCAAATTTTTGGATAGAAAACTTCTATTAAATTTTACCACCATTTGCTTTCAAATAGGTTTCTACTTTTGGCTCAATTAAGTGAAATTTATTGTACTTATTTTGCGAAAATATGATTCCAGTGAATCAGTGAAGGATAGCGTGACCATTGTATATAGACAGAAGGGAGGTACCAAGATTGAGGTTGGTTCTGCAGTCATCTGGTTCCGAAATCAACACCGATCATTGTTTTCTGAAAAAAAAGGTTATTTTACTGTGTGTCTCAATGATGGTAGCAGGTTCCACCACATACAAGTCCTCCATATATCACAAAGGTTGACAGAAGTTCCAAATTCATACTGAAATGTCGACAAGCGCATGAAATACCACTCGTTCCAATAGTTTTCGAATGTCAACCATAGAATTTGTTTCAGTTCCAATTGGATGACCTATTGAACATCAACAGAAGAACTCCATTCGGGGAATATCAGGGTGTGTACGGAATAGAATGCGATATTATTGAATGCAGTCGCCTGAAGGGAAGCTCGTTGGAGGTAGGTCAAGTCCCCCCCCCCCCCCAATAATTGACATATTTTGTGAAAGAACTGATAATTACCTCTGTAGTGAGAAGACTCTTTGCCCCGTTTACAGTTGAGGAAGGTCTCATTACTTTTCTAAATCGTGCGCAGCGCGGAGCGCTGCGCAGATTAGTTTTTGTTCAAAGGTCTGCAGACAATACAAAACAGATTATTACAATTTTCTTCAAAGTACGTCGACCATTTTCTTAGATTTTTGCATGAATCACTGAAGGGCAACACGTCTACAAGATACTAAATTCACGTTCCGAGTAGAATTTATTCAGAGGAGTTAGAGGGCCCAACGTCTCGCAAAAATGGCTTCCGTGCGGGGCGGCGGCGGCGGCTGCGGCGCCGGCGACAAAAGTGTCCGCCTCCTCAAATCTCGGCATAGTTTCGCACAAAATTAACTTATTCAAAAAATACTTACATTTTTGAAAAGCTCTAAAAAAGTTGAGGTATACGTATTTTTCAGGTATGTCTGAAATTTGAATATTACGTGTGAGAGAGCCAAAAATGGTCTCGCAAAAAATCATGGATAGACCGGTTTCGTGAAAATAAAAATGAAAGAACAGTTTAACGTGTAGTAGGAAGACGTTTTCCAATGACGAACTCATGACAGGCGGGTACAGCTTGGTTTTCACTCCTATTCACATGTCTCATTGGCGGATTGGATAAACGCTCTATTCACGCACGGCGAACGAAGGTTCGATTCCTGCCTGGAGTCTAGAGTGGAGAATTTGCTATCACTTGAACGAGGTTACAACTACACCAAACGTTCTGCACTACGGCACGGTTTAAAACTCCAATAGAAAAACATAACTTTCCTTGTTTAGCTTATTGTTCAAAAATATTATTTTTTATCAAAAATGACCGTTACTTCGTAACCATAGAAAAAGAGTTCAATTAGTATAAAAAACGAGTGTAAAGAAAGTAAAGATTAGTTTTGGATAAATATGTACAAGAAATATAAAAGAAGTCCAATAAAAATATTTTGAGGAAAATTCTAATCTCGCTTCTCTTGAAAACAACGGAGTATAAGCTAGATTATTGTGAGTCGCAGTCAGAAGTTTTCTTCCGACAACCAAAAACTCGGTACCTTTTTTTTGAAATTCTAAACCGAGCGAGATTAGAGTTTTCCTCAAAATATTTTTATTGGACTTCTTTTATATTTCTTGTACATATTTATCCAAAACTAATCTTTACTTTCTTTACACTCGTTTTTTATACTAATTAACCTTGCAGTTCGTTCCAAGAGAACACGCCCTGATGTTTATCCAAGAAACTGGCAATACCATGCGCGAAATCATTCTCATTTTATCATAGAAGAAAGAGCGGAATTTGATTTCTGTTCCGCTGAACAAGGAACCTATCATGCGAGCAAAAGTGATTACTCATTGACTATCTGAACACTTCCGAATGATAACAATTTCTCGCCGTTCTGCAAACTCACTCTGCTGTTTTACGAAATAGCGGTCTCACTTCACCCAAGTTTGCGTCATCAAACAGAAACAACTGATAACTATTTGCCGGAAGGAAGGTGTGTAAAAAAAACTGTTCTATAAACCAAGCTCTGAACTTGGTTTATATTGGACAGTTTTTTCAACACCCCTTCCAGAATACTCATCTAATAAATGAATGATTAGGGAAAATAAATATTTTATACGTAATTTTACGTTAAGAAGGAGTTTTCTAATCCAGCAGCATTCGAGTGATTCTACATGATTATTTTATTTTAGGCTTGCCCAGATTTCTCGCAGCAAGTGTCAAATTGGTTTCCCGACGAATCGTTGATCTACAGTGCTCGTCTGCCAGTACTCTTTTCCATCCAGCCAACCATGCACAAAACATTCCACAGCCGGGATACGAGTACATCTTAGTTCAAGTTGCACACTTTTCGATTAGATCGATTGTTTTGGGAACGATGTGATCGCCAGAATAACTGGAAACTACCCACCAAATACATAAAATTGTTAAAATACATAAAACACAGATGTTGTATATGTAATATGTTCATCTCAGACTCGGCTAACATGTTAACAAGTTGCATTGTTTGTTGAGTTGTCAATGAGCTAACCCTGGTCGGTTATTTTTCGTAAACCATTTATTTCCAAACTAAATTGCTTGGAAAATCACTGAACAGAGAATATATATTGGAAATAATTTCCACTGAGACTCCTGCTGTACACATTAACATATTTCAATGCCTATGTTCTAGCGCAAAAGTTTTGTCGAACACCCTTTGAAATAGGGAAACAGAATCGAATGCTAAAATCACAAACCTTTCCGATAACATCTACGTAATTGAACGGGCCTGAAAGTTTTTCAATCATACTTATACTGTAGGGGTAACAGTGGGAATGTGAATTACTATAGGAGACCCGCAAATTTTGTTGGGCTCAAATCGGGTTGCGTCCAAGACAATTTGTTATTTTAGTGGGTTCTTCCAAATTAAACACTGTGTGTTTGTGTTGTGTATGTTTGCACCTAATTTCTCGTTCTTATTGTTGTGCTATCGACGTGGTACCTACCCCTTATACCTAACTTGTATTTACAATAAATATATGAAATTATTATTCCATC
Source organism: Litoditis marina (assembly GCA_964036275.1). Lineage (NCBI taxonomy): Eukaryota > Metazoa > Nematoda > Chromadorea > Rhabditida > Rhabditidae > Litoditis > Litoditis marina. The sequence continues at coordinate 11,807,308 of OZ038438.1, read as the reverse complement.
ATGATGTAGAGAAACGCCAATCTACATGGGTGCAATTATAAAAAATTTCGCACAGAGGAATTTAGTATCGCGTTTCGCGAAAACCGCACTGGACAACATTTTTCCAGCATTCTGGAAATTATAATTGAAAATCGTCTATGTTAAAAGGGCGGTACAAACAAGCTTGAGCTAGCTAACAGGATTACTGTAAATTGATTATACCCCAATGTATGCATCTGGGCAATTAAACTACAGTATGCCTGAAAAGGCATCAAATTATTCGGATGGTCTACGAATTACTTTCAAGGAGACAATTTGTAGTTTGATCGGTAAAATATCAGCTGAACTTTTTAATGCCTAAACTTCAACGACAACTACGACAAGAAACAAGAGCGGGGGAAGAAAGAAAGTTCAGCAAACAACTGTTCGTCGTGGGGAAAAAGAAAATTTATATATATATATATATATATATATATTCACAACGAACAGTTGTTTGCTGAACGGTCTTTCTTCCCCCGCTCTTGTTTCTTGTCGTTGAAGTTTAGGCATTAAAAAGTTCAGCTGAAGCTGATATTTTACCGATTATAAAGAATGTTCTGATGTCCGCTGTTGTGTTCCCGCGCTTCAATTAGTTACTTCAAGCAGTGATCTCAAACACCTGCGAAGCATTCAACTCGATTGCCTCGAAACGTGAAATAACGAAGAAATAAATGATAAACGAAATACAAGCTTTCATTCCAAGGAAAAAAAACTGTACAGGTAATATCACAACTCACGAATTATGGCATCCAAATCACACATAACTCAATAACTCAATTTAGAATAGTAAGTGTTCATAGGAAAAGATTGAATCCCTAATTTGCGCCAAAAAAGGTCGATGAAGACACTAGTAAATTATGTTGTATAAAGTATGCCAAGCACTACGGGACATTATGCTGTGAAGAGCTGTACATAACAACAACATTTCGATCAGAAATCCACTGGTCTAGAGAGCGTCACGACTCTTTATAAATATCCTACTGTACAACTAAAACAAACGAAGAGTCCACAATAAACTCAATATTTCCATAATGTTCTGCAGAAGGGAAGGATTTCAGCCGGAAGAGCGCTGTACATGAATACTATTCGATTATTGTGCGTATTGCCTAATTGCGAGATAAATGTATTCAACAACCAGTAAAAGACTAACATCAAAATGTCGTATGTATCAAAAGTAGGTAAAACAGCAGAAAATGAACATCGCATACCAAAACCGAATGAAAAGCTCTAAAACAAGCTATTACAATGTATCAGGTTTGGAACCAGTAAAACGACTAGGAATATCCATCGGCATGTGAGGTTTCAGCTGATTGACGGACCATTGGAGTACCAGGAACAGACGGCGGCGCAATCGAACTGAACGAACTACGACACGACTCTAAAGAAGCTACCGAGCCCCTGAAACAATTGAAAAACTATTATAAAAAATAGAAAACTACTATGGAATTTTACTGTAACTTACAGTTTTTTTTACTGTAACTTACAGTCTTCATACCTTACAAAAGTTAATGTTTGATCTCAAGTGAACTATTATGAGAATGAAAATGAAAAAAACATGATTGACACACCTGAAATTTGCTGAATCAAGCACTTCATGATAGTACATTATTTTGCACTTGTGACCACCGATTCCAAAATCAAATGTTGAGGGGTGCTGACCAGAAACCTAGAAAGACATCAGTTATTGCCCCAAACACAGATTAGGATATCGTTAAGGATCCTCAGCCTCATTATCATGTAAATATTCACCGAACTGAATGGGATGCCCTTCTCTTCACTGACTTGCACTGCACCGTTTGGAAGGATTACTGTTTAAGGACGCATACAAAACTAAGAACTAACAAAGATCAAGAATCACTGCAGAATTTGGAAAATGTTGAAATACCGAAGTTAGGCACTGTGAAGCAGAAAGAATCACCGTACCTCTATTGTTCTCCATTGAAGAATATAGGTTCCTGAGCGGGAGCAGTAATGTGATCCCTGAAAACACCATGATATGTTGTTCATATAGTGAGGAAAATCAAAGCCCATGAGAAAACGCTACATCAACCTAATGAACGTACTTGCATTGAGTCGCCCTCCTGGAAGACGACAGCCTTATCTTCCACACTCAAATCTTGTCCGAGAGATAGACTTGGGTCGGCAGCGATGACTGGTAATGGATTGTTGGCTATGGCCTGGGTAACCATTTCCACCGGGTTCAGCATTGTTGGCGAATGCGGCACGGCCGGTTGTTGAACAGTCTTGAAAAAACCATAAAACTCCATATATAAAGGGAAAATACTGTATTTTAACTTGACGTTGACTTGCTGACACATGAACAGCTGGCTAGAACGTGACATCCAAGCAATGTTGCAGCTTTCGATTTTTTTTTGAGAATACTTTGCATCCAATTGATTGGAACTAAACTAGTTCAGCAGATTATAAAATATATATAAACTGTTTTCTGTTTGCAGTAGTCTCTGTAGGTTAACCATGCCGGAAATAAAAATGAAAGAAGCAACGTCTCATCAAAACAAAATTAGTCTACGCGATTTATTTCAAATGTTACATTAAATGCATTAGTTTTGAAAAGAAAACAGAGAAGAGCGAGTTGTCAGTGCACTGCATTTCTCCATGAAAAGTAAACCGACCTTAGAGGTGTGATAGACGATGAACTCGCAATCATTCTTGAGAACATCGAAGTCCCACGTCAATACGCATCCGGACGACTCCACTGGTACTATCGCCTTGAATAGACATCAATAAAAAGATCGCGAGAAAGAAAAATCAATATCAAAACCAGCAAAAACGTCCGTGCTTGCGAAAAGATTACTTTCAGCTATTACTGAAACAAACGATAGTTGTGACCACTATTGGTCGTAAGTTATTCTCACATTTGATAAGGAAAATCATGGAAAAGTGTTCATCTGAAGGGAACAGACTTTTTAGGACGGCAAGTGAAACAACAGACCTCTACTGGACAACCGCGAGTGATGGTACTGGTTGTGTAAGTTGAGGTGAGCACATCTCCCTCTTCAATTGACTGATCTACCGGCAGATACAGCGATTTCGGGATATGGCCTCCATTTCCACAACTGGCCAGACATGTTCCGCCTGCAACACTACGTCTTATAACGAAGAATTCTATATGTAAGCGGGTTTTTGATAACCCCTTTTTCACGATACTTCACAGGTAGAGGTAACCTGTAGGTAGCCCAAAACTAAATTTCGGTTATAGTACAGACTAACGGTAAAACCCACAATTTGCGTTACAAAAACAGGTAACCGGTTTTTCATTTTAGATTACCAACCGGTTACCTGTTCATATGAACAACGTTCCTCCCATAGCGGTACTTTAAACCTTGCACTACTCTGCGCAGCCGAACCCACCTAAGAAATCAGGGATGAATTGATCGTCCATATATTTTCTGATATCCTCCTTTACGAGCTCTCCACTATTGATCATGAACTTCTTTCGAGTGTTCTCATCGATGAAAGGATGTACAAGGGTCCAGAGGACAGGAAACACGCGTGGAGCACGTACAATGAGAACTTGACCCATAGTCTCGGGATAATGCGCCTGAAAACGAGACACATGGGTGACCTACAAGAACTTCATTATCCATTATTCAGAATAACTAGCAGAATATTATTGAAGTTTGAGAACTTACTGCTCGATAGATTTACTTTACACGGAACAAAACACAGGAATCCACGTTTTCATGCACTTTTATGTACAGTTGAATCAGTTTTAACGAAAGAAAGCATTAACGCACCTCCACAATTTCAATTATTTTCAGCAGAGACTGCACGCCAGGTCGCCAAAGATGCCTCATGCTCAATCCATCCAGATCCACCACTAACGTCCATGTGCTTGAAATATGTAAAATAATGTGAAGGAAAGGAGCACAAAAAGAAATGCCAATAAAGTGAAAAATGCATGACAGTGTTTGCGAACTAAAACCAGGTGACAACAATGAATGTATGATATTTTTCGAAAAAAAGTGAGATGTAGGTGAAGGGGACAATGAGAAAAACGTCAAACCTGATGGGTACACCGAGAAGCTTCGTTGCTTCGGCAGTCTTCATAAGACCTTCTTCACATATTGATAATGTCAGCTTAACGATATTCTCCAAGCGACAGGTACGCAAAAGCCCCTTCATGTCAAGATGTCCTAAGCGTAACAGAAATACTGGGCGGCCCTCCTAAATAGAGCCGGGGATAAGATCAACACTTGAAAATGACAGAATAGAAAGAAGAGAGAAGGATGGTAACTCTAGAAAAAAACTAACTTTATCACTGTGGTGCCAGCACCCTGGAAAAAATTGTGTCATAACTGCAGGCGGGCTCCATTCCTGAAAAAAATGTATTTACCAATACAAACTGCTGCTAATAATAACAACATTAATATATTATATAGAATTATATAGAACTTGTCCGATTGATTTACTTTAGATAACTGGAAAAGTTCTAATGAAGAAAGGCGAAAACTTATGTTTTTAAATTAGTAGAAAATCATGTCTCTCGAGGGTCTATAACATTGAAAAGTAGCGAAATCACACAAATGCGCTTACATGAAGGATTCTATCCACGTTATGCTGCTTCCTCCACAATAGACTATTGTGTACCAACTCTTTAGCTCGTGCCACGTCAAAATCGCGAGCACGTAAGAAACGAAGAAGGTGGGCATCGTTGGGTAATTTTCCCTGAAATGGTTATGGGGTGAGCCTTACCCAAGACGGACTTGACATCCTAATTCAATGTTTCGGTAAAACGTGCCACATTTGAAGTGCATACAAAAAATTTCAGACTTTGTTTGGGCTCTCAAAATATTTACTATCAATTTGAGTGATGACTAGCAAGTCCGATTGTAGAGCAAATTCATGTCCTCTACTAGTTTTTCCGCATGCATGACAACAAGCTTCTCATTCGGTCAAGTACTTTCAAAGAAGTATGTCATATTACGTAGTACATAACAGATAGCTAGAGAGGTTCGACCAACCTATTTGGGTAAAACTTGACCGTTTTTGACGAAAATTACTCAGAAATAAACCAACCTTGTGCTGAGCCTGAAGTCCATATTTGAGCTCACACAGTCTCGACTCTTCCAGAGGACTCAGCTGACCCAAGAATCGACGAATATACTCAGCCTCAAGCTTCGACTCAGCTGAAAATGAAACTGTTTCCACAATTCTAACACATCACTGATACTCTAAAGACAAATAGACTTACTAGCCAATCCAGAAAGACACCGAAGACTACATTACTACATATAAAATGCACAGATAGAGAGAGAGAGGAGAGAGAGAGAGAGAGAGAGAGAGAGAGAAAGAGCGGGGATGAAGTGGTGATAACTAGGCAAGTTCAATGAATTCTAGAGTTTATACGTGTGACACATTCTGTAAACAACAACATCCACTAACCTACTACGAACTTTACAGAGCGCCGCCGTTTTCCAGTTTTGTCGTAGCGTCGCGCTAGCATGAGATGGCATATTGAAACTATGTCCAACGCGTTTCCTAGCCGTCTACATCCTTCACCTACTATTTCGTTGTTCCAACGACATAGCTGTCTCACACTCTACCTCAGCCACGCACTATGTCTGTATTTATGTAATCTGGGTCTCTTCCGTCCCGCGCGCTGTCTCCCCAATCCACTTCAATCCATCCTGTGTATCTTCCGTTGCGCAACGCAAACAAAAACGAAAATCCTACTTGGCGCGTCCCATGCTTATAGATTACTGCGAAAAACACCAACGATAGCGCAGTATGGGACTAGGATAGTATTTTTTCATTGAAATGTCTGAAACGAAATGTTCAGGTATAAACTATCTGCAACTTTAGATAGAAAGTCAGGTGGTGAAAGATTCAAAGACTGACAATATTGTAAAACAAAACAAGCAATAATTTCCATGACTGAAGCTTATGTCACCAGGGAGGTAATAATCTTATGAACATACATAAAGTGTATATTCACATTATTGAATACACTGAAAAACCATAACTTGAATTCTTAACTCACTATCATCGAAACTGGCCGAATTCTGCAGTCCTTTCTCGGCGACTTTAGATTCCCGTCGAGTGATAACAACTGCTCTGCAATTAAATCCTACAATTAAAAAGAAGCAGATTTACTACCACAATAATTGTCACAGCTCAACAAATACTCTCATTAGAATACATGACATTTTCTTGTGTAGTGCAAGAATATACTTATTTCGAATAATATTTCTAACGCATGACAAATTCTAAATAATAGAGAGCGGTGCCAGATAGAAAAAACAGTTTAGTGGCTGGCAGTAACTGAACTTCATTTCGTCAAGCAAAGAGAAGCATAGAGGTTAGAATTTTATATACAAGTATCAGCACAACCTTTTGCAAACACGTTTCCAATCAAACCATCACAGACTAGGGATCCATCTGAGCTAAAAAATTAATGCACGTGCTAAGAACTGAACCATGCAGAATCAAATCAGACATTACGAATGACAATACTATCGAAACTATTAGACAACACAGAAGAGTCGATGAAAGAAAATATGCCAAAAGCCCTGATAACACAGAAAAGACCCGAATCCATTCACACTCACAGCACACAACGGTTAAAACTTAGCAGGCATGCGAGCAAATAAAAAATTAGAAACTCAAGTTAATATATTAATGAACACGAAACCTACCACCGATTCCTATAATATCACAGACGTAACCAGTTAAAAACACCCCGATAAAACACGAATAATTCCCTTGAAAGACAGTTAATAGATAATCTCGAATAGTTCTGATGCAACCCCTTTTACAAAAGTTAAGCACAAACACGGGTAGTCTGATACACTGACTCGTGCTCTTCATCGGTGCTTTCCTTCGGAATGTCGATTGCAGAATCACCGACAGAAACTTTTTGGCTGTCGTCTTCGAACGGAGGAATATGCGAAGGTCCGTTTTTCAGCTGTTCTTCAATGAAGAACTCCAACACTTCTTTTCCCTGTAGAATACAAATTCACATACTAGTGTAACAGTTATATAAATAAAAGATCCATCTGCGCCACCGGAACAAATGTTTTTATAGAACTTTTTTTAAATTAACTGCATCATCCAAACACATCATTTTCATTGAAAACTCAGAAAATACTGATAAACATTTTGCTTGACAGTCGTAGTATGCACATCAATAGCAAAAGCTCTACGTCTGGTCAGATGATTTGGGGTCATACACCAGTAATGTGTGACTATCCTACAAAAAGGAACCGTCCAAACTCGTAAAACTTTTCTGATTATACATTCAAAAAATATGAAAATTACCCCAATATTCGCGAAAGGGAGTCCGAAAAGGCAATTTTTTGCAAACTAAAACCTTCATGCTACTTCCATAAATGTCACGACATGGACATGGTGTGATTAGCACGATATTACTAAAATAAACAAGAGGTAGAGCCCACCTTTGCCAAGTTCGAGGCATACTGTTTCACTGCTAGCTTTTCCACCGTCGTTTCGAAACCGAAGAATGATTTGACATCAAGCGATGCATTTTGCTCGAAGCAGGTCCAGTTAGGATTTTCAGGATGTACCTTAACAAAGAAAATTATAAGATGAGAGCAACTTCCATAGCTAAAACTTGTACCGTATTTTGTGCGTGCTAAAACAAAATGTCTCTGCTGTATAATTCGTGTTCGCACCCTCAAACTGATGCAGTACTCTTCTAAGAACTTTTGTGAAAAAATGGCATACAATATACAATTGATATTCCGAAACTTACGTAGTAGTTACAATTCTCCTTAATCAGAATTCTCTGGGCGAAAGAAATATTTGTGGCTTCGATCATTAGGGTGCGTTTCCGTCTATCAAGGCTGTTCTTCTGATTGAAATACACGTAATCAACGCCGGCAATCTGAACGGAAGTGGTTTTCAGCGAAATTATAGTAAGTGCGAAGTGCACACTTTATGGGCCTCGAAAATAACTACGGCAACCTTTCAATTTTATGAGAAAAATAGTCACAGGTTACAGAGTTTACGTGTAGGTACGCGTCGGTTGTTTAAGCATAATGAAACGAACATATTCCGCGTTTCCCCACTCGATATCAAAACAATTCTTTCATTTTCGGCGTATCGAGACACATCCGGTGATGGGTTACGCTAACCATACAATCAATAAGAACTATATGGCTTACACATATTTATTTCATCAGAATAAGTGAATTTACTATAATAAAGAGCCCAAACTAATTGCCATTCTTCAAAGTACATATTTTGTACCGAAAACTCGTTATGATTTTCGAACAAAAACGAACCAATTGGTTTGGCCAACACTACTAAATAGTTTCTAAAGACAATAATTACCTTCTTGACCAAATAGGGAGCATCGACATTCAATTGACATTTACGTTCGATAACCCATTCCGCTCCATCTTCACTCTTGAACTCGAAAGCAACTTCAGATCCCACGAATATAGGTATTTGTGGACAAGTTGGAAAACGTCTCTCGTAGGCCTGAAGAGAACTGTTCAAAACAACAAATGAATTGCATTTGCTAACAGCCGTTCAGCTAAAAACGCTATTATTACGGTCATTCCCGCGTCCTTCACATCATCCTTGGAACTATAGTTAGTACTATTACTAGAAAGCTGAATAAAGAAACAATTTCAGATCAGTAGACATAGTATTTCCATCAAAAAAGTTATTCAGAACTCACCGCCATAACTACCTCAAACGGGTGTTTGTAGATTCGCACTGGCGATTGATAAGTCTGCACCATAATGAAAACAAATGACCAAAGGGAGAACGGTCTAAAACGATATACTTCAGGTAACTATCAATAGACATGTGAAATATACATGGTATCTACCAGAAACAATCAGAAACAATCAACCAATCACGGCCGGAGCGGCAAACCGGAAAGCAACGTTATTAACGATTAACATGAATCGAATAAAACAGATGAAAGGGTCTGGCTTATATTTCGTTGGGCGCGGAGCGTACGCGCCACGCGCACACACAATGGAGCAGTCTTGCGCAACTTTTCTGATTCAAGGAACATCTGGCCGGCCGAATGTTCTGTAGTTTGCTATCCAACTGACTATATTTAATTTGTGGTCGCTCTAGATCGAGTCGTACAACCCAAATTCAGCTCAAACAGCCCAAAACATAATATTTCAGGCAGAAACCGTACAGAACTAGCAAATTACGAAACATCCGAGAATAGTTCAAGTTCTCAAAAAAAACATAATGATATTCGAGACAGAAGCAGTGTTGATATGGTAAGTGGAACCAGGCCCGGGTGTTTTGTAGTTTGGTCTCTAACTAACTAAATTTACATTGTTTCCACTTCATATTGAGCTGTATCTTGATACTTTAGCTCAAACATCAAAGAACATAATGATATTCGAGACAGAAGCAGTGTTGATATGGTAAGTGGAACCAGGCCCGGGTGTTTCGTAGTTTGGTCTCTAACTAACTAAATTTACATTGTTTCCACTTCATATTGAGCTGTATCTTGATACTTTAGCTCAAACATCAAAGAACATAATGATATTCGAGACAGAAGCAGTGTTGATGTGGTAAGTGGAACCAGGCCCGGGTGTTTCGTAGTTTGGTCTCTAACTAACTAAATTTACATTGTTTCCACTTCATATTGAGCTGTATCTTGATACTTTAGCTCAAACATCAAAGAACATAATGATATTCGAGACAGAAGCAGTGTTGATATGGTAAGTGGAACCAGGCCCGGGTGTTTCGTAGTTTGGTCTCTAACTAACTAAATTTACATTGTTTCCACTTCATATTGAGCTGTATCTTGATACTTTAGCTCAAACATCAAAGAACATAATGATATTCGAGACAGAAGCAGTGTTGATATGGTAAGTGGAACCAGGCCCGGGTGTTTCGTAGTTTGGTCTCTAACTAACTAAATTTACATTGTTTCCACTTCATATTGAGCTGTATCTTGATACTTTAGCTCAAACATCAAAGAACATAATGATATTCGAGACAGAAGCAGTGTTGATATGGTAAGTGGAACCAGGCCCGGGTGTTTCGTAGTTTGGTCTCTAACTAACTAAATTTACATTGTTTCCACTTCATATTGAGCTGTATCTTGATACTTTAGCTCAAACATCAAAGAACATAATGATATTCGAGACAGAAGCAGTGTTGATGTGGTAAGTGGAACCAGGCCCGGGTGTTTCGTAGTTTGGTCTCTAACTAACTAAATTTACATTGTTTCCACTTCATATTGAGCTGTATCTTGATACTTTAGCTCAAACATCAAAGAACATAATGATATTCGAGACAGAAGCAGTGTTGATGTGGTAAGTGGAACCAGGCCCGGGTGTTTCGTAGTTTGGTCTCTAACTAACTAAATTTACATTGTTTCCACTTCATATTGAGCTGTATCTTGATACTTTAGCTCAAACATCAAAGAACATAATGATATTCGAGACAGAAGCAGTGTTGATATGGTAAGTGGAACCAGGCCCGGGTGTTTTGTAGTTTGGTCTCTAACTAACTAAATTTACATTGTTTCCACTTCATATTGAGCTGTATCTTGATACTTTAGCTCAAACATCAAAGAACATAATGATATTCGAGACAGAAGCAGTGTTGATATGGTAAGTGGAACCAGGCCCGGGTGTTTCGTAGTTTGGTCTCTAACTAACTAAATTTACATTGTTTCCACTTCATATTGAGCTGTATCTTGATACTTTAGCTCAAACATCAAAGAACATAATGATATTCGAGACAGAAGCAGTGTTGATGTGGTAAGTGGAACCAGGCCCGGGTGTTTCGTAGTTTGGTCTCTAACTAACTAAATTTACATTGTTTCCACTTCATATTGAGCTGTATCTTGATACTTTAGCTCAAACATCAAAGAACATAATGATATTCGAGACAGAAGCAGTGTTGATATGGTAAGTGGAACCAGGCCCGGGTGTTTCGTAGTTTGGTCTCTAACTAACTAAATTTACATTGTTTCCACTTCATATTGAGCTGTATCTTGATACTTTAGCTCAAACATCAAAGAACATAATGATATTCGAGACAGAAGCAGTGTTGATATGGTAAGTGGAACCAGGCCCGGGTGTTTCGTAGTTTGGTCTCTAACTAACTAAATTTACATTGTTTCCACTTCATATTGAGCTGTATCTTGATACTTTAGCTCAAACATCAAAGAACATAATGATATTCGAGACAGAAGCAGTGTTGATATGGTAAGTGGAACCAGGCCCGGGTGTTTCGTAGTTTGGTCTCTAACTAACTAAATTTACATTGTTTCCACTTCATATTGAGCTGTATCTTGATACTTTAGCTCAAACATCAAAGAACATAATGATATTCGAGACAGAAGCAGTGTTGATGTGGTAAGTGGAACCAGGCCCGGGTGTTTCGTAGTTTGGTCTCTAACTAACTAAATTTACATTGTTTCCACTTCATATTGAGCTGTATCTTGATACTTTAGCTCAAACATCAAAGAACATAATGATATTCGAGACAGAAGCAGTGTTGATGTGGTAAGTGGAACCAGGCCCGGGTGTTTCGTAGTTTGGTCTCTAACTAACTAAATTTACATTGTTTCCACTTCATATTGAGCTGTATCTTGATACTTTAGCTCAAACATCAAAGAACATAATGATATTCGAGACAGAAGCAGTGTTGATATGGTAAGTGGAACCAGGCCCGGGTGTTTCGTAGTTTGGTCTCTAACTAACTAAATTTACATTGTTTCCACTTCATATTGAGCTGTATCTTGATACTTTAGCTCAAACATCAAAGAACATAATGATATTCGAGACAGAAGCAGTGTTGATATGGTAAGTGGAACCAGGCCCGGGTGTTTCGTAGTTTGGTCTCTAACTAACTAAATTTACATTGTTTCCACTTCATATTGAGCTGTATCTTGATACTTTAGCTCAAACATCAAAGAACATAATGATATTCGAGACAGAAGCAGTGTTGATATGGTAAGTGGAACCAGGCCCGGGTGTTTCGTAGTTTGGTCTCTAACTAACTTAATTTACATTATTTCCACTTCATATTGAGCTGTATCTTGATACTTTAGCTCAAACATCAAAGAACATAATGATATTCGAGACAGAAGCAGTGTTGATATGGTAAGTGGAACCAGGCCCGGGTGTTTCGTAGTTTGGTCTCTAACTAACTAAATTTACATTGTTTCCACTTCATATTGAGCTGTATCTTGATACTTTAGCTCAAACATCAAAGAACATAATGATATTCGAGACAGAAGCAGTGTTGATATGGTAAGTGGAACCAGGCCCGGGTGTTTCGTAGTTTGGTCTCTAACTAACTAAATTTACATTGTTTCCACTTCATATTGAGCTGTATCTTGATACTTTAGCTCAAACATCAAAGAACATAATGATATTCGAGACAGAAGCAGTGTTGATGTGGTAAGTGGAACCAGGCCCGGGTGTTTCGTAGTTTGGTCTCTAACTAACTAAATTTACATTGTTTCCACTTCATATTGAGCTGTATCTTGATACTTTAGCTCAAACATCAAAGAACATAATGATATTCGAGACAGAAGCAGTGTTGATATGGTAAGTGGAACCAGGCCCGGGTGTTTCGTAGTTTGGTCTCTAACTAACTAAATTTACATTGTTTCCACTTCATATTGAGCTGTATCTTGATACTTTAGCTCAAACATCAAAGAACATAATGATATTCGAGACAGAAGCAGTGTTGATATGGTAAGTGGAACCAGGCCCGGGTGTTTCGTAGTTTGGTCTCTAACTAACTAAATTTACATTGTTTCCACTTCATATTGAGCTGTATCTTGATACTTTAGCTCAAACATCAAAGAACATAATGATATTCGAGACAGAAGCAGTGTTGATATGGTAAGTGGAACCAGGCCCGGGTGTTTCGTAGTTTGGTCTCTAACTAACTTAATTTACATTATTTCCACTTCATATTGAGCTGTATCTTGATACTTTAGCTCAAACATCAAAGAACATAATGATATTCGAGACAGAAGCAGTGTTGATATGGTAAGTGGAACCAGGCCCGGGTGTTTCGTAGTTTGGTCTCTAACTAACTAAATTTACATTGTTTCCACTTCATATTGAGCTGTATCTTGATACTTTAGCTCAAACATCAAAGAACATAATGATATTCGAGACAGAAGCAGTGTTGATAAGTTGATATGGTAAGTGGAACCAGGCCCGGGTGTTTCGTAGTTTGGTCTCTAACTAACTAAATTTACATTGTTTCCACTTCATATTGAGCTGTATCTTGATACTTTAGCTCAAACATCAAAGAACATAATGATATTCGAGACAGAAGCAGTGTTGATATGGTAAGTGGAACCAGGCCCGGGTGTTTTGTAGTTTGGTCTCTATATTGAGCTGTATCTTGATACTTTAGCTCAAACATTCCAAAAAATAATATTTGGACAGAAACAGTATTGAAGTGGAACTATTCTCAGGTGTTCTGTAGCTTGGTGTATTACTGAGATGACAGTCCGGTTACACAGTGTCAAGTCTCCGCTAACGGGAGATTACGGCAGTACTGATCAATTATTCAGCAAATCAATGTGCTATTCAACTAAAGATCCCATAGAAAAGTGGGGTTTTATGGGTTTTTCAGTCTTTAGTTAGTCTCATGCCTTTACCATTTACGTTCACTATTGGGGCACTTATAAACAACTCTTCTGAAATGTTATCAATTCTGTGGAAGACTGGTGCTATACGCTTTTCCAATCAAAAGCAGCGGTTTCTGAAAAAAATTTCAGCCAACATCAAATACAAAAGATACAAACATTTCTCTTTTTGAAGAGCTCTTTCAGGTCGAAAAACCACCAGGAAAACCAATGAGTCCCATGAGAAAAACATGACATACAGCGGGCTTCCTAGCCGTCCCTTCTTCGAAAAACATTTGACCATGGCAAACCCAAATTTTGACCATGGCAAACCCAAATTTTGACCATGGCATGCGTACACGCTGCCATGGTCAAAAAATGGATTTGCCATGGTCAAATCATTTGGGTTTGCCATGGTCAAACTTTGGGTTTGCCATGGTCAAATTGAAAACCATTATTCAATACTGAATTTCATTTTTGATTTCGCCGACAAAGCCAAACAATAATTTATTTGCATACAACACAGAATATAACAATCAGACAATAAAAACAATTTTAACAAATAATAAATAGATTATAACTGAACATGCTGTAAGAAAGTGAGAATCAAAAGAAGTTAATCAACATTTGGTCGTACGCCTAATATGAAACAGGTTGAAAAGATCACATATTGACAAAAAAATCAAGAACAAACGTGAATAGGAAACATAATGACTGTTGGACAGCTATGATGAACGGCGCCTACTCATTTGCTGCACTCGCCCCTCTTGCCAAATCAACTTTTTCACGTGAGGGTGAGACACTACTTTGCACGAGTTAAACGTGAAATCAAAAAGCATCCATGAAAATTCACTAACACTAACCAGTACAAAATCGTATGATACACATAATTTGTATGTCGCTCTCGCTTTTTCTCTCCGTAGTTAATGAATAAATATATGTGTATCAATTGAGATCAGCAGACAAGGGCGAGCGCAGCACCGTTCCAGCAACAAGAAACAGAACAGACGTGAAGCCCCGGGACCCCAACTGTTCAGTAGTTTGGACATGTGTTCTAAGTTATTGAAAAGATTCGAAACTGCAGTGAACTACCCGTAATGTGAAGAAAACTCGTAGAAAAGAGAGAAGATAGTACAGGGGAAAATACTACAGGGCATTAATTCAGTTGTCTACAACCACAGCTACAGCATGAAAAATACCAAAAACAAAACGATTGATTAATAATCAAACCGTTGAACAAAACGATCGATCCGTTGAGGAACCGGCTTCACAGGGCCTTCGGCGATTGGCGTAAAGGCTTTCGAATTTTTCCGCGAAGGCGGCAGACGAGCGGACGGTCTACTTGGGAGACGGTGGTAGTAGTCAGAAGAAAGACCCACAGGGGTCTGGACTCTGGAAAAAAAATATGGTCAGATGGGGAGGAATAACAACAACGTATTTGCAAAAACCACAATGGGAACTACGTATTTCCGACGAAGGACGTTTCTTACTTCTGAGCGATAAAGTATACATTGAGCTGGACTAGATTTTAGTTAATCTGCTTCAAATTGTGTATTCATCAGGCCTAATTCATCCCGTTCAAAGTGTTTGCGTTGAGCCGATTTTGACATTACTGTCCAAAAGAACCACTTCTATAAATAGAAATAAAACCATTAATAGCACCTAAGTGAGTATCATAAAAACAAAAACAAATGAACTCCTTGGTCACAATTAAGTAGATTGTAGATAACATATAATTTATACGAATGCATTTATATTTATATTTAAGAGATCATTGCTGCTTGGGAAATTCTCTATTTGAAGCCGAAAAACAGCATGAAAAAGTATGTTCAGTAAGCAGCCAGGCTGCCAGGTTTCAAAAAACTTAGAGAGAGGGGGGGGGGTGTCCGTAAACCACCAACTAGTGGCATTTGAATAGTAACCAACCGGTGACGGCGCGAGTGGCTCATATTCCGGCGACCAGACAGCCTCCCATGACGAAACTGACCACGGAGACCACAACCAGTTTCCATATGGAAACCCTATCGAAGCACAGACTGGTAGACGTGGCCACTGGAATATAGTGTACATATTTGGTATTAACAGATAAACATATAGTGTCGAGTGCTGCACTAATAGTTGGCTATAACCCTTTCATAAACGCATACACGTTTGCGCAAGTGAGGATCATGAAAACCAAAAAGATCTCCCGTTCAATATCAGAAAAACTAGTCTGTCTTAATTTAATGCAAAGATGGTCCATTTTATGAATAGTTTCAACGTATTGGTCTAGAGGCTTAAAAATGTACCTCAAAGCGACTTATTTACAATTAAATATCCGTTATTGCACGACATTTCATAATGTCTCACTCAAAAAGAGAAATAAAATACAGAAAACTAAACTAACCACCGAGGATTCGATAGAATATCTTGATGTATCCGACGTGAACATCCTCGCCAGAGATTTAGAGATTATTTTCTGTAACATTAACAAGTACAGGACAATCTTCAACATAGCATACAAAATATGAACTATCCGGAGAAACCAGCTGATGTTATACCTATAAAGGCACTGGGTTGGTATATAACACAAATAAATCTAAAATCATGTGAGCTCTGATATAAGTAACGAATGAAAACAGCTTTTGAGTGTATTTAAAGTTAAATGTGCTCACTAGTAATAATGAAACTTTGAAAGAATTGAGTTCACTTAGAAATTTTTCGAGTACCGAGTGTGCGCAGCGCGAGTGTTTGAACCAACCTTAATAAGTTGCACTCCAGATGAAATCCCGAAGTTCTGAGAAAGCCACGTCCGGGCGAACTGAAATAAGCGTAATCGGTACTTAATTTGAGACTAAGGAATATAAAAATGCACTTATATTCAGTGAGAGCTAAAAACTAGCAGCAAAAATCAAAAGAAAAAGAGAGATAATAACATATAAATGCTTAAATTTCCAATTCTACTGCTAACAAGGAACATACTACTAACTTTAAGAACTGTAAAATAGAATGTCTCAGCACGTTACATCTTTCTCTGAAGTTAAATAACTAAAAAAAAACATGTGTGGCCTAAAATTCTGCCTATAAACCTAATTCTAGCGCTCTACAATAGTTGATGAGGTTGAATTCACTAAAAATTCCATTGATCATAGGCTTAACTAGATTACAATAACCGAAATACTTAAATATATCCAATTTATAACAATAAAAATGAAAAATAGAAATTTTCGAATTTCGAAAATGAGCTCGAATAAAGGTCTAAAATGTACACAGTACGGTATAGGTGGGGCGCGGTTTGTGCTGCCAGTGAGCTTTGCGCAGAGTGAAAATACAGGTAGCGAACCATTATTGAGAGAAATGTACTGTATTTATTATTGTAATAAGGAGTTACTTGAACATAATATTGTCATAGTTGCTGTAAATTGTACAGCTTATGACGTGGAACTACAAAAGCAATTATAAAATGATCATATTTGTGTTTACTTGTGTTGTGATGATCTTATCAACGGGAGTTTTGCTTATCTAATTTATTATATAACTTTTCGAAAAGTTATGAATTCTAAACAACCGTTTTTGCTATTGGAGTGGTCTTAACCATTGTTTTCTTGGTTTTGAGCATTAGATGTGTACATTTTGACCATGGCATTTCCAAACTTCGGATTTGACCATGGCAAACCCAAAAATGTGGGCGGGGCTTCAACATTTTGGGTTTGCCATGGTCAACACTTTCTCAGAGTTGGTCTGGTGACCAAATTTTTTTGTAGTTTGACATAAATGCGTACTCCTTATGCCTACAGTTATGGAATTTGTGCGGAACACCCACGAAATCAAACTGCAAAGACAAACGTAAGATAGAGCAACGCACATCGTATAAGCTTACTTTGAGCCCTCTATTCGTGTTTTGCAATCATGTCATACCAGCTTGAGAGCAAAGTGGTTTCGATCAGCGGTCCTCCAGTCACTTGTCCCATTCATGTTGGATAATCGAATTCGAGCGTGAGGACACAATTACATTCGCGCTCAGATACCCATTTCCGTCTTGTTTGACCACTCGAAAAGAATTTATTTTCGTAATCGTATCGTAAAGCTGAATCTGAATGTGCACATTGTTAATTTCGGTATTTAGAATCATTCAACAAGGGTGACCGGTAGCTGAACTCAATTCGAGAACTGTGGACGCACCAAGTTGCAA
Source organism: Litoditis marina (assembly GCA_964036275.1). Taxonomy (NCBI): domain Eukaryota; kingdom Metazoa; phylum Nematoda; class Chromadorea; order Rhabditida; family Rhabditidae; genus Litoditis; species Litoditis marina. Next base: position 11,789,546 of record OZ038438.1, on the reverse strand, counting down.
CTAGCGAATTTCACAATTCAATCGAACGTTTTACGGTGTGCATAGTTTTGCTTGATATATCTCATATGGTGTAAGCGGCGTCACGTTAGAGATGTTATCATATCGGCCCCATCTGACCGTTCTACTCCATCAATCCACATATTCTTATTTAATGACCGCTTATACAAAGAATGCACTTCCTAAGACAGCCAAATGGAAGAAGCAGTAGCCTGAAAATGTGCCTAAAAACAGTAACATCAGTAGTTTTCGTTTAGCCTGTTAAATCAATGAGTACAACTTTGGTCGTTCCAAAACCTGTCAGACATAATAATCAGGTGGACTTGCTCCGTTTTTATGAACTTCCAAGCCGGCTCACGCTGGAACACTGATTCCCGTACACTTTGTGTTAGGAAACATATCATACATCATGTTACTATTGCTACTATCATACAGTCCACCACTAGCCGCACGCATCAACATTTCAGTAGCTGAAATGTATCACAAAACTAGGAATTCGGGAACAAAGTATGTTATGCATTTTTCTTTCCTATTATAACTTCTCTATCTATTTTTAGAATATTAAAAACCCTAATTAGTAGGCTTGCTATAAGATGCTGCTATTCAATTACGAGATCTTATGGTGCATCAGCGGGGCGAATGAGAATAAACACCACGGTGTCTCTCGACCAACTTTTTTGCCTCCGCGCTTAGATTTTCAGAGGAAACTCTTTTTTTTACGTCTACATTCTTCTTAGTTGTTGTTGTAATATAATTCTTATAGGATACAGAACAGTATATTATTTAGTTTTTTTTTCCGTAAGAGGATAATATTTACTGAAAGGTATTTAACCAAGTCATAAAAATCGCAAGAAAATATCTGTGATTCATCAATTATCTCCGCCATCTAACTCTGGTATTTCAATGAATTAGCTGCCTGATGTGTGTTATAACACTTGAACTGATTTGTTGTGATGCGATTCGCGTCTGTTTGGTATGACATATGTAACAGGTGTCGCAGTGCTAAATCTCTGAGTACTCCACCGATGCAAGACAATGACGTCAATACTCACTCTCTTCTTCTAATATTTTGCACTCTTCTATTCCATTCATCTGAAGTTGTAGTCATTTATGGTCATGAGTTTTCTATATGTTGCCTTCTACCAGTTATGTGTTGTAAGTGAGTAGCGATGAATAACGAATCACTTGTCCTATAATGTCGAACATTTTCTTGTTTACTACTAGTGGCTTCTGGTCAGCCTTAAGACATAATGACTGCTAATCGGCTTGGCTCATTATGATCGCTGCACCCCATATGTCCACTCTTCTCCTACCAACAAACATAGGTTGATTTCGCATGACCCTGTTTTTCATTAAGTCAAAAAACTTCAATTTCACTTCTCACATCTCTAGCTCAATATCGGTATTGCACTGTGCATTCTGAATTCCTTTTTTGAAACGCCTATTCCATATACACGCCACATTTCTCATGTTCACAGGGAAATAAAAACCGCTAATTGACAGCAAAGTTACTGCAGTTCTACCCCGGTTTGACTGCCGATTTACCGCTGGTAGTACCGCGGTACTACCAGGGGTAAATCTGCAGTAAACCTGCAGTAAACCCGCAGTAACTGCGCAGTAAACTAATTGATATTCAAATCTACCACAAATAATCTAAAATAATAGTTTTTCAAAAAATTGTTCCATTTAACGCAATAGGAGCGCTCCATGCATCCTATCAACATCAAAGGAAAATAGGATACCTCTCTGTTCTCGAAAAGTACCTCAAACTTGGGTAATTAAACCGAAATCAACTCAAACCTCAACGACTAGTCATGGAGAAGTCCGTACTTAAGTAAGGGCGGAAAATATTTTTTTTCAAAATTCGTTTTTAAGGGTGAAAATGCATTCAATTTTCCAATATGCATGAATATTAATTGCACATCAGGATATCGAATTTTTGGACAATCATGATTTGGTGAAGAAATTGAGGTTATGAGCCATAACTATGGAAGTTCTTCTCGTAAATTTCCATTATATGGTTTTCCATCATGATTTGCTAAGTAAAATGTCAATTCGTTCATTTCAAACGATTGAATACTCATATTGTAGAAATGCAGTTGTCAGGAACTCATCATAACGATCGAAAAAAAAGTTGAACTGTCAGGCTTGAAAAAAATTATCTGCTCATTTTCTCGAAACTGATTTGTATAATCTCCGATACGTTTATCTCTTCAGTTTTTGCGTTATAATATTGCATTTCCACACGAAGCACGCACTTTTGAATAGTTTACTATGAATCTACGGCGGGTTTACTGCACGTTTACTGCGGATCAACTGCACGTTTACTGCGGATCTACCACGGGTTCGCCTTATAAGGCGTAAGCTTACTACGGGTTCACTGCGGATTTAACCCTGGTCACAAAATTCCTATGTTGTTTTTATAATTCACTTCAATGTGGCTAAATGTAATTTATCTTCAACTTGTAAAAAGTGTTCCATTATAATTTTATTTGTTAGACTCGATAACGCCTGAAGTCCATCATAACTAGGATATTCCAGATTCGTTTATTGTTCTCCTTTACTTGGGAATAAATTGTTGTGTTGGTCACAAAACAGACATTCTCTTCTCTATCTATCTCATCAACATTATTATAAACTCAGCACGTTTCGCGGCCTCTTTTAACCAGAATGAGCATCATGTCTGCCAAGTTATGGCATTACAATGCCGCGACGCAATTTCACTTTATGATCGAGTAAGTGTCAGGGTCTGGCAGCCACCATACCGCTTAATAAACTATAGTCCTCGCCAACGGAAATGCATAATATTACTGTATATATCCGTTCATGTTGTGTCTGTGTACAAACACTATCAGTTTTGCTTGATCTGCGCGCCTGCTATACATAGTATAGAGGTTAAGTAATCGCGGCTGTCTGCTGTCAAAGTATTGCGCGTTGTGCTGGATTGGTATCCTTCACATCAGTGGGATTCAACCATTTCTCAAATAGAACAGTGAAATCAGTTGTCCGATTGGAAAACATGAAGTTTCACACGTTTCTCTTGAAAATACTTGAATATTTTCAAGTTTGGTTTGACAGAAAAGCCGGAAACCGCCCGTTTTTTTGAATTTTTCTGGGAATGAATCAATGAAGAAAGAGTGAAAGGGTCGCCAAGTTTGTCACTCGCTAATGTTTCTTCGTTTAACCAGAATATTTGACTGGTAGACCGATTCATTTTCACAGTACTGCAACTCTTCTGTAATTCCACTCATGGATGTGACAGTGTGTTTGTTGGTGCTGTTTGCGTTAGTAAGGTGGACTGTATGAGGTGGGGAGCCTAATCTAGGTGTTTGTGCGCGCTATCAAAAGATGTCTGCTTGCACCCGAAAGAACAGCCGGTTTGTCTTCTCCGCGGACAGAAGAGCATTTGCTCTCTTCCCTTCGTGTTCTTATTTTCTATTTAATCTCATCTTTCTCCTTCTTTTTATGGTGGAACGGTGGAAATTCATATGGAGTCATTCAGCTGTAACTGTGGGTTGTGGGTAGTTTATGACCTTGTTTATTATATATTAGTCGCGAATTCTGCAGAATGGAAATGGATTGACTGAGCTTCTCTTCTACTCATTCGCATATTCAAAATTTCTCTGGAACTTGAAGGAATTACCCTGTGAACTGTCACTTTTTGGAAAAGTCTCGAGTCCGATTTCCATAACTCTAGAATCTAGAATATGTAATTTTAACCCAAGGCTTTACTCAACTTTCCTTAATGTTTCTTTCAGTTGTCAGGTGGTTAATTGAGTGTTTCTTTGTTTCTTATTTTTCTGGTCTTCCGTCCTCACTTACTCTACGCGTTTACCCAATCATTAAGCAAAACTGCCATGAAAGTTGTTAGTGCGCCTGCGCAGGTGAATTGAATAGACATCAATATTTGAATGTCACTGTTTTGCGCAAACACATTGTCGAGCAGCCGCAGGAAAATCTGACGATGATATTTTCGCATTATTCTGTTTGACATTTGCAAACTGTTTATTTGTTTTTAAATACGCTCTCTCAAGTATTGAAATTGAACTGGTTTTTGAAATCGAATACCGAACCATACCCTAAATGCTCAGCGTTTTGAGAAAAACCCCCCTGTTTTTGGTCCGAATATTTGGGCAAACCCCCCCCCCCCCCCCCTCAAAAATTGTCTGATTTAGCGATTTTCTAAATTAAGGGCAAAACCCCCTTATAATGGCTGAGGGGGAGGTCAAAACCCCCCTGTTTAAAAAAGTCACAACTCTGAGGCATTTAGGGTATGTACCGAACCGATGTATTCGGTACGAATTGTTGAGACTACTCTCTTTGTTGTCCTGTTTGTTGACGTCTCCCTCCCTCTCTCCCTCCCTCTCTCTCCCTCCCTCCCTCTCTCTCCCCCCCCCCCTCTCCCTCCCCCTCTCTCTCTCCCTCCCTCCCTCTCTCTCTCCCCCCCCCCTCTCTCTCTCTCTCTCTCGCACTTCATCTCTCCCTCTCGTGAATTGTTCTCTGCAGAATTAACTCACAAAATCGTAAGGCTAAGCTATTTGCCTTTTGTCCTTTTATGGTTAAGTGTGTGAAAAGGCTCGGTCGAAGTACGTTTGCTAATGTCAACCCGTCTATCTTGATTCTTGAAAGAAAAGGGCGCGAAACAATATACGAGAGAGAGAAAGATAAAACCTTGAGGGTGAGGTCATTTTTTCCGCCGTGTCACTTGCCATTACCCAACACATCAATCCCAACCTGTAATTTATGTCAGAATGGGAGCCAGATAGCACCCACAGTAAAGTGCGAAACTCGATCTAGAAATGGAGTGAGGGCTGATCGCCCCTCTATCGAAGGGTCTATAAATCTTTCATGTTAGTCTTCTTATATTTTGTGTTCAACTATTTTTATTCGTTATATTTCCAGTTTCCACACAACCGTTTCATTATTGTTTGTACAAAATAACTTCCCCAAAACTGAATCAATACAGAAAACTTTATTCTACATCTGTTGATAGTTTGTTTTAACTATTTAGGCAGAAGCAGAAGGCAGGTACCAGATTCACTATGTTGGTACCGGCATTTTGTTCTCTCACTACACCAGCACATTATGATAACATTGAACAGCAAATTATCGTAGTTTTTATGTAGAGTACTTTTTATCTTCCTACTTCGTATTTTGTTGGGAGAAGGCGAACACCGATATGCGAATGTTTGCTATAGCTACACTTTTTGGGATTGGGACATTCGCGTGTGTATCATCAACTGTTGAGAATTCTTGGTCTGCTGCCGTTGAGTATTGACTGCATTCTCCCTTTCTCTCTCACCACGTCTCAACTCAAAATAGATTAGCTCTGCTCGATTCTCTAATGGCCCAGCTCATTTCTAATAATGGAAGAGATCCACACACATACACGAGTCGTACAAGAGCTCGAGCACAGTCTGACTATTCTAATATTCTTCCATGTATTTTGCTTTGCACTGCTCCAGTAAATTTACCGGGTAAATTATCGTTCATGTTATGGTTTACAAGTCTTTCATTCAGTAGTGGCAGGCCCCCAGTGTAAATTTAATTTTATTTTAACCAGATATGGAATAGATTGTTTGTGTTCAAAGCAATTGACCTTAATAAGTTTCTTGAGCTTATTCATTTCCTTCAGGGCATGTAAGTGTTTAGATGGTTAGGGAAGAATGAGAATGGGGGGATTGCGCAAGCGGTTGCTTCAAGGTAGGTCGCATCATTAAACGGGGGGCTAGCTGGGCGCCCGCCTCTCAGCTAGTCTCCTCTCTTCTAACCCACTACTCCTCTTTGTCCATACTAACAATTCGTACTATGGTTTTAGCTTCTTTTCATGAAGCCAAGATTATTTTACACACCGGAAAGGCTATTATATAAAAATGAACCAGTTTTTTTTTTCATTCAATTGCGCGAAACCGCCTGATTTTGCATAAAAAAGGGCAAAATGGAGTCCGTTCTCTGAAATTTTCTGGCTATTGGCGCAACGTTCGTTACTGTTGTTTGATATTTTCAAACAGCCAGTCCCCTTTGATCGCGTATTTGACGTTTCGTCATTTGCTATTTTTATCAATCTGACATGCCAACCATCAATCATTTTTTGTTTCTGATCTCCTCCAGTGATAGTTTTTCATTCACAATTCTGCAAATTATTACTTTCCCCTTTATGAAAATGTCCTTTCCTTGCCCCTTTCGCTCGCCGTTCCTGCCTGCATTGTTCTCAAAATACCATCGAGGCTGAGAACTGCTTTCTTCCACCATTGTCATGCAAAATGCTAAGTCGTCGTCCCCCCCCCCCCCCCCACTCTCAATCTTGTTCATGTTCATAATGTTTTCACAGATAGCTAACTCAACCAAACGCACAAAAGATAAGATAGGTTGATGCCATTTTCAGTAATCGACAGTTTGTTCTGCGACTCGGTACAATTATTCCTTCTATAGAGTGTTATGAATATCTTCGTTTGGAATCCCTGTTATGATTCTGAGAAAAGTGACAAAATCGCGTCTACGTGTATTGTGTGTTCAACAGCGTCTTTGGTATTTTCTTTAACTTATTCTTCATTCTTGTGTAGAACTGGAACAGTGTTGCTAATTCAAGTTTCAACTATCTGAAACAGTTATAAATTTATCTATATATGTCTCAATTCGAAAATATTCACTGCATTTCAGCACTTGAATCTTTTTTGTTATCCCTCGTTTGGTACAGATCTCTTGACCCGGTCCCTATAGGGATTAGTCATCTTTATTAGGGCTACTACATATCGATTTTCTCCTTTTTTATCCCTCCGTTCCACTCGGTCGTTCGATTGTTGAATCTCAACCAAAATTATTATTATCTTGTACCTCAAATGATATTATGAGTAGCGTTTTTTTTTTACATTATTCTTTAGTGAATGCACTATGCACAGTGTGAAGGGGGGATGAAACAACCGTTTATTTATCGGGGGTTTAGATAATGTTTATATACCTTTCATATGTATAATTTATTGCTTTCGCACTTTCGTTCATGTGATCAAATGTTTCTTAATTTACCTCGAGGTCGAGAAAATTATAGTTTTCCCCAGGTCCCGTTTTGGATAATGATTCTCCCTCTCTATTAACATTGATAATATAAGTCGTATTGACATTTCTCAATGTTAAGGGAAGTTGTAGTTTCGTTTCAGCACAAGTTTGCTTTCAAAAGAATAGCTCATATCGCTGCAGATGTAGATGATCAATTAATATGTGTTCTACGAATATTGCGTGCGTCTTTATGATCGCCTCATTTTTGTGTGTTCGGCTTCGTTTGGAGAACAGATGTGCTTCCGAAGAAATGTTCATCCAATAATAGTACAAGTGAATAAGCTCTGCCTATTGAGAGTGGGGCGCAGCCAGACGAATTGGAAATGTTACCTTTACATGTTCCTGTTAACTGCTGTTACGGTGTGGCTAGACCATATTTGAGAACCTACAACCAATTATTTCCGGAATCAAATTTGAAGTTTGCGAACATTCTGCTACCACATATTAGATGCCCACTTCAGTTAATATTTCCCCAAGTTCTATCTTCCTACCTAACTGCTGTTTTTGGAGCATACGTTAACGGCTTTGTTAACGAAACGTCTCTAAGTAATTAAATTGGCTCAGCCTAATATAAGCACAAATCACGGCATTAATGGGAAACTCCCAAATTGCCTAGGTAATACGACTCAACATAAATGGATTCTAGGTTTTCGGTTTTTTTATGTCTCCTCAATTTCATACTCCTGAACTCGTTCTCAATTTTCGCATCGTGTTAAATAACATGCATTCAACCTTGATACATATTCTTTCATATATGGTCTAGTGAGGTATAGTAGTATGGCTGCGAGGTCGACACGCGTCATAAACTAGACCGCTAGCCTGTTCGCCTACTGCTCCACATTTGCTTGCAAATATTAAACAGCCTCATTGAATAATACCATGATTTGCACACCACCAGACAATCATTCCATTTTAAAAATCGTTAAAGTAAGAGCTCAAAATCATGTTGTTCCTGGACAGTTCCAAAGATTCGAGAAAGTACAAAAAATTGCTAGTCATTCGCGGTTTCAGTTACTGCTTCTCTCATTTTCTGCTCATAACAGCGCAATGCTTAATAAGAGCATCATGATGATGTTATGTGGAGAGCATTAGTCCTTTATATTGGAATTCAATGCTTATTTGTCTAGCATACCTCTGACATGTTTATGGGTACTCGAAAAGACCGATAATGGCGTGGACAGGTGGTTAGATCGAATATCTTGCCATGCGCATGGGAACGAACACTTAACTTGGCTTCTATCGATTATTCCTCATTCAACTCTTGATTGTTTGTAACTTTGGGTCATTCATTCATTCATTCATGAGGCCGTTTCTTTACGTTCAATCTACTTGTTTTTATTCGAACCTCAATTTGCGTATTAGCTGAACTTTCTATTCGAATATTTTTTGCGGTGGAGTGGAAAGTTTGAAATATCGGGAACATAAATTAGATTGTTTGCGAGTAGTTGAATTTCTCTAGTTATCTTATTTGTTGCGATGAATCATGAATTCCCTGAAGTATATCGCGGTGACAAGTTTTTTGACGCTCATACGGAGAATGCTCAATACTTCGGGTGGTATGTGAATTTAAGTCTACTATCTACTCTTTGAATTGTTATGTGTAGCTCTATTCATGATGTCCAAGATGTGTATTTAATTGTAAATTATATTTGTCGAAGGTCATGTTCGTGGATCCTGCTCTTTTTCTCTCAATTGCAATATTTTTGCATCACTTCACTTTACCTCATTTCTAGTTTGTTCTCAGTAATATCTTGCTGCTGTCCGTTGCCTTGCGAAGGTGTTGCTCGTCTTCGAGTAATGCGTGATTCCCATATTTATGTTTTATAGGCTGTCTCCGCTCAAAGTAACTGCAATTAGAATGAGGAAAGGGTGCTGATCTAGAATGAAACCGTTGCCGTATCAGATAGCTATAATTGCCTGTATAGTGTCAAATGCACGTTCCGGTAAGTCTCATTTTATTTTGCTCAATCAGTTTGTACGTAGAGCTTTCAAATGAAGACGCACATTAACTGTGCTTTGATGTTGAAAAGGGTGTCTGTCTAGTATTCAAGCATATAATCTGATGGGGGTAGATGTCGTGTCCGTTATCTACATGGATGTGCCATTCGATTATCGTTGTCGCCATATGTCTCACTCGTTTCAAAATGAAAGTGCTCTCCTACTCAGCATGTGGGTGAATCTCGGGAGTAATGGGCCGCGTTATAGGACCAACTACTTGGTTGTGGGACCTACTAATTACCGCACCTACCGCACCGGGTGAAATACCGCACCGCGATTTGAAAATACCGCACCGTACCGCACCAGCGCAAATTTGCGTATTTTTTTCAAAAAATACAAAATCTTTAATTTTGCAATTAAAATAGTTTCTAAAGCAGAAATCCTATCCTTTTCATCACTTTAGATACAGCAAGTCTGAACATGATGTTTAATGACCGAACACAATTAGTTTATTTCCTTTTTCTGCAGGAATAGTGGAAATATTCTGAATTGTGTTTCGAAAAATAGTTTTCAGTCAGTTCATTTGTCTAGAGATCCTTTCAGCTCTTCTAAAAGCAAATTGGTCACTATATTTGTCGAAGCATGCATCTAAGATATTTTCCGACTGTTTCCAAAAAGGTTCATCGATAATAACGATAACTTGGGTATTCTTGAAACAACAAAAAGCAAGCCCGGTATTTAATATGTCGGACCAACAGCAAAGTAGTTGATCATTACAGAGTTAGCCAGTTCGGGTCTCTCAAAACTGTTGTCCCATAGCAGCTAGGACTTCGTTAGGAGCAAACTGTCTGTCGATGCAGAGATCCAGCTCTCATGAACAGAGATAGAAGAAAACATATTTTCACGTTTAGAATCAATCACCGTTAAGTTACTAAATGCGAGGTCACGTATACGTTCTATCCTCTCTCGTATTATTCACATATAATATATATTTGTACTGATGGAAGCGTTACAAAAACGGCTGTGAAAAACGGTTCTAGAAACTAGAAATAAAAAGCACACTTGAGTCAGGTGAGGCCGGCGTTCATTAGTTTTACGGTATATCTGAGGTTCATGACATAGTTTTAAGTAGTGGAGAAAAAGCCATGGGTACTCCTCAGTACTTTTCTTTTGAAATGATGAACAGCTTCTTCTATACATTCGATAACTCATGAAAACATGAAGGTATGAAGTCACCCAACAGAAAACGAAAATGCAATACGTAAAGCGTATAAGCGTATGGTCTTCTAGTGAGAAAGTTTGAAAGAACGTTTTCTCGAGATCACTATGTTTGTTTTCAAGTGATGAAAGATTAGGATTTCTGCTTTAGGAACTATTTTGCTTGCAAAATTGGAGACTTTGGAATTTTTGAAAAAATACGCAAATTGGCGCTGGTGCGGTACGGTGCGGTATTTTCAAATCGCGGTGCGGTATTTCAGCGGTGCGGTAGGTGCGGTAATTAGTAGGTCCCCTTGGTTGTTGCTTACGAGCCATTTGCAATTGAAGGTAAATAACTAAACCAGCTGAATGATTTCATTAGATCGGTTTTATTTTAGGCTCCACCGCACTTTAAAAAAAACATGGGGCAAGAACGAAAATGTTGAAAGACTGGTATATTACTTATACACTTGACGGTGAATGTTTTGATTACCATAAACGTGTATCCTTGCTTGATCCATCATATCGCAAGCCCTCAGGTTGAGTTTTTCGTTCATTTGTTTCATGTTGTATTCTGGTCATTGCTTTCTCCGTGTATAACGTTGGTCATTATTCTGAGTGCCGGAAGGCGTGTCGTTGTTGAGAATACTGGGACCAGCTGTCGCCAAAGAAAGCTATCTATCAAACATTCTTTCTAGTTTCTAGGCGAACTAATCTAGGCAGGAAACAGTCTCCATTTGAGGAAGACAAACTGTGTTCTGGGAATACGGCAGGCGTTTTTAAGGGCAAAATGGATTGTTTCAGTTCAACCAGATGACTAGGACTTAATATTTCCGAGCAGTGAATACCATTCTTAACAAAGGTAACGCTTGTTGACGTCTGCCGTGAGAAGTTCGTATACTATCTCATACTTTACTCAAGAAATAATGCCTTATCGCTTTATCAGTGTGAGAACAGTAGCGGTTCTCTGAGATGAAATGATGCCGAAATAGATAGTGTTTTAGTTATCGCGTTCCCACGATACGCGCGTAGTATAACTTGTTTTTTCTCGATTTAATTGATTGGTAGATAACGAGAAGAAACATCCAAAGCTAATATGATTGTTGGGCATATCTATACCGCATCGACTAATGTAGTATTGAACTGAATTTTTGCATTATGCGTGTCATGTGAAACTGGTATCATAGTTTATGCGTGGCTACCCCACCAATTTATCAATAGGGCAGCCTGCGGGGGCTATAATTAAACAGCAAATTAATAATGCAACCCAGTGTTGATTCGACTGCTGACCATTGAAAAATGGGCTGCGGGAGAAATCCATCAGGGATGAATTATTCAATCGAGTTTCTGCGTTTGCTCCAAGTCGAATGAAAATGCGACCGGCCGTGATCTACCGGGAAGTTCAAGGTGTTTTTGAAGTAGTTATTTTGTTGCTCAAATGCTTCCGTTCATGTATGATGGTTTTTACAATTTTGGTACCGTGGTGAGGATGTCCGCTGTTGTTATCGTAGGAAAGTGGAGTTTATTCATGGGCATCAGTATAATTGTTCACTATATTTGAAGCCGATCGGATGGAATAATAACAGGCTTGCATTTACGGACTGCCGATTAGTGCTTGATTGGTGAGGTGGCTCGCTCTTCTCCCTCCTCCCTTATGCCATGAGCAGCTGGCAAATTAACTAGGCTACGGGGGATTGCAGAGAAAGGCTGAGCGCCCTCCCGCTCCAACCACCAAAAGTCTATTTTGTGGGCGATTTCACAAGAGAGCGGGTAGTTCGTTAACTAAACCAGTTAACCGGGTCCTAATTCATCAGTTCGTCGGTGTAGTTCCCAAACCACTGTGTTTTTGAGGTGGTTCACTCTACCTATTATGCGCCCATTCCGAGCTTTTTGATGCTGTGTCTAAGTGGGGAGCACTGGGGCCGCAACTGTTCTCGGTTATCGGGTTTTTCTGTAAAGTTTCCATTCTGGCGAGTGACCAACTATTTGTTGTACTTTGATGTCGACACACCCATAACCTACGAATTTAGACCAGATGGCAACGGGATCATACTACAAACACGGCGGGATAGTGCAACATAGACCGTACAAACTTGCATTGAAAAGGCCGCACCTTATATTTGAATGAATAAGCATTTTTCAGATGAAAGTGGCATCCCTACCATCATCGAGCACCCACTGGATGTCATCGTGTCCAAAGGTTCACCGGCCACTCTCAACTGCGCTGCCAAAGGATCTAATGTCGTCATAACTTGGTAGGTATAATGATTAGGATATTGTCATATCGAGGGTTGAAAGTTGAAACAGTTAAACACCCCATCACTTCTTTAAATAGGTATATGTAGTGTATGTTATTATATAAAATAGAGGATGGTCAGCTTATTATATGGTTTGCGGATGTATGCTGAATTTCAGTGAATATTGACAGTCAGTGTATGGTCATGAACTGGTTCTATACTCAAAAAGACATTGATGCTATATAAAAGTTATTTCCATTTTGCAAAGAGTTGTTTCAGGTACAAAGATGGGCAGCCGGTTACTACTAATAAAGATCAGGTCAACAGTCACAGAATAATTCTGGACACTGGTGCGCTCTTTCTGCTGAAAGTGAATAGTGGTGAGTGGAATATGTTTTTTTTTTCAATGACCAATCCCAAACTGTTACTACTGAGCGAAATTACTTTAACCTGTTATAAACTCGAACTGTTTACAGGGAAAAACGGTAAAGACGGTGATGCAGGCTCCTATCACTGCGTGGCTAAAAATGAGTTTGGTGAAGCATCTTCGCGAGAAGGAACTCTCAAAATTGCCATGTTGCGAGATGATTTCAGAACTAGGCCTCGAACAGTTCAGGTATGTGTGATAACTGTCAATTATTCCAATTAGTGTTACTTCCTTAGACATACGTTGTTTCACGAAGCTTGAAATTGGGGAATAAAAGGTCCCGGCTCCATGTCACATACACCGATTTTATGTTCCGATCAGAATGAGTCATTTTGATTAAATGAGACTATTTTTTGGTATAAGGTGTAAACAGTTACCTTGTGGCAACCAGAATAAGTCATTCAAAATTAAAAGTCATTAAAGTAAAAGTCATTAAGTACAGAAACAGTTGGAAATCAGAAATAAAGTTTTCGAAAATTTTCGAATTTTTCAAATGCTGACTAAAAGTGAATTAATGACTTTTACTTTTGAATGACTTTTACTTTAATGACTTTTAATTTTGAATGACTTTTTCCAGGTACCTTACCTTGTTTGGAAATTAGGTACCCCAGGTTCACGTGAGGTTATGTCCTATGTCCCTAGTTCTTCCCAAGTTCTAATTTGTAAAACCATCACGTCATTTTGTTAAAATTTCGTACTTCCCTTTCACCAAATTCCGTAACTCTAGAAGACATGGCCCAATTTAAGAGAATTGTACGGGTAACTTGTCTACTACTCATTTGTTTCGCAGGCTCTTTCCGGAGACAAGGCCATTCTCGAATGTTCTCCTCCCAGAGGATTCCCAGAACCAGTCGTTTCGTGGCGCAAAGATGACAAGGAATTGAAGATCCAGGATTTTCCTCGAATAACTCTACATCCTGATGGAAACTTGATAATCGAACCAGTGAGTTGTTATATTTCCACTGATTCAGTCTCCACGAGGGATCAACTCTCTGTTCGCTTCATTTCAACTGAGACACCAACGCCGTCTCAGTCAGTGTCAGTGGTAATGATGTGAACTATACACTTCCAGGTTGAACACGCAGATTCTGGAACATATCAGTGTGTAGCTACAAACATGGTTGGCGAACGAGTTTCTAACCCGGCTCGCCTGAGCGTCTACGAAAAACCCATGTTTTTGGTCAGTTCCTTTTTTATTTACCACTATTTACTTTTCTATGATCCATTCTTAAATAATTCACATTAGCATAATTCAGATTCAGAAATGCGTCATATCCTGTTTGAAAAAGTTTCACGTTAGCATAAATTGACAGATTGGTCCGACAATTTTACAAGCAAGATATGTATATACTTGATAAAGTAATACATTAACACGACTGTTTTGGAGAAATGGGGCAAATTTACAATCGGGCGGAACCGGATTGGCCATAAATAAGCCCGTTTTTCAGGTACCGCCTATAGCGCCAAATTTTTTCAATATGCACAACAGTTGTTTTGCGTAAAATGGGTGAGAAAAATAGTGTTAACGCAGCAGTTAACGCTGATCTATAAGTAAGACGTTTCTTTTCAGCAAGAACCTAAAGATGTAACGGTGGACGCGGGTTCTTCGGTGCTATTCGACTGTCGAGTGTCCGGTGAGCCGCAGCCTCAAATCAGTTGGAAGAAGAAAAACGACCAAATGCCCGTGGCCAGAGCATACATAGCCAAAGATAATAGAGGATTACGAGTGGACCGGTACGCTGGTTTCATTTCTACTACACAAACTAGGCAGTCACAGAAAGAGAGAAAAACATGTACTTTTTGAATCACAAGTGCGGCGTTCAGTGAAAATCAGAATAATGGGAGATTTCTGTTCACAGTTTTCACATAGCACGTCATAGCACGTCAGAAAGTACATTTGCACATAGCACGTCATAGCACGTCAGAAAGTACATTTGAGCGTGTCTATTTTTACCTGTGGGTCTTTATTCTAAAATTTTATACTTTATCATGTCTAGGGTTCAAATATCGGATGAAGGCGAGTATGTCTGCTACGCACGCAACCCGGCGGGATCTATTGAATCCTCGGCTAGACTACGAGTTCAGGTTAGATACTTCTTCTTCTTCCTCTTTTTCTTCATACGTCACTTTTCTGTTGAAATTCATCTGTTCTAACCCAGATTATAGTAACACACATTTTCCGGTTGGAACAATAATATTATATAATAATATCTTATCTTTCTTAAAAGCTGGAAAATCGGGTCAGCTTTTTGGTACCTTTAGGATGAACATCACATCCGCATGTCATGTGATTGAAGTACAGAGTTTTCATCATGCTGTTGATTCACGATAAATAAGGCAAGTGTTGGTCTATTGATGCAGTCTCACTATATGAGTATCACAATTACAGTGGACATTGATATTTTAGGCGCCTCCTACTTTCCAAACGAAACCGCAGGATCAGAGTCTGGAAATGGGTTCGACGGCGAGTTTTGCCTGTGTTCCTGTAGGACAACCAGCTCCTGCCTATTTTTGGAGCAAGGAAGGTCAACAGGTTTGTCATTTACATTCATCACATCTCTAACACTCCAGCATGTTGTTTCGACCATCATTTATTTTCACAGTGGAGTTGTGCACCTGGACGTGCCCAGAATATAAAAAATTGCTAAGTGGCCTTCTTTTTATATTCCATAAAAAGTTTAATTTTCCAGTCCGAAAATATAACGCTCTGTATTGTCAAATCTACACATATTTCTAGAGCAGAAAAATAATGCTACAATTACGATTTTTCTGAATGGCCAGGTAGGAGAAGTTCGATTTCTTTCGAGCGGCTGGTATTAACCAAAGATACTGGTAATGGTGAGAAATATCTGGCTTTAGCAGGTGAATTTGGCACATTGACGCTGTTAGCTAGAAAATAATTTGTTCCATATCTAGAAACTAGGAAGTATATGTAGCAGTATCTGTGTGGTGCAGTCTTAATGCATTGCCGGTTGTTCAGAATCTTCTATTCCCTGGTCACGTGAGTGCTGATGGTCGGCTGAAGGTCTCCTCCACCGGCACACTCACCATCGCGGCCGTATCTTCGCGAGACGAGGGCGCCTATGTCTGTGCTGCCATGAACTCGGCTGGAAGTTCTCTCAGCAAGGCCACTCTTCGAATTATCGGAAAATGTCAGTTTATAATCCTCGCACTGACATTCTCACAATTCGGTGCTGTTTTGTATTGTATCGCTCTGCTCTCTGTTCTAATGTTCAGCAGGCGAAACAGCTGGGAAAATGAGCTGGTGTATTTGAGACATATTCTCCCGGTTACTAATAAACTGTTGGCAAAATGGAGCCCGTTTTACGAAGTGCTATTTGGACAACTTTACTGGGATACGATGATATCGTTATTAATGATATAGGTTGCTTTGGTTCTAAGTTTTACAGCGATTTATCATTCATGTTGATACTGCTTGCCATTAGAATTTGTGTCTGGCCGCTCAGTGTGGAACACGCTAGACTATCTTCTGCCGCCATTTGGAGCAGTGCGTCTTGAGGGAAAGTTTTTATTTGCTGGGATAATTTTGACGAGTACTCTGATACTATATATTGTTTCTCGTAATTACGGGTGCACTCCTAATTGTCACCCCGTGTCACACCCTTCTCCTATTTCCCCTATTCAACAGAGTGCGGCGTAGTTTTGATCTGTTTCCTTTCCCCCTTACCACCCACCTCTGTTTATAATGTTGAGCCGTCTTCTGACGACTTATCAAGTAGACTCTAAACAGCAACCCTGGCGATAGAAGTTTCATTTCCTCTTGTTTAACTTACACGTTTATTTACAGAAAAGTGCCTTTTGCATAGAAACATAAATTTTCAATAATTCTATAGATGTCCTTTTGGTTCTCAGACTGTCAGTCTCTGTCATTTTAAGGAACATATCTTTCGTTTCCAGAAAAAGGGTCCCTTACCAATTTGTTGCGAGAACGGATTACGCGTTGTCTATGGTCTTTTATTCAACCGCCGCACACAAAGACATAAGACACCGACAATTCTAAACAGCTTGATAAATGGCTGGTTGCGAACTGCGCGTGTTTTGTCGACAATCGTAAAACATGTGCCAGTTTTGCTACAACTAAGCAAATACCTTTGTGAAAGAGCGCCATTCGTATAATACATTTCATATGTTTGTAGCAGCCGTTGCTTATCTCTGTCTTCCTATACTTTTCTTCCAAAAAGTTCGTTTTCATTTACGATTTCGATTATGCAATACTAGCTACAGTTGTGAAACTTGACCAGCATGAGCCTATGGACTAATTAGTGCATCTCCAGTTTCGCGACACAACTCACTTGTGTTATTACATTTCATGTTTACAACGCAGAACTACGTAGCGGGCCGCCCGCTCTTGCCTTACATCTTTCTATTATCTTTATCTCACGCGAGCTTTTTCAAATATTGTCCATTTATTTAAAGGTTTGATATCAACTATACGGTGAAAGTTGCTGTAAGAATATGAGAACAGGGCTAGTTGGCAAATAAGTTTAATGTTTTGATTTTCTCTTGCGGAACACAGAACGAATATACCGTATTCACCTTGTCAGTTTCCTCACAATGCATTCTTGAATGCTTTCAACTTTGAATTAGAGGTCTGTGATGTGCCCCATAGGCGCGATAACTCGGTTATCTGACCCAAGGATCCTTAACTTTTTCTCGAAACTGGACTATGGGGACCTTTTCCAAAATGTTCGGTTACATGGAATAACTACGTATAGCTTTCAGCATTTTCTGTAGAGGGTGCTGTTCAACTCTTCAAACCCACACTATTCTATCTTTGATGCCGTTTGCCAACACGTTAGTTCCGAGCAGGGGTAGTTATCTTTTGCCAGGTTTTAGGCATTGGTCTCATTCGGTTCTCGTTAATGGTCAGACAGCCTCGTTCGATCGCTTGCACAACCGCAGTGTATTTCGGGCGAACATCGTTAAGACGATGCGTATACGCGCTAATCCCCCGATTGCTATGTTTGCATGAAAGTAAGAGTTATTCTTCCACATCTCATTATTGCAAAGACAGACATTTCCTCTCGCATGTATTCACCTGTCTTGTTTCTCTTTTTTCTGGGGTGAGTATCCATGTGATTCGGTTGTTTTTATTTTATATAACTTCTTGCCAACCGTCATTAGGTTGCAGTCGTTGATTTTCTATTAGAGTGCAGACTCTCATACTCCAGAAAGCATCCATACAAAATATGGGAACGGGGGGCCAATAGGTTGGCTTTGGTGCTGCGATGACAACTGGGTGTCCCTTAATAATTGATTCTCCCCGCTACCCTCTCCTACTATCTTCACTCAATCACAGTATATCTAGTCTGAGATTAGCTGTCTTCTCCTCAACATATATCTTTTCCTTTGTGAAACTTTTAGATAAAAACATAATGATCAGTTATTTACGGTTTGGGTATTTTTTCGCATAACAGTACGTGATTCTTATTCTGTTATGTTCTTAGGTTCTTATCCAATGGGCTGTTCCGCTTTTACAAGTGAATAGCCTAATTTGCTAGATAGGTTCTGTTGTATTTGCCGACCATATTACTGTACTAGGTTATGTGTTGATCGCAAAGGGCTTGTTGATCGTTTACACAACGGATCGAGATGGGTTGACAAGTTTGCTTGATCTCCATGGGTGTCATCTGCCTAAATCCTCTCTTCTTCTCTCGATTATTATACTTTCTCTCTCCTACGCTTTTAATGGCAAAATCTACTGGGTGACATTTCTAAACGGTTTGTTTTGGTAAGTTTAACAATCATCACGCTATTGCATCAAAGTTGGTATATTTTCTCTCGACATCTACTCTTATCCTCCTCGCTCTCTCTGTCTCTCTACTCTCTCTCTCTCTCTCTCTCTTGTAAATATGTCGTGGTCCAATTGCGTTCGTTATGTTTTCTTTTCCCACTTCAGCCGTCATGAGGGTGCAGTAATGGTGTTTGGGTCTTTTCTCAGCCTCACATCTGCACTATCTTTGTGTTTGAATGGAACGATTTGCAATGAGGGATGTAAGTGGGCGTACTCATCAACAAGACGCATGTTCTTTATTCTGGATTCGACATTGTCTCACCTACCAAACTCACTGAATAAGAAAACACTTAGTTGATAGGCTAGCAGGTACTCTGAAAAACCGTTGCAACCTAAAATACCGGACTCGCCACATTTGTAACTTAAACTGCGGGGTCAGCCAGATGTCGCCTGTACTGTTTGAAATTCATAAAGAGATGCAGGCTAAATCTACACCAGTATTTAAAAGCCTGCATCTTCTCCGGTATTTTAAGCTGCCAGCGTTCTCACAGTTGTACAGAGTATCACACATCGCACCTCAACCACCTGTTTTTTGTCTTCAGAAAACAACCCTGTCTTGGTTCGAAATGCAGAGATGCACGAATTGCATAGTATGTGGAATATTTACATTCTGACAGACTTGGTTGAATAGCCAGAAAAATGCAGAGAATAACTGAAACTTGACGAAACGTGGAAAATTTTAATGTGTTCTGACCCCAAATTGTGAATATTGAGGCTCTCGAATCGGAAGGCGGGTTAATTTTCCAGTTACAGTCACATCTAGTAGATGGGCGTGTTAGTAAACCATTAAAGTTGTCCGGGTATGTCAAAAAATGAAGAAGCTTCACGTATTCAAATGAAAAGGGGCTGTTTTTCGTAGAAGAGTCGGATGTTAGTGGTGTTTGTTTGCAGCGACGGTCGCCCACCCTCCCCCGGTGATCGAGTACGGCCACCAGAATCAGACGCTGCCCATCGGCTCGTCGGCCATTCTACCCTGTCAGGCAACTGGACGAAGCCCGCCCCGTATTTCCTGGGTCGTGGACGGAAAACCCGTCGACACCACCTCAGACGATCGATACAGTCAACACTCTACCGGCAGCCTCCATATTGCCGAGCTCAGGTATACTTCGTCTTATTCGCACCCAGTGCCAAGTATTTAGGTTGAATTGATCTCAGAGCAAACATAGGCTTTCCGAAGGTCGCTATATCTCACCGTTTTACTCTCGAGGCTCTCAAAGATGCTTCTAGTGTGTTGTGCAGGTAGACATAGGTCTTTTAGAAATGTTTCAGTTATGGTGCCAATAGCTTGTAGTTGAACTAGTTCAACGCTATATTTGTTGATGCGCGCATTTTTAGTTGATTTTCCTTACGAGGTGCCACGATCATTGAGGCGTGAAATGCGTTTGTCTCGCCATGTATGCATTACATACAATCGCAGAATAGTGGTCAAATCTGCATATGGGATGGGTGCGCCGCACTATCGATTCCCGGAATTGAACTAAGTGTGGATGTGATTGTCACGTTTAGATTGTCAGGCTGAAAATAGTATTGATGTTATACTAAATAGTTGGTTTCAGAAAATCGGACAATGGTGTCTATACATGTCAGGCGAAGAATAAGGATGGGGAATCGACATGGAGTGCGTCATTAACAGTAGAAGGTCGGTGAGAAACATTGCCGGAAAATGTGTTTCATTCGTTTTCCTTTCCTTCGTTTCTAATTCGAAGTATTCAGTGATGGTTGAGATTATTCGTTTGTTGTAAATGACTGGGGTTAGCCATCGGTGAAAATAATCGTTTTTCGTGAAATATCGTAGTGTTGAATGAGACGAACATTTGCAGATCACAACACGAAGTCGATTTTCGTACGTATGCCGGATCCGTCCAACTTCCCCAGTTCCCCCTCTCAACCGTTGGCCAGCAATGTGACAGACACGGAGGTCAGTAGAGTGTGGACACAACATACCGTTGTTCAGTTTGACTAATAGAGTGAAGACTTTCTATAATATAAATAATATTCGATTAAGTTTGTTGAATTTTTTTACATCTCTTTTTGTGAATCCTGTGTATGGACCTATCGACCACTGTTTTGTAGAATGACCTCTTGACAGTTTTTCGCACCAAAATACTTATTTCCAGCTGTCTTTGGAGTGGCGAGAACCAGAGAAGAATGGAGCCAGCCCCATCAATGGCTATATCTTACAGTATTATAGTCCCGACATAGGAGAGGTAAATCTATATAGATGTAGTTCACTTTTATGGAATTAGATTTTATATGCATTTTATGTTATAGTCTGTGATATTTTTGACACCGTGACTGAAGAATAATTCTTCCATCTTGTCAAATCGAAATGTGAACCCCTGTACGAGATGATCCTATGTTTGTGAACATTCAGACATGGTATAACATTCCGGACTATATATCTGGAGTGAGGTATCGAGTGAAGAGTCTGAAGCCCTCTTTCTCCTATGTGTTCCTGGTGAGGGCGGAGAATTCAAAGGGAATCGGACCACCCAGTCCTCTCTCGGCCGTTGTCACCATGCAGCGACGCAATTCCCAATGTGAGTCTTTTCAAAATCACCATTTGTGGAGCGATTATCTCGTTGATTCTATTTTCAATCGAAACAAACTTGACCAAGATTAAACAAAAAATCGAGATATGAATAATTCACGTATTTAACTTTACCGAAACAAAGTCTACATGATTAATGTTTTTTCCGGTAATCCAGTGTTTCAAATACAACACTTTCATAGACAAACTGGTCTATATGGAAACGATTATCACATGAGAAAAAAATAGGTTTACCACCATACTCCGTATATGGGTGAGAGGGCCGACAAGTTCCTTGCAGCTTGGTTTTTGGTAATCCCCATATTTTCAGTGTCCTTGGATGATCTGGATACTCTCGATCTAGAGCAAGCAGCTCGTCGACTCACCGCAGAGCAACTCATCAAACTAGAGGAGGTAACATTCCATTTTTTCTAAATATTAGTTATATGTTGGTACAGATATACTCTGTTTCGTGTCGGTAAATTGTGATTGGCGCTCTCAATTAATCGGCCGGTAAATCGCTTTATTTTCTTCCCCATTTTGGTCAGTGTAAAAATAATAATCGATATGTTTAGGTGAAAACTATCAATTCAACTGCTGTTCGTCTGTTCTGGAAACGTAAAAAGGTTGAAGACATGGTAGATGGGTATTATATCAAATGGAGAGGACCACCCAGAAGTAACATTGATGCGTGAGTCGTTCTTCCCTAGTAATAATAGAGTTTTCGTCCAGATTGTTGTCATCAAGTTGAAAAACAGAAGCCAGTGAATTCATAAGGTAGTGAGCAAGTTTGAGTTGCGTGTTTGAGAGTTTTACTAGACCGACCCGTATAGTTTACTTATTCGTTCACTCAATGCACATTGAGGTGCCCTGAACAAGTACCAAAACTAGTGGAAATACAAATACCATAGTTGTACTTCTTCAGATGGGTAAATGTTAGTGGAGCGCACACGGAGTCTTACGTGGTAAATGGTCTGCTCCCCTTCACCAACTACGAGTTTTTCGTCATTCCGTACCACAGGGCCGTGCAAGGAGCCCCCTCTAACTCTATGGACGCTCTCACTGCAGAAGCTCGTGAGTATCACTTCAAATACTAGCCCTAATTTCCAGGAGGTTTTCTCATTTAAGAGACCTCATTGCATTTATACGTTTGAATTATGTGGGTATTTTCACATTGTTTCCCCTCCAGTTTTTCGAGAATTCATTGTCACCTCCTAAATATCTTAATTAAGCGAAAACTTCAGCAAAAACCATATGTCGAAATGATAATGTATAGATGATGAATGTAGTTACTTTTAATTCATTCGGCTTTCAGCTCCATCATTGCCACCCGCTGATGTGAAAATTCGAATGCTGAATTTGACCACCCTCCGAATACAATGGAGAGCACCCCAGGCAGAAGGCATAAATGGCATCCTCAAAGGTTTTCAGGTATGACAGTATTAATTGTTATTGTTTATTTTCACACAACGCTGAACATTTGGGGATCTATTTTGTTTACATACGTTTCGCTGTGTCGGTCGATAGTTTGCGAGAAAAGCTGATCATTCACTGTGCATCATTGCAGATAGTCATCCTTGGGAAGGGTTCGAAGTTCAATCGAAACATCACGACGAACGAACGTGCGGCCAGTGTTACTCTGTTTCATCTCATCCCGGGAATGGTTTATAAGATCCGAGTGTCCGCTAGGACAAATGCCGGTATCGGAGTTGCTCACGGAACGGACATTGTTACAATGAGTACGTTATCCCACACTGCACTCGTTTCGCTGATTTCTTCCTATAGTAGGCTCACGTATGCATGATATTTTAGATAATAAGTCAAATTGAGTTCTTGACGAATCACATTTTATCGAATCACTGGCAGGTATGTCGTTCTTGGATTATATGGGAGTTGACACCAATTTGCTATATTTCTTGTGTTATTGTATGTTTACTCGAAAGCTATGGGTTGAAGCCTTCATCTAAACTTCAATAGAGAGCGAAGCATGTTCTCATGAAAACATTTCCTATTGTATTATTCTCAATTTCAGATCAAGAAACGTTGGACAAGCATGCCGCTCTTCACAGCGACGGCGAATCGTTTCTCTATTCTCTACTGAGGAAGCCATGGTTCATTGTTCTACTGACAGTTCTCGTTTGGATTGTTCTCATAGCTATTGCGGTGGTCGTCTTCCTACGCTATAAAAGGAATAAGATCAGCAAGGTATCAATTTAAGTGAAATTTTGACTGTAAAGTTGTCAGACTTGTCATTGGTTTTCAGTTTTGGGGATTTCTCGCTTTCACACTGCGTGATTTGTTCATTTATTTATTTTTCGTTTCAGGATCGAATGGGACCCTTCATCAAGATCAATGACGGTTCCGTTCATATGACTCAGAATGGAATGTGGGACTCTGGAGCCTATAATACGGGAAGAATGACACTGAATAATCGGTGAGGAATTGTGTTTAATACTTTTCTATGCCTGATGTTTGTGAGTACTTGTTTCAGAATCTAATTCAGCTTGAATCATTTGCGACACCTGTCCTGCGAGCTTCCGAGCGGTTTTTCTCTCAAAATTCGGGCAGCACATCTAGTAATGAAGAAAAGCGAAATATTGTTTCGCATGACTCTTTATTCATTACTTGCAGATGTCCTGCTGGTCAGCCACTATATTCGCTGACTCCCAGTCAACATGATTTCTATCCATCATGCGACGAATATGTGGGGACAATGAATAGACCTGGCTCAGAACATCATTACCACTATGCACAGCTGACTGGAGGCCCAGGCAACCCGATGAGCACCTTCTATGGAAATCAGGTGAGTAAATAAAGGTGGTAAAAATTGGTTTCCCTCAAAGGCCTGACTTTTTCACCTCTAGTTGTGATCAGTGTCATAGAACTTCTTCGACAATGAGAGAATAGATTGACGTTAAAATAGCTTTAAGAAAGCTGATGTGTAATTTGTGAGGAAGCACTTTAATGAAGGTTTTGCACAGCATATTTTCAGTTCCAAGACGACCCATCGCCGTATGCAACGACGACATTGGTAATGTCGAGTCAGCAGCCGGCTTGGATGAATAACGAAAGAGGCACACGAGGTCCTGCGCTGCCAAGTAATCCCATTCCGAACGGACCACCAGCAAGGTAATTGTTCCTATTTCATACGTAAAAAGGTATGAAAGAAGAGCATGCGAAACACCAAAGAGTGAGTATGTGTAACTAAAAATGCAACCGTTTTTATGGTTTCTTATAAGTGGGTGCCCCCAAAAGTGATCATATGCCGATGCAACTTTGGCAAAAGTCTACTTTACCACCATTACAAGTTCCGTATTATTTGCATTTTATTTTATCTGAGTGTTGAGGGTGGAGTAATTAGAGATGTTTTTAGGTATGTGGAACACACGGGTCGTCGTTCACGTGCTAGTAGAGGTTCTGATCATCGAGCTCCCGGAAGTCAGCATTCAGATAGTCCTCCACATACCGATGTGAGCTACGTACAGGTTTGTATATAGAATCCCACTGTCAGTTTTGGAGTTATGGAATCATGGTGGGCTAAGTCTGAAATATGTTGCCTACGTGAAGTGTAAAAAATTCATAAAATAATGTTTAGTTTACAAGAGTCTTTGATTCACCTTCGCTGCGGGGAGGCGACCGTTTTTGCTACTTTGTAAGGAAAGTTTTATCGTTAATGTATTGTGTTTCAAGTGAGCCTAAGCTAATTATTATACTGAGTCAGAGTCTGTTTCAGTTTCAATCATCTGACGGTACCGGCGGCAGCTCAAACGGTCGCTCGAAAGCTGGAACATTGGGTTGTCGACGAAGTCCACCCAAACACACGCTCATGGACTTCATTCCACCGCCACCCTCCAATCCTCCGCCTCCTGAAAACTACGATGTTAGTTGTATTTAACTCACTCATATCACATTAGTCAGAATTGTTATAATAGAATGAGTCAAAATCAAGTCGCAAGAAAAGGCGATAACAACATCTGTGTATGTTAATGTACCTCGTAACGAAGCAGCGAATTTAAGAAAAGTGTAAATATGTCCCAGTATATTTTCGTAGTATGTAACCCATATAAATTATACAATGCAAATGGCAAATCCCCTATTGGAAAATATATACATAATTGAAACTATAATTGTGTAAATCGATATTATTGTAGGGTCGTGCTTTACCCCGTGCCGCGCACTCCGAAGACCCGTATGACTGTGTATCGGATGGTTTGGGGTTTCATGAGGAGTCAAGTCGTAGACCCACAAGTCGTAATCGAACATCAGGTACGTGCTTCGAATGAGTTTATGCATCAAACCAGAGGAGTTGAATGTTGTAAATACGAACAAGTAATACAGCTAAGTGATGTGATCACTTTTTTGCCATAACTGGCAGTTTCCACGTTTGCGAGGAGTTGGTAGTGTGGCTAGTTGTTTTCATATCCATCACTAGATCTAGATCTGTTATTCGAGGATAGTTATTAGACGAGCGTACAGAAGATATATTATGTGGTAGGTATCACAACAGTATACTTGTATGCATTCTTATTGGTTTGGTGATCTAGGAATCCGCGCGCAGAAAGGCAACCGAGACGACGACAGTCAGAGATCTTCGTTGATGTTGGACGAGGACGGGGCTTCTTCGGAAGCGGATGGCGAGGCTTCTGAAGGAGAGCAGCCAAAACGCAAGACAATGCCCCGCATGGGAGTTTCTGCCAGCGCCTTGTCACAGAGCAGCTGTAAGTTGTTCAACCACATTGTGTTGCAATAAGCCCTAGTTTTTCACACACGTAGGATTTTTATGCACTCATACGATTATTGACGCTAAAATAATGTGTATAATTGTGTTTGTAGATTTGTGGAGTCGAAACATATCTTCTGTGTACCTGGTTTCATTGGGCGTACATGAACATTCTTTCAGATGATCCTAACCGACAGGGTGGGCGTGTCATAGTGCATCGTAGTAAACAGGAACATCTGTAAACGAGCCATAGATCAATATATTTACTCTCTTTTCTCCGGATGATCTTACGGGTTTTGACCATGAGCACTACATGTCATATCAAAGTAGGTAAATGTTGTGACCGCAAATTTTGCTCATACATTGTCTTATTGTGCGATGCTGTTATCATTATTGTCCTTTTGTTGTTTTATCATCCCTGCTGGTATGAGTTGTCATGCTAATTCGAATTCAATTTTTTTAGTAATTGTGAATTGCTGGCCATTGTTTGGGTTAGCATGACAAACTTAAATTTCTCGTTTGACATTATTTACTTCGACCGGCTTTGGCCGTTGTTTCCATAATTTATGTTTAAGACTCGTCAATTATAGATCTCACTGCATCATTGTTTCGATTCTTGAAACATGCAGATTGTTCATAGACATTCATAGCAGATTAAGTATCATTCCTCTGAACTTTGTATAAATTTGAAAATCAATGTTGTAAACTTCGTTTAACGAGGCTGGCAATAAATGTTTGATCCTCGCTCTTGGAACCGAAGAACACCATAAGACGCTCTAACGGGAATATCACTCATATTGTGTTTGGACGAGATATTTAAAAACATTTATTGTTCTTAAAAATTTGGAATTGGATAGTTTCAATTATTTTGGGTTTGTGCTTGAATTTGAATTCAAATAGTTTATTGAATTCCAAGCAATCAATTCAAAATCAAGTTTAATCAATTTAAATCATCGGCGATACATTTCATTTTCTAATCTTGATATCGTTGGATTTATTGTAAAAAAAATTCCTCCTCCTCGGAAAGCTTCGAAGTTTGTGTTGATTGAATAAACCTGTTCAATCTGCAGTACGTAGAAGCGTAACAATTCACCATCATCAAGATAGGGCCAACCAAAATACATATGCAAATACACATTACATGTGTACGAAACTTTCAAAAGCAACTAGGTTGCATTTGAAAAAAATGAAAAGCAACCACATACAATGGTTTGAATTCTGGTTGCACGTGTAACCCGCCTCAATATAGCATACACAGCAATTTCTTGCTTCACGGTTTCATCATGTTCCCCTCAATACCTTGTTTGACTTGGACTTCGGGATTACATTCGTACAATGTTAGTTTTCAAAAATGGTTAAATGCACTCTTCCCATTTCCTCCCTTCCCATTAAATTCTTCCCATTGATTAATGTACAAGAGACCCCACAGCTCTAGTCCGTTAACTCTTGAGCAAGCAGCTTTCTTAGTTCTAGATTATGGAGTGGTAGAAATCCATTTAATCAAAACAATTTAAAAAAAATGTGTACAGGATAAAACAGAAGATGCAACCTCAAAACACCATGAATACCATACACAATAAGAAAGAAGATATTCTGCATTAATTAAAGGAAACTAGGAAACAATAAAAAGTACATAAAGTTTTAACACTGAAATAATATAGGTAATAAATAATAAAAATGTATTTGAAACGGAAACAAAACATCACTTGAGCATTAAATATCATTGTCTATATGGTAGTCACTTGAAATAGTGAATGGAAAAGTGTATGAAATGTTTACAACTTTGAATCGCGAACCTTGATGATGTTCGATGTAGGCTTGAAACATGAAACGTAAACAAATGTAACAATCATCGAAATAAAGAAAGACCAACTATTGGGAAAACAGCGGGAAGAGGGGTGTTGGCTACATCAATATTAATCTTTTGACGCTTTCTTAGCTCCTATAACATCTTTTATTGCCGATTGCATTTTTTCCCTGATTTTACTTTTTTCCAATATATCACTCTTGACGCATGCTTTCACGACACTTTTCATCAAATCCTTGTACTCCTCGGTGGTTATAGCACTGAAAGCAACAATGTATTCTAATATACGGCAGATTTCAGACCCATTTTAACACTGCATATATACAGCGTGAGCATCATCAATATATATTTCAATTAAACTGAAGGTACTTGGAAAAATGAAATTGAATGCTCAATGTCATAAGTCATAACTTCACTATTCCCATTTCACATGTAGGAAACCAAAAAAAAAACTAACCCTGCTGTATGAAAAGATTTGGCTTCTTTCTTGGCATAATGATCCACAATCTTTATTTTGTCATGGGTTGTCTGCAAACATCATCGAGGTCTTCGAGGTATTAATTGGTAATATCTGGGAACGCCTCCTTTCAAACCAATCATACATCAAAATGCAAGTTGATATACACCTCCAGAAATTTATATATCATGTACGAATTCGTGTTTTTCTTGTTTATCGGCAATACATTACACATTCAAGGTCCACCACTTACCATTCATTCATTCTTCGGAATAGAGCAATAAGCCAATAAGCAAAATGGCATCACTTATGAAAACGTTAGTACGATTTCTAGTGCTCACCTTTTCTCTACTTTTGCGCTCTTTGACTTCAACAGGTTTGGCTGGTTTGACAGGTTGTTGCTCGTTAGAGACAGGAAGCGGCTTGGTAGGTGACACAACCGTAGGAACGAGTGGAGGGGGAATGAATGAAGGTTGCGCATGGCGGGCGGCCAGCAGAAACTAAAACAACAGCCATACTTATCGGCCAGTAAGTAAGGTGATCGAGGTAGACTTAGGGAAATGGGAAAACCAAGGTTCACCTGAACATCCACAGCTGACAGTGTCCCGATACCAAGATGAGGTAAAGCCGGATAGAATGGATGATGCTGAATAAAAGTCATCAACAAATTGAGGACAAGTTTTTCTCTCGCAATTTACACAATTGAACTGAGCACCCGATAATCCTCAGAAAAGACTGCCCCGCTATTCCCTTTACATTCTTATTAAGGGGTAGTCAAGCGCTCATATTTAATACCAGGCTTGCAATAAGAAAGTCGGAATGCCAAAAGTACTTGTTTTGTGCTACTCAAACGTGAGCTCACCTGTTGCATTAGATCTTGCCCATTCAAAGCCATCATCTGAGCTTGCGCCATTTGATGAATTGTTGCGTCATCTAGAAGATATACAGTACAGTAGTCGCTTGAGCGAAGATTGATATTTTAGGTACACGTGCTGTTGGAGAAGTTATCTGGATAATCAGTCACACCCATACACACAGTTGACTTTCGCTTAGACAAACATAAAAATCAGAAAAACGGCGATCAATGAAAACGCATATTCATAAAAAATAACCTAATGCTTGATGCGAGACGTCAGGTTGTTTCGAGCTTGATGAATCTTTTTTATTACCTTCCTTTGAACCAGAACTTCTTGATTTGCTCCCGCTCTGAAAACCACCATTATTAGATAATACTGTATGTAAACTCCAGTGTAATATTTAATTGGAGTACCAATGTGGAAAGACATGTGTTCAATCGCGAATTAAAATTCAATCAACTACATCACGTGCTTCCATGTAAACTAATAAATGAACCAATCAATTGATTCAATTTCGCGAGGAAAGAACGATTCAACGAAAACACAGTTAAAACACATCACATACCTTCTTTTCCACACCGTTTCGCTCGCCAGATGAACGAACTGGGATTAGTTCGCGCAAAGTGCCTGAAAACTTAAAAGTTTTGAACAACTGTTCCAATCGAATCGAGAATATAAACATTACAATATAAACTAGTGAGAACATTGAGCGATATAAAGGTGGTACAGCCACATCAATATTTCATTGCATACCTCTATCCCCAGGTAATGGTTTTGTAGGACTTTCCCTTTCTCTGCCGGTTCCTTTCGACGAAGACTGAAAGAAACCATACGTGATGAACCTATATCAAGCAATGAGCGTGTGTTACCTAATTTAAAGTAAACTAAATTGCTCCTCTTGGTGAGAGAAAAATATATTCGTCGAATATCACTGCGGATATACTTTATTGAACCACATTACATTTACGCTCAAGACTTTCAATAATTACTCATTTGAAGGCTCAGTTACCTTTTTAGGTGAGTGTGACCTTTTCCGTTCTTTCTCCGACCTGCTATTTCTCTCGGTATCCCTGAAGACGTGAAACAATAAAATGGAAATGTGAAAGAAACGATAAAATTGATATGTGAAAGAAAACCAAACAGATGTGTTCAAAACACGATAATAAATTTGAAAAAAAAAAGCTGAATAACAAACCTTATTCACATACAACTGAACCAATTCGACTTTTATTTTGGTGTAGGGGAAGCGTGTGTTCAAAGAGCGTTAACTAGAACTTAGTAACTAACTTTTACCTCTCTTCAAAAAAAATGCTTGCAGTTGTTATATCTATTGAAATGAGAAAAACACCATTACCTCCGCCTGTCTCTATGCATGTCTCTTTTGGGACTCTTATCCACTTGTCGAGAAACTGGTGGCTTTTGCCGCGACGACCTGAGCGGGGAAAACCGATTGTTTCTAGTAGCATTCAACATCCTACTTAACATGTTTTATCTAGTAATTTAAAGCTAAAACTAGAGGGAGAACACAGTACATACTCGGTTATTTTTGGCAGCATGTCTAAACCGCACAATCTTTATGCTTTACTTTAGCGAAGCCAGATGGTCAAAGACAAATGTCACCTTACCTTACTGCATTTACTGGTGAAAAGTTCGTTCACCAAGATAAAAAAACACGATTTTCAATAAATTTTTGTGGACAACAAAGTCGTCTCAAGTATGTGCTATAGCAAAGCCAGATGGTGATCATCTATTTCGGGGCGGAACAAAAAAAATACTAACCTATGTTCATCTTTCCGATACCGATTGTCAGCATCACTCCTCTCCCTCTGCCTTCGCCTCTCCCGCTCTAATCTTTCCCTCTCAGCGTCTCGCTTCAGTTGAGCCTGACGACGACTTTCCACTATCTTCAAAACAACTCCATCATATCAAAAAAAAAATCCTCGCTCCTTATTCCATGCATTTGAAAACAGAAATATGCAATTATAAATCTAAGAAAACATAATTTTGCTAGAGCAAAACTTACGGCTCTGATCTTTGATCAATACTTCACAATTAAATGTAAAGTTGAGATGTGATACCTCTTCGAAATAAAAAATATGGTATGGTGTGACTGAGAAAAGTGAGCAATAAACCCATGTTACGATTTCACATTATTGGGTCGAATAAAACCAAATTTGTAAGGGTTTCGCCGAAAAGACCCTCGTCTTCTGCATGTTTCTCGCTTATAATGTCAGTCAACTCATCAGTCAACTTGTCAGAGTATGTGCACTACAACATTACGAGCGTCGCAATAGCATACCTGTTCTTCTTTGGCCGCCCACTTTCTTGCAGCTTCCTCTTTCATTCGCAACTCGTGCTCTTCTTTCACCTTGTTCATTTCGTACTGCACTTCCGGATCAAGAGAATGACTCGAGTCCATCGACATCTCTGACGAAGGTCTCTAAAACACATCTCGCCTTTATCCTGCTGTGCTCACCGCCACAAATTCAATGTTCCAGAACTGAACTCTCGTCCAGGGCGTGGCGACGATAACGGAGGACATATTGAATGTGTGAAAAAAAAACTAGAAAATTTAAATTATTCTAAAGAAAATAAGGTGTAGGTATGAACAAGCGGTAGCTAACTATGACAGTAGGCAACTTTTACATAGCCAACATTGGCAACGATGCTCAAATTTGAGAAATGGTGGTGGAATTTGATGATTGATGAATGTGAATACATACTTATACAACAATTTCTCGAAAGAAACTGATCAAGATGTAATGTATAGCACAACCACTTGTATTCGTATATCGAACTTTTACAGATGAGAGATGATAGACGAACAGATAGTGTTTGCATTAACTTATGAAGAAACGTAGCTTTCAACGAATATTCTTTCTAATATGCACATACTGCATGACATATTTTTACATATACAAAACTAGTAGGGAATGCGAAATGAACTACAACTTCACTTACTTTCTTTGCGTAATGGCTAGATGTATGGGCAATTTCGACAGTATCAGTCGCTGTTCCGGCAATCTTTGAACATGAACTGTTGACACAATCTTCATCTTGAATCTGAAATCAATTATGAATAAGAATAAAGAACAAAATGTGCATCTAATCCAAGAAACTCAAACATTGGGAAATCAAAAACTAAAACTTTGAGAACAGCAAAAGTAGATTCATATTTGTGCGGTCTACCTCTCCAAAGAAAAGGGTTACTTCACTAGTGGATGAGATCTAGGCTATGTTCGATTCCAACTAGCGCATCATGGCCGACCAAGTGGCGAGCGAGCTCGCAAATTCCGAGTTTCATATCTTTTAATACTTTATCGCCATCGGTAATCATCATCTTCTTTGTAAAGGTGCATCTAAGATAAAAGATAATTTGTTTGACATATACTCACCGTCAACCTCTTGGAAATATCGTCATCCATCTTTCTTTTCAATTTCTTCTGATAGCTTTGAAATTCACTTGTACCCTTGAATTTTCCTCCTTCCACCTTAAAAAGCTTGCCGGGTGCCAACGTCTTTTCTTGTTCGGGAATTATTGAACCCAGGAGATCGCTGAAAATATATTATAAGAAAAAACCCCCCATACAAATTAAATGCTGCGAAGACCCAATTTAAGCTTGTTACTTCTCGACAACTTTCATAACCTACCACTCATCAACTTCTGCTGGAACGGATATAGATGTAGACTGTTCTTGAGATGGTGGCCTGAAAAAGTGAAATTAGTTATTAGCCACGGTTACTGGTATTTTCCCTTAACTATGATCAAGCAGTCTTGTATGGTTGCGATCAAGCCAACGTCTCCATAAATATTCGCAATCCTGATTACGTCGCCCACACACGACCTGAGCATTGCTTGCTCCATAAAACCGGTTAAGTATTAACCTATTAACATTGATTAGTTGTAGAATTGATGCCGAAATATAACATACTCGTCCTCCACAGTGTATTCCATCCCCGCACCCGTAATCGAGAGCCCCGGCGAACGTGCACGCTGTCCGCGACATCTTCTAAATAACCAAATAGACCCAGAAGTCTGACCATTTCAGGTTACACCCACGAAGGTTCCATGTAAGGTGTCAAGCAGAAGAGAATAAAATCATAGCTGTACCACCAATCAATAAATCACTATTGGTTTTAAACATTCAAACCTAAACTTGTATGTACGAAACTGATAAAAGAACACTAGCATTAACCACTGCTTCAGAATGAAAGCTTTCCATTTTACTTGTTCTCATGTTTAGGTTTAAGTTTCAAAAAATCCTTTTTCATGTACCTACCTTCGAGTGTTGCTCGGAGTATACACTTTCGAGAACTGTACAAACTGAAACTTACTTATGTGACGATTCTCCTTCAGTGCCATCAGATTCTCGTCGTTTGGAAGAATGGCTCCTCTGCAACAAAAAAATATGAAACACTAATAAAATTCAATTCCACCGTTATTTTCTCTACGCCAAACTTCAGCTAGGAAATAGTCTGGCATCAAGGAAATAAAAGCTATTTTTGAAAAAAACAGAAAACGCCTATTGACTACCAAGTGCAAAAATTACGATATGTCCATACAAGAACGGTGTGAATATAACAATTGGAAAAAATCAGACCTTCTTTTTCGACTTCTTTGTCTTTTTCCGCTTTCCTGAACCCCGAGACTTCTTTTTGCTTCCCCGCTTGCGACGACTTACACTGAAAGATAAAAAAGGTTAAACCGAGCCCCATCCCTATTGAAACTGAAATCTGGTATAAATTCATGAGAGTTCATTGTTAGAACCGCGCGCTGAAAGCTCCAACCGACCATGAAGAACAGGGTAAGATTAGTAAGATTCACAAATTCGTATGTATGCAAAATTAATTGGTAGCAACTTATCACCTCGGTAGTTCGATGTTCAAGAAATCCCCATCATCATCGTTGAGCAGCCTCTCTTCCAACATTGTGCTAACAGCCTTTAATGAAAAACATAAAATGTAAAAATAGGAACATGAAAGTTCCTTAATAGGTAACTTCCCTTTCAAACAATTCCATTTCCATTGAGGATTGAGAAATGATGTGGAGGAAAACATTAAACACAATACCCTCTAACGAATGCTTTCGAACATCATTTCTATAACCGAGTTTGGATGATAAAAACCGCCACGTCTTGGTGCTATTTGTTGTGGCATTAGCTCTGGATACGAACGTGTGGATATCGGTAATGCAAAACGAAAGTAATGCAGTACGCCTACCTGTGAAGACATAGAATCGTCAGAATCCGAATCAGTACTACCTTCACTATCCTCACCCGAACTAGCATTCGCTTGATTCCTGAACGAGAGTGATGTGTAAACAATGAACATGAATAACACACATAATCAGGGGTGTGTTCTAACACTATTCTACCATTCTGATTGAAATCAACGTGATTCGAACCATAACCGATGGTCCGTAATCCCAAAACCACTCAACACTTCTTGGCTGTTTCAAACTATTTCCAACTTTAAACTAAAAGAAACCTTACAGTGAGAAGTATATATTTTCAAACTCACATTCTTCTGATAGTGCTTCTAACACGTTCAGATAGTGCTGTCCTTCTAATCAACTCACGATCACGACGACGCCTTTCCTCCTAAAATACAGAATAGTCAGGAAAATATTCGTATACCTAAGTTAGCTGGTTTCATCCAACATCGTAACTTGAATAAGTAGCTCAGCTTTGATAGCCATAACCTCACAATAGCCTGACAGAAGAGTTTCGACCATTCCATACATGTCACTCCCCGGGTAATCCCCACTGTAAACAACCATCTTTACCAGCAGCCCAATGTTTGAATAGTTCTCACATCTCACTTTGAAACGTAAATTCTATTGTGAATAATACGGATCTGAACTATTTATCAGAAAAATATTCAACACGTTATCATTACTACAAATGAAATTTCGCTCACAGCCAACTCAAAAGCACGTGTGACTAGACTGTTAATGTTACCCAAAAAGATAAACGTTGAACTATTTTCATTTGTTGATGCTTAATCAAGCAGTAAAGATATAGATATTAGCATACCCGCATTTGAGGCCCGACACATTCGTTACAAAACCAAGAAGTTTCCGGAACCTCGGTGAGTGGAGGATTCAAGCAGGCCATATGAAAACTGAAAATTTCATGTTATAATACCGACCAAAACCGGGCTATTTGAAAAACGTAAAAGTGACCATTTTTAATCTTCTATCTTCTCAAACAAAGTGTGAATAATCAATGAAGAAAACATATTTGCGTTGACAGATTCCCAGATGAACATTTCGAGAGAAGGGCATGTTCACAATTTTACTAATCTTATATTATCTACACTTCACAGATAATTGCAAAAGTGATTCAACGATTATTAAGATACGTATTAACCTAGAAACTTTTCAAACAACTGAAAAACATGACATACCCTTCATCACATTCATCGCAAAGAAGTATAGTTTCTTCCATATCACCACCTCCGCAGATTCGACAATTAGTAAAGTCGTACATGTTCATTCCCACAGCCATTTCTTCATTAGCCAACTCCTGTTGTAATTCATTAATAGAACAGAAATTAGAAAAGATACAACATGAGCTATATAATATAGTGAAGACAGTTGCTATTTAAATTTACTTCTCGTGCCGAGAGAAATATAACAATACCGATAGGTAACCTAGAAAATTACGCGAGTATGAGTTTCCCAACATAGTTTCCAATATCAACTTTTATCAGATAGCTACTAGTTTTCAAATTCAGAACTTGCTGCAGAAACTCAATTACGAATAAATGTTGTTGGAAATCGATCAAATCAAGAACAGGGACACCTAAGCGCTCAAATCAACGCCAGAGAATAAGAACGTAAAAGTCTGCGAGAAACATAGAGACCAACTTACATCGGAACTTGGACGAGTGTACTGATCAGTAGATATCAGACTTCTTTTTTCTCCCTGTATAAGATATACGAAAACGTTGGCGAAGTCGATACGGCACGCTGGACAAGAGCATTTCAACTGAAAATGCTAGTTATTATCAACTGTTTAAAGTTGTAATATCCTTATCATAATTACTGAGTGGCAGCGCGTATTCGTTGGTTTATATTTTACAGAGAATAAATGCACCAACAATCGAGGTGTGGTATAAACGTTGAACATGCTAGGATGAGACGTTGAATTATTCGGTACTACTCATTCGAACAGTAACATCAGCTGATTGCTGTAATTGTATTCACGAACAAACTACAAGCCCTCAAATCAAACTCGATTCTAGAAGGTTCGTTCAAATATAATTACATACAATACTCATGAATAATAGAAAAAAACAACGAGCATATGAATAAAGGCGAATGATTTGCGTAGATAGTCCAAAAATCACAGACACTCACCTTTGCCCATTCCTTGATACAGGTTCTGTGGAATCTATGCTGACATGATTCAGGACGAGCGAACTCGCCTTCCAGTTGTCCCATACAAATAGGACATGGATCGTCAGCGACCGGTGAAGAGCTTCGGGCTTCTTCCATAGCTCTGCACTTGTAAAAAATATAATTGTGGCATTAGAAGAAGTTGAACCAATATTTATTGTAATGTTGGAAAAAAAGGAAAGAAAAAAGAATACAATAAATAAAGGGCATTGTGCATTAATCATAAAGGACTGCCTCACTTTACAATTATTACACAAGCTACCGTACTTCCAACTGAGCTGGGGCGTACTTTATCGCGAGTCTTCAATTACCATTTGCCTCCTTTGGGCAGAAAACACCTCAGATCGCATTAATCATCATTGTTGCAGACGTGTTATTCACGTTTCTTTAGCATCAAAGTGACACTATATGAGAAAATTTGGCATGGGGATCACGATTAAAACTTTTTATCACTCCTACGCCCTGAATCAACAAGTATAACCAGTGGCCGTATCCGCAAAACTCATGCGTACCAAGAATCAAGAACCTACTTCTATAGACTCACGTGTTCTTCAAGTCGACATTTCGAGTACAACACAAATCTGCGCAAATCTTTCCCAGGCATGGGTCCGTGACTGGAATTTTGTCACTCGTGGTTTTTCAAAGAGCCCGTTTCCACTAATCATGAGTGGCTTATTTGTCACAAGTCACGGGGGTTTCTCGCATCGTCTCGGATACGGCTAACGATTTTTTGGTAACCGGTTAATATTTACAGGTTACATGAGTCGGTCACCCAGGATACTTTTTAGGCCAATTACACATGCAACCAAAAAGCTTTGCAACCCCAAAAAGCTGGGTTGCATGCAACCAAAAAGCAACGGGGTTGCATGTGTACATACCGTTCGGTTGCTTTCCAAATGCAACCAAAGCAACCAAATTGCATTAAAAACAGGAAAATGTCCAAAAATTGAGTGTTTGGTTGCATTTGAAAAGTAACCGAAAGCAAACGAATTTTCTTTACACATACAACCCGGTTGCATTTTGGTTGCATGTGTAAACCGCCTCCTTTTTAGGTACCCAAATAATACTGAACTGGTAGTAATTTGACCAATATAGTAATTTATATGATCAAATTAGTAATTTTTATGGCCATAAAGTAACATGGAATGAGTGTTTGTTGGCCAATCCTGTAAGTAACCGGGTTTTTTGTAACCTAACCGGTTTTTGGTAACCCCTTTTTGAGGTTACCTCACATGGTAACCGGTAGGTAACCTACAAATAAATTTCGTTAAAACCACATTTTCGTTGGAAGAACAGTTATTTTATTCTTTCGGTTACCAACCGGTTACCTGCTGAGGTAACATGTAAAAGAGGTTACCAAAAAAAACCGGTGACATATATAATTCACCGTGTTTGTTCAATATTGGCGATTCTTTGGTTAGTCAAAATGTTGTGTGACCGGGCGGTTAACTCTTAACATTCAGTATTAGGTTACCAAACGAAACAGGTCGGAATTTGCAATTTGCAAGTACAGAGAATACCGGACTGAATATTTAGGCCATCATTTTTATTCCCGTTTTCGCTTGTGCTCTATCACCCGGCATTCTGAGATGCAGCACTTTTCGCTTAGTACATCGAATATATTTTTCATCTCACTTCTCTCTGCCTCTTTCTGTCTCTTCCTTTCTCTTTTCTTCTCTTTCTTTCTCTCTCTCATTCTCTCTCCCATTCTTTCTCTCATTCTCTCTCTTTCTCTCTCTCACCTTCTCTTCAACTTCTTCAAATTCGACGACGACGCTATTGCAATCATTATAGATCGTCTCATAATTCATTCTTAAATGATTCGTTCAATACTTATGGCGATTATGTTCCTAGAGGTCAAGGAATAGCGACTTTTTGAACACTACCCAGTCTGTTACACGTAGCCGTGAAACTGTTGCAAATTTAAATACCGGATTACAGTTGCACGAATTGAAAAATGCTCATGTTCACGTTTTCATTGCTTGATAATATTATGCAGATTCGGCTAACTTGCAACCGGCAAGTACTTTGTTAGTCTAGAACGACCTTAGGCAACTTTTTTGATCTTTTTATATTTTCTGTGAAACTGAGGCTGCGAGACGAGAACTGCGGTGAACTAAGTGGCTTGTTTTCGTATACAAGGCAAAATACAAGCGGAAGAGTTTTTAATCTTTCTGTTGATGAATCATTCTTTGCGTAGTATCCATCCCATGTGTTTAGCGTGAGAAAAGATTGCTAACTCTGAAAAATTCGCCAAAAAGGCTGTTAGGCAATCATAATGTGCCGGGATAAGAAATAGAATTCGATTAAGGTGCCCAATACAAACACTTAGTCATCCCATTATAAATGAAATGGCGCCTAAGCCTGCTGAAAACGGATAGGTGTGGCTAGCATTATTTCACCGTGAACGGACGTGAACACCACTTCCAAACATATGCTGGGCACTTTATTACTTCTGCCAAGAAAAATTAGGTTCTCTGCGTCCAATTCAATACAATATCAGTCCGTTCGTATTGAATAGATCTTTCCAGTTACTCCTTGTTTCTAACAGGTTTACCACTTGACATCCTATTGTTGGTTTCTATAGAGTTGTTGAACAGTTCGTAATTGGGTCAGAGCGGGGATGACCATAAACAGAGTCTACATCTTTTCCCTCCATTCCTATCTATTTGTATTTCTCAAATGTGTTTTGATCGGTCAAATTTCAATGACCGCTTAGCGTTCAGTACTGTTATGCTTTTTTTAATTCTCCATGACCGTGGACCCGTTGAATCCGTTGATGCACAGAGTTTGGAGAAAAGAAAAGAGAGAGAGAGAGAGAGAGAGAGAGAGAGAGAGAGAGAGAGAGAGAGTAAGAGAGAGGGAGAAGGAGAGAAACAGAAAATAAAAGAAAGAGAGATATTTGAGGACATAATTCAGTTCATCGAGAAGGAATATACAAAAAAGTAATGCAGTAGGGGAGAAAACAGTGCAAAGAACAATAGCGTATTCCCGTACGCAAAGGTCACGTTTATCTGTATATTATGCATTTTCAATAGAGATGTCGTTTTCCAAGGACGAAGAGTTGCGATGAGCTCGTTCGCTTTTCGAACCATTTTTACTCGAGCATGTGTTGTTCAAGTCATAAAATGTTCACAAAATGATCATGTACTTTTTACACTATTTCATGGGAAACTCAACTCCTGGCTCATAATACCCAGGTACATAGCACTCTTCTCAAACAAAGTTTTCAAGGGAGCAGTTTTCGTTGACTCAGCAGAGACAGCTTCTCTAGGATTGATTCGTTCATATCTCTTATACGACAATCTATTTGTATTCGTGTTTTATTAGGGCGTTTCTGTATTATAAAATTATTCATTGCACTTCGTTGAGATGGAGCATCGCTCAACATATTTCTTCAAACTGTTTTTAATGAGTGTATTCGCGACAACTGCGTTCATCTGCTGGAGGAATAGCTTCTGGAGCACTGATGTGGGTATGAGGACAGTACCTAAGCTATATTTATTTGAACAAAAATTTATAGTTTTAATGAATATAATATTGGATCGGAGCCGAAACAAGGTACATAATCTACTGAGCACATTTTCATAACAATAGTGTGCGTACTGTACAACAAGCACCCTAAAGCTAATAATAACCCAAGCTAAAGGGTTAGAGGGAGTACGAAATTCATAACCATCAATTAAAGTTCTACACATTTTTCGCAAACATTCATATTCATTTTCACTTTCTCATGATATTATTCCCTTTTTATCTAATTCAGAATTTAAAAAAAAATATTAGCCTAGTGTAATCGACCTAGCCCCAGGATAAGTTAGCCAAACAGAGAAAGTTGTGAGCACACAGCAGTAATTTGAATACAACATGCTATCGATTTTGTGCTGGAAACCATTATTCTGTACTCTGAAAACTCCTTGGTTTCAGGACTTCGTTGAGCGCAAGCTGAGAGATGCGTACTGGCCGTGGCATGCTTGTATGTCTAAACAAATTTCTGAGAGCGATTTGGATTCGAAAAAGGTACACATATTTATCATCAAAGTTAGTTACTCACTCGAATGAGATAACGGTCAAAGAACTTCTGCAGATTTCGGATAAAGCGTCCTAATTTCAGCTGTGGTCGAATATCGGTAATTGTGCAGATAATTGTGAAAACTCATATTTGAGAGATCTGCCAGTGTCAATATTCACGAACAAGGATGAAAACAAATACCACATTCTTCCAAATCAGGTGTGGAACAAATAGATAAGACATTGAGCGTATTTCAGGGGATTGTAAGTTTTCGTGACTATTTTATCATATTGGCCAAAAACTTTATAGGTTCGAAATTGTTACGAAATTGTGACAATATTTTCTCATCAAAGTTCGGTTTTTCTAACTCTGCTCGACACATTTCCTAAAGATGAACTTTGGCATCTGGTCGCGCACGGACTGATCAGACAGAGGGATCAACCAAACCGATTTATAGCTCTGAGAAACGCTAACTACTCCCCCAGTCCCTCATTCTCGCGTTCGAAATATCAGTACATCTGTTTTCAGAACTTTCGTGATGACGTAATTGTGACCATAGGAATAGGCAAGGATGTTCAAGCGGAGAAAAAGCTCAAATCGGTACATAATTCGACACTCTTATGCATCATTAAAAGTCAATAAGAATATTTACCGAGATAAAGTTACAATTTAAAATTTTATGGCTTCAATTATTTCTCGATTTTTTTTCTCTGATGAGCGAGTGCCACATTCTTTGAATGTAGATAAATAGATAAATAAATATATAAGTATTCTCAACATTTAAAATCAGTTAAGAGTGACTTGATTTCAGATATAAAATGACTCAATCGAATGTAACCAGATGTGTTTTCTTAGAGAAAAGTTGGTAAAATGGCGTATAGATAATTGATGCCGGAGCCGGAGGCAAACAAAAAGCGTGCTTTGTTTTTGATCATGTTATTTTCAGGAACTGCCAAACACGGCAAGGTTCTTTGGCTCAGATCCAGTTATCGAAAACGAGAAATACTTTGTACCCATTGGAGAATACTTTCCATTTGCAGTAAGTGGTGCGTCCGGAATAAGGAAATCGTCCGTTCTCGAAAACGGTATGTTATCTTTTGTTTCTTCTTTCAAAAAGTACCATTGTTAATGGCGATTCAAGATAGATATTGGAGAATATATCGTT
Organism: Litoditis marina; assembly: GCA_964036275.1. NCBI lineage: Eukaryota > Metazoa > Nematoda > Chromadorea > Rhabditida > Rhabditidae > Litoditis > Litoditis marina. The sequence goes on along the minus strand of OZ038438.1, from coordinate 11,747,935 downwards.
TTCCGGTACATACCACAGCAAGAGTGTGATTCATGTGGATTTGGTTTACTTTCTGAAGCACATGATCAAACCGGAGCCGACTCTGATTGATACTATTTGGATTGATGCCGAGGGGGGCGAATACGACATGATGCCCCTACTCCGAAAAGGAGGAGAACTCGACCAAAATCGACTGACCGTGTGTCAGTTCAATCTGGAGGTGAGCACGAATTGTTTATCGTATGTTGAACGGCCAGGTCGAAGTACTCGTTCCAATCTTCCCAAGGAGCTGGTTTCCATCTCATTGTTGGACACTGATTTCTGGACCTGTGCTAGTCGGACTAGAATGCTATGACTTTCAGATCTTTGAAGTGTCGTAATAGTTTGAAAAAAAAAACCTGAAAACCGGACATAAAGCGAAGATATACTTATAACGCAACCTCTACCCGCACTACTTCTTTATTTGATTTCGAACTAAACCAGAACTAATGAGCGAATCAAGTTTTACGATGTTAAGATTCAATATGGATGACAAAATGTGAATAAGTTGCGGTTTTCGTTGGCATCACACTACGAATTCTGTTGAAATAATGCATTCAGGTACACCAACCATCCGATGAGCAGAAGGAAACTTTCAAGAATTTCATTGACATGATACTACTGGATGGGCGGTATGCATTTCTCAAAATGACCTCCGCGGCCGGCCATTGGAGGATGTATTTTGTCAACTTTGAGAGTGTTGAATGCGGTAAAAAGTATCTAGTTGAGATACAATGACTTGAATAATTTGTTGTGAACAAGTTGTTTTTGAACACTAGTGATTGAACAGTGAGAATCCAATGTCAATAAAGTGCGATTGTTCAGAACACATTGAAACCTCTACCACATAATAATTTATTCGTTCATATAGAGAAGGCAATCGAAGAAAGAATAAGAAGGTAGTGACGGATAAACATGAACCTAGGAAAATGAAAAAGCATAGAAAACTATTCTAAAAGTTGGGCAGTTACATCAATGAATGTACATGAGTCACATTACATTACAGTCTGTTACAAAATTGAAAAAATAAACAAAAGCGAAACTATGAAAGTCTGTCCCAAATATATGTTAAACAATGGTTTAACTCAGCCCGAAAACATCTTTGTTAACATTAACGGTGAATGCACTATGAATGGAAAGCGAGTTCGGCTATAGTCGTCGCCAACGGAAAGGCGGGAGGGTACTTTATAACTCACTTTCCGCGGTGTACGCACACATATATTCGATTCCAATACCTTACGGTTATGTGCTCTAACAGCGCCGCGGTTAGCGTCCTGCTGCGAATCTTTTGCTCGCAGGTTCGATTCCGGCGAGAGACCGAAATTAATAAATTTGGCACTCACTATAGCAGCTTCAAATTTTCCGATAACTGTCATGAAATGTACACTTTATGAGATCAAACAATTTACATTGTCGTACTGAGCCAAAATAATAGGAGTGGTGGTTCTCAAATTCTCCTCAATATAAATATTGCTGTCGCCTTTTAGTAGTAAACTCTCTCTCTATGCAAAAACTGGCAATCGTAATATTCGCACAATCTTCTCAGTACCTTCTTTGGCTCTATGCATACACTGATGAGCGTCTGCACAGTCCCACGGGTCTGTATATTTGAATATACGTCGCGCAATTTTTGCGTGACCATGGAGTTGTACGATTGAACTGTACAAACACTAACACCTCTCTAAAAACTCCTTTCCAACTAAAACATATCCTGCGTTTTCTCCTGCATTGACCCGGTAGAAGAGATTCTACGACGAAAGATAGCAGAGATTTTCAAGAAAATTTGAGCATTCAAAACCTAAATTATATACTTAATTATACCGGCCTCATTACTGACGTTCAAGCTTTACGCAACGTACTTTTCATGCCGATTGGAGCGAATTCTCGATAGTGACGCTGAACGCTGTAGCTGTACACGCCCGAATACGGCATAGATTTTGTCGAGCCGCATGGTTTTCATCTTTTGTATCATATCCGGAACAGTTTTCCGTTTTCGAGCGTGAGAAAGTGTGAGTAAAGTTAGTGGTCGCAATAGCGGTTCTAAATTTAGCAGACGTTGACTTCCCGAATTTCCAGATACGATCTATATAGCGCACAACCCTCTTTCCGTCAGAAAACATTCAACTGCATTTTTGCTTGTTTGATACTTCAATTCTTTGTCCAGTAACTGCTTGGTTTGGTGAAAAACATAAAATTCTGTGTTGTCTTGGTGTTCTTATTTCCGCATTTGTTGGGTACAACTTGTATGAAAATGGAAATCTTGTTTTGCCACAGTCGTTCTGCCTCGTTTACTTGAGTACACAATTGTGTTATTTGTAATGTCCACCACTTCTCAGCCACCAATGCCGACTATGATAAATTGGGAACTAAATACGAATCACAGCATGACTTCTTTTATCATGGCCCATAAATGGGTCCCATGTTCCAGTTACAAGAAGGTCATTTCTGCTACGGCTTCTACAATCAATCAACTGATTTTGAGCTCAAATCTACTATTCTATGACTTTGGAATTTCCATGTTTGTCTGTTTATTAAAAACCAAATTTATTTTACTGTTTGTACGACTAGTTAACATCCCCACTTGCAGACATTATTGTTGTACATCAACAAGGGGTAACACTGTTGAACTTGATCTATTAAGCGCTTTTAAATCATTATCATCTGTAATATCTTTACTTTGAAAGTACGCCTGTTGGAAACTTGAGGTTGTCGTGTGTTCGTATTTGGAGTTCAAACAATAATAACTCTTGAAAATAAAACAAATCTAGTCATTGACCTAACTTTCAATGTTATTTGATCTTGATACACGCCATAATTCACGAACTCCAACCAAAAAGTCACGGAATCAAAGTAAGAGCACAGCGGGATAATACAACATACCCCGTATACAGTGGACGATGATTGGAGTAAATTTGCTCTGTTCGATAAGCCACGTCGTACATCGTGCTGTTCAAAGTATGCTCTAGTTATTACTTTCGATGATGGTAATTCGTTAAATAAGGTATTCATTTGAGAAAGCTCGAAAATGAGGAAAAGTATGAATTTGGTTAGTGATCTATCATTCATTTCTCTCTGCTGGTGATTAACATGCCGCATGGCTGTGTTATCTGCCGCCAAATTACTCGACCTATTGGTACCTCTTTTTTAGCGCGGTAGTCTCTCATTTTCGGATCATCCCTTAATGCTCCGATGACCAACATGATTCATCTCCAGCAATGTTCTCCTATCTACCACAACCCCCACTATATCTCCTAAATATTTACATCTTCTTTACAATAATCTTTTACGGCAACTCTTCCAACCGTGTGTTATCATTGCAATATAACCAAGACAGTGATCACATAGAAGTATTTGGTGAGGTATTTTCAGTTTTTACATTTTTTTCACGTTTGATGAAGCAGTGGACATTCTTATTGAAGTAGTTGACCGAATCTATTTTTTTAGTTTTGTTTTACACGCAAAAAAACCATAGTACTCAACCACAAGAACAACCGAGGTGCATTTCTCTCAATCCTTCCAACCACACACTGTTTGGTGCTGATAGCACCTTTCACAGAGAGAAACTCAATCTGTCGGAGGGCTCAGGGATGTTCTCACAACAATGGAAGAACAGAGGATGATTAATATAACAGAATGTCCAGTTTGAACATGACATCAATTGGAATGGGAACGCGGTGGATGACTAATAAGGGATCGATGCCTCTCATCCAACTTGTTCTTTGTAAGCATACCGTTGTGTAATGTGTAATCTATTCATGCTGCATTAGCGAAATGAGAGAATGAAATGGCTCAGATCGGAAGAGGTTTCCACGCAAGTAGCATCAGTCAAGTTGCAAACTCTTATAAACTTATTCTTATCATCTGAATCTAAATGGTCTCCGTTCCTTGATTGTTCAAATATCATGAGCTATGCTGATTATGTATTACTCCTTTATTCGAAAATTATCCTATTCAATAATGCATCTCGGAAACAGAAACTGGCGCGAAGATTGACAACTCTTTTGTGTTAACAAAATCGCTCTAATTTGATTAACATATAGTAGGTTTGTAGGGACATGTAGCAGACACCTGGTTCATGTGTCTATTTAAACGATTTCATTGATTTTAAGGCGAGGAATCCGGTTCGGTCAAGGTTTTCACAACGAAACGACAATATAGTCATCTTTCACAACGAATTTACGGCTCACGTTTTCCGTCTCTATTTTGGAGAAATGAAAACAAACTTTCTACGAACTGTAAATCTGAGATAGTGCACCACGCAACAGGTTCTGTTCTGTCGAAACATCAATTATCAACATTTCTTGTGACATTCCAACATAATTTTCAACCTTTACCAACTGTGCATCGCAAATAACACAGTTCAAGCTGACTTGATAGATTTACAACTAGTTGCTCCAGTGATTTACTTGTTATTTTCATGATTCATGTTTTTGTGCATCAGTTTGTCATTTGTTGTGGATTAAGTTCACCGTACTTTTCGGTGAAGTAAAACGCGTTCATTTTGGGTTCCTCTCATTTTACCTTATGAACCTGGCGCACGAGGTACATCACTATTTCAAAACGGTTCTGTTAAGTAACATGGTCTATAGGGGTGAAAAGAAAACATGTGTTCTAATTTGATTACAAATCTTGAATTCTGACTGAAGTGCAAGGGCATCGAACTACAAACACGAAGTTTGGACTAACTTTCTCAGCCAACACTGCCTTAAGATAATTCTCTATTACAGCAGCAGTATAGTGGGTGCAAAATTTATAAATCTGCCTGTCGCCAGAATCGAACCTGAGAGCAAAAGATTCGTCAGATGGCGTTTACCACTGAGCTACTAGAGTACATACCCGGTTGGCCTTGGAATCGGAAATATGTGTGAGTACATAGCGAAAAGTGAGATATACAGTACCCTCCCGCCTTTCCGTTGGCGACGACTATAGTCCAGTGATTTTGACTGAATATACTATAGCGGATATAATGAGGTTATTTCTTCACATCGTAAATCGAAATATAAAATATGTTCGCAAATACGATAGGGCTCGCTTTTTCCAGAGCAAGCCTATACGGTGCATGAGGCCCCATTTCGCTATGTCTATAGTTTAATTTTGGTTTTAAGTCCAAATTCGTAAATAAAAGAATGTGTCGAGATCAAACTACAACAATGATTTGGTCTCTCCCCGTATGGTCACTGAGTCCATGAATAGTGTTGATGCGGAGCCACCCGTTTCGCTCGGTTGGTCACGAGGGTCTAGGGGCCCTCACCTACTCTACTCGCCTACTCGAATGCCTTTTGTCGTTTGCGCGTGCCTCTCTTCCTGTCAACATTCCCATGCAACCTGAGTGACCTCTGTCCACTGCGTCTCTGCCCTTTGCATGGGTCACTCAGGTGTCTCTGACCAACCTGATCCTCTTTTCCCTTCCGTACTCTATTCCCCGCTAAGGTGGCGTCTTCTACCTTCTACTCATTTGCCGACCTCTAATGAATATTTATAATCCTCGTTTTTGTGCACGTCATGGCTTCACGTATAGTCACTATGTTGTTTAATCTCTTTCTGTCTTTTTCAGTATTAACTTGAAGTTTTTAAGGCTGTCATGAGGAGTTTTATATGGATGTTATCGTGGATAAGCACGTTTTGCGCTTCAGGTATGTCGCCTTGCATATTATTCTGGTATTGCTTTTGGCGTGATGCAGCCTCTGACACAGAGTTGAGTAGGTGTTCTGAGCATGCGGAAGTCGTACGGTGTTCTCTCCAGATAGTGTTTTATGGAAACGTTTACAAAGTTATTCGTCATTAAGAGTCCATTAATACAAGTGGAAAAACTGCTGTTTTATCTCTGAACATTTCAGCTCAAATGGCACCTCCTATTGTGCAGGTGAAAATATCTGATTCTCCCTTCCCTGTCGCCAATTCACAGCAGTTGTCACAAATAAAATGGGTAATGCTTGGAACAACTTCGCGGGAAGACATCTATTGCGTGAGTCTATCTTCGAAGGATATCTGCTTGCTGGATTCTTGTCAGTTCCTACGCGAGATCATTACGTTGCAACTCTTCCTCAAATTACCGGAAACGTTCAGAAATATTGTATCGTTTAGTTGCTCATAAAGGTCAAATTTTTCTTCATCTTATCTTATGCTTGCGTGCAATCTATAATCACAAAGTTCAAAAATTCATAAAGCCACTGTTAACAGTGTTTCCATATCATTTTCCGATTGCTCTTGTCTTTGTTCGCCTACTGATCGACTACCAAAAAACGTCTGTTGGCATGTGATTACAATGTAATGCGTTGAAATCAACAAAAACTCTTTAAAGACTGTGCAGAGCCGATTTGACTGAGAAATAGTAGCGCTCAACGGAAAAAAATTCATTTTCATTTGTAGAATTGGGATTAAACCGAATCAAGTCATTTTTTTGAAAAAAAAAATCATGGCTGAAACTATGTTGGATCAAACTACAAACACAGCAAAACCAACTAAATGTACTGTACTGGTTACTTCTTTTGTGGGTGACATACCTGACTGACATCTTTCGAAGAACATAGTTTAGAAGCGCTTTTTAAAAGGGGACAAGCTGACAAAAACTAATATAGAAACCCTGTTTTCAGGTATCGGAGGCTCCCGTCAGCCAGTTGCGTTTTGTGTGCACGGACTGTCTTGAGAAGAATATTACCGATATTTTCGACATTTTGAATTCCGCCACCGATTTGACAAGAAGATCCGGATTCCCGGTAGGCAGCTCTGTCTAAACCGGATATATCTTCCCTTCCATTTTTGTATTGTCAACGAAACTACTTTCTCAACTTTTCTGTTTCTGTTAACAGGTTCATTCAACATCAGAGTGGAATATAATGATTGCAGTTCTTGTTCAACCTGTTATTCAGTTGCGTCGGTAGTTAATGAGCTCTCTCATTTAGTTGAAAAGCACTCAGCCTACCAAGACAGGCCGATACCCCGCTAAGAATACCGTTGCTGCCGGGTATTTAGGACATGGCGGTTTATTATTCATCTGAGCATGAGGGACAGAGTGTCTCATGGTCACGCACTGTCCCAATTGTGGCAATTAATATGAATTTGTCGTCATGGTCCTTTCAGTCACTCATAGTCGCGCCTTAGAATATCATTAGGCACCAGTAGGAGGCAAAAAATAAGCCGCGGAAGGTCAAGGCCGGGGTGAAGGGTCGCCGATTGCTCATAACCTTTATGGGGACGTGTGCACCAGTAGAAATTGGCTAGGCAAAACAATTACCAAAATGGCAGATCGCCTTTAATCGGAATAAAATCTTTAGAAGCACTTGTCATTTATATAGTTTTATGGTCTGACCAGTTTTCTAATTTTATGTAGTGGCTAACACGAGTCATCCGATATTATTGTTTGATTGAGGATAATTATTTCCATGGCAGAAGCTATCCCGAAATCAACATTTGGGTGCACTTTCTGTTTGATTGAGATCAACCTTGGCAACACTTTCTGCATTTTGCAAAGCCTACTTATCCCGCTGTTTGCATTTGTATAATATAAATTTTCCAGTGTGTCGCACTGAAAAACATAGCTGCAAATGCCAACTGGACTGGAGCTACTGTCATCTGTCAGGCAGCTGTCAATGGAGGTTAGCTGACAGTCATCATACCTGTTCTTCTTCAGAGATCTCAGAACCTAACATAATAGGGGTTTGCGACATGTCCATTCAATTTATGAACTAGCTAAACCTAAATAAGAAGTTTTTGTATCGAATTTTCACACAACGTGAGCAGAAAATTAACTGCTCTCCAGTCTTTTGTAAAGATGTCCACATTCAACATAAACATCTGCAGCTGTTGAAATCTAGTTTTGAGAGTAGATACCATGCACGATATTCGCAGAAATTGGAAGACATAACAATAACTGGACTGTAATTATGACTTATAGGAACTGTCGACTCGCAACCAGTTACCATTGATGTGCAATATCTTCGTCAACCACATGTGGTGGACGCAACTGGGCAGGGACCTGTTCTAATTGCTAATCAAGGATATAGGTTTGTCGTTGCCAATGTATAAGACTATTCAGAATTTATAAAGTTAATTTGAAGTGCAGATAAAAGTAATATTCGCATTGCGAGAACAAAGAAGGATTTGGAGAAAAATTGGAGCCAGCTCTCTTCACCTCACTGACAGTGGAGAAAGTCAGTGAGAAATTTAAGTGCGTGACTGGCATTCTCGATGCAATTGTGCCGTTGTGGAACTAGGGGTGAATAGAATCGACACGTAAAACGTGAACAACATCATCAGTTGTGCATTTTGGTGCACGTTGACAAACACTCGAGTGCTTCACACGTTGCGCGTTTTTCCAGGTTCTACGTGGAGTGTGTCCGTGGTTCGGACGGTCTGTGTCAGCAGAGTGGCCGGAGGAAGACACTGAAGTGCGCGGTGCAGTCGCACCCACCACCCAGCCAGTACAAATGGCTCAAGAATGGCCTAATCACAAGGTAGTTTTGGAGAATGACCACGTCTTAGTTTGATCTGGAACTTCGAACGAGAATCAACGTAATCAAACTACCAACACACGTGGTAGAACAACCAGCATTGTATAGGCGCAATTGCCGAGCTCTATAGTGCGGGGATTTATAGTCGAACGTTAAATAAGAAAAGTCAAATTCTGTGAATTCCGACAGATGCTCAAAATAATTGTTCCAGAACAAGTGTTCGCTAGAATTGCGACCTATATGATTTCTACAAAAAAAATGAAACGGATAACGTGATTTTTGTGAGTTTTATTGGTAGATGGGGTTCAGTCAAAGTTCATGTTTCAAACAATAATTTTGCTAATAATCGTCTTTGTTGTAGTGGAAATGGAGCTGAAATAACAATTGGTACTGAGATGATCGGCCAATCCATCCAATGTCAAGCCAACAATGGTCTTTATGTGGACGGAGAGATGCCCGCCAGTCAAGCAGTTCAAATTGATCCGTATTGTGAGTAGTTACTGGTTCACACATTTCTCCATGTTTGCACATACATGATCACTCGGTCAAGAAAAACTTATAATTTCCGAAATTTTACGTAGTAATGTAGTAACTGAAACTTTTAGCATTATTACTGAAAGAGGGAGTATACCCTAATTTGTGATGCAGCATAAAGACATATTAAATGATTTATGTTGAAATTTAATTATGAACTTACTTCATTTTAGTTAAGCTCTTTCTGATTATCTAATTAATATGCTCTCAGCGTCGGCCCGTCTAGTTCAAGAGAATTTCGCCGCACTACAGTCTGCGGCCCCGTTCCAAGCTGGCAATAGAATAGAAATGAACCAGCAGATTAATCTCGGCTGCCAAGTGGAGGGGAATCCCCGTCCCGTTGTATTCTGGAGGATGAGAAAGACCGATGGAGAGGTCAGTTCTTGTTGATATTCTCAACAGTATGTCTTCGACACAGCACAAAATTAGCATAGAAAACAAGCATAACAATTATTAAAAAGGGGTTTTCCCAGAGTGAACGTTTGTACGTTCTCAGACATAGTTAACGCCAAACAAAACATGTGTGTCATTGAATTTCTAATGTGGAGCAAGATCTGCCGTTTAACGCACACGTGAGCTCTGACGTGAAAACAATGCAATACTCTATTTCATTACAGGTAGTGGATGCCGCTTGTCCGCAAGGATTTGATGGTCAATATCAGGAAGTGACTAGTGATACTACCAGAGGACAGCCTATTGCACCTAACATGGTGGTAGGTTATCCCTATTTTTTATTTGGAAAATACACTTTATTCACACTAAGTGTGTGTTTTTCACTGCGAGTTCATTAACTTCAAATTCAACTAGAGCTTAACTCTACCGTATGCTGGGGCTCAACATGGTTTTCCGCGTATTTGTGCATTATTTTGTTGTAAACACAACTTGGTGATAACATCCATTCATTTATTTCTCTTTCAGCGTCTGAACGCCCTGTGCTCGCTGCGCATCGCCAACTACTCGTTCTCCGGTCAGTATTGGTGCTCAGCCTGCTCGTATGTAAGTCAGGGCTCTCCTGAATGCTCGCCGAGCAAGGATACCCCGGGAAGCAGTACACTGAACATCCAAGTCATTGGCCCACCCAGTCAATCTGACTCCCCTCCCAGCATTGAGCAGGTAACTTTCATTTCCTATTTTTTCGATTTCGAGATGGGCTCGCCAGAAATCGTTTTTCTATTTCGTGTTTTCAGGCATCTAACAGCAACAACGCCGTTGTCACTGTTCACTATTGTGCTGAACCAATGCCGCGACCCCCACGAGAAGTTGTATTCAGTGTGGACCAGAATGATCTGCAGGTCAGTTCACGAAATGGTTATAGGTGCGCTCTTTTTTGTATGTTTCGCTAACCCGCCCTGTTTGGTCGATTAGTCGTGAGTTTCGGTTTCTTGCTAGATCAAACTACAACAATAATTTGGTCACTCCCTACAAACGCCGACGACTGTGCAATTTATCAATTAGTCCTACTTATTTCCTTCGTCAATTGGTTCATGATGAAATCTTACTTTTTCACATCTCACCCTATCACTTTTTTGAGGTAGGACAATCCTGGGAGAATTTCCGCTTCGAAAGCACCACCCAAAACAATACAGTACCCAATTGCTACATGGCTCGACTGCAAATCAGACCGGTCCGAGAAGAAGACCAATATCGAGTTATTACGCTCAAGCTGCAGAACCAGTTCGGATCAAAACAGTGCGTTCACTTTGTTCGATTCACCTATTTATTCAGTTGTACGGATAAAACGAGAACTGTTTATCCCATATTCAGAATGCCATACTACTTATTAAAACGTTTTTATTTATTTTTGGAACCAGTTTTCTGCAATTTTTTTTTGCATTTTTGCGTCAGTGTTGCAGGAGATCTTGAGTAGCGGATGAGCAAAATAGGCTCGACCTCAAGTATCAATGAGCGCCAGGGTTGTTTGTTTTCGCAGACAGTAATACCGACCTCGGTCAAAAATGGCAACGTTGCAGGGAAATAGTTTGGCATTGCGCTGGATATAATTGAAGGTGACAAAAAACAGCTTATTGTAGTCGTGCGCTAGAAGATGATGACACAATGCGTAAAGTAGTTTTCATATTCTCCAAGTAGACGTAGCAGAGTGCCAAATGTCTTGAATAACTGTTTTTCAAAAAAAGCATAGTTCATGCAATAAAGGACTGTGACAATCCATGACCCAAACATTTCTTGCTTATTAGGAAAAAGATGACGAATGAAATAAAATGCTCGCTGATTGTTTTGAATTGCTCAGGATTGCGGTGTCGCTGGAAGCTCTGCTGGGGGGTGGCTCGACGAGTGGCGCCCGGCTGTCAGGCTGGTGGATCGCCCTGTTCGTCGTCTTGGGATGTATTGTATTCTGCATCTGTTGTATTGCCGTCTGCGTCAAACGAGGACTACTTTGCTTCAACAGTCAGTTATTCAGACCCTGAATTCATTAGTCTGGTCTGTCACTCAGATGAGAAACTCCAGATACCCTGTCGTGACTTTTTGTTCGCCAAATGCAAAATGTCCTCCATTGACCCTACCCTGATAACGATAAAACAACAAAAAGTATCAGTTCTCCGATTTACACGACATCCTCATTATATATCACATAATTACATCGAAACGATTTCAGAAGTGAAAGATGACGAAACGTTCAATGAACCAAAAGCAAAAGCAAAGTGAGTTCTGGATTCCGTATACGTTTGACAGTCGTGAATTGATTTGATTCGGTTTCAACTGGTTTAATGTTTGATGTTAATTCAAATAATTATTAGTAGTACTAAAATTAGGCTTCATAATGATATATTTCTCTCATCCCAATTAGCGGTTGATCTGACATTTGTTGACAGTAACATTTTCAGTTGTGAAGTTGAACTGTAGGTATTCTGGAAACGATTGGTGTAGCTGATCTTCAAACATAAGTCCATTTGAAATTCCCTAGCTTTGGGCGCAAAAACGATTCGCCGAGAAGGGGTCAATTCTGTGTTTTAAGTGTGCTTCTACTGTTCTTTTGCAGTTTGAACGTGCACGACAATTTCTACGACGCGGACGCCCCGCGACTGTTCAATGCTCCGGCAGAGGTATGCGATCCCGCCTACAATGTGTACATGAGCCGCGAAGCCGTGGTCTGATCCATCCCGCATCTCCCCCTTCCCAACGTATTTCTGTCATTTCATGAACAAACATACCTACCGTACCTACCCGTCATATCTGTTTTAGAGCCCATACGATCTAGCCGTGCAAGCCGCCTACAGCACTTACGACTCTCGCATGTCTTCCGTCTAGTGTTGCTCTGTCTGCACTTTGCCACTTTATCGTCAGTAAGCTTTTTTGCCTCTTCATTCCCTAACATTTGTGTCCATTCACTGCATCGGCTGATTTCGTGTTTTATTAGTTCTTTACGCCCATTTTCTGGTTCTTGCCAACTATTTTGTTCAATCTTCAGAAGCCTTATCACGAAGGATTAAACTACGCAGAGCTGCATCTGGCCAGAAAAGGTGTTTTATCGTCGAATCCACATGTTTCTTCCGGATCATTCAATGCTTCTGCTCAAGTTGACTTTGTTGACGTTAAACCTGGTCCGCGATCACACTCTTCTTCCGTCCAGTCCATTGTCTGAATTTTACTCAAACGTCCCTGTTCATATCAAATTCCGTGATATCCAGCGTATTCTCATTTTTCAATAGTTAGTTTATCCATTCATGTCTTTCGGCTTCTTGCTTGGCCCATGACGTGCCTTATATTTTCATTCTGTGTCGTCTCAAGCATTTCCATGTTCACATGCTCAACACGGCATATCACTTTGTTTTGCTTCAGTCATTTGTATAATACAGTGTACTCGGGTCTACACAATTAGAAACCATCTTCTAAGTAATTCAATTATTAGTGTTTCGTTTGAAATCTCTGTTTTCTGTTGGCCACTCTCGCTGAACTGGAAGATAATCACCTAGAAAATGTAACTCAGTTTGTTATAGCAACGTATCTGCCTTCAAGTATTGATGTTGTTTTTTGGTTGTGTGATGCACAGGTTGTATTATTTCGATCTCAAATGTTTGTAGTGATATCAAATATTGCAGTTCAAAGACCCGTTAACATAGGCATTCTGGTTCCACTTCAATTCGAGCACCCTGTCTTCGTTTGCTGATGAATACGCTACGGACACGATAGTACTTTTCACATACTGTTTCAAATGATATTATGAGGAGCGGCTCTTTCAACTGCAATCTAGAACATTTGAGGTTGACCTGAGTAGAGGCGTGAAAAAGCGGCTCGCTAAAATTTTCATCGCAACTCGAATGTTCGTTAAATATATTGAATTATTGAAGAAATAAAGTTGTTTAGATATTCGGTGTTGATACATGCAAAACATTTATTAAAACTGGGTTTTATAGTAAATGCGATTGAGTTTTGATGTTGCCGCCGGAATGCTTAGATTTCGTCCACCAAATACAGTTGATTCTCGTATCCCTTCACAACGTCTTTGGGAACTTTCTGTGCGCAACGGTCAATCACTGAAAAACCACAGTTGGGACAGAGGCGTTGTGTATCCCTAAGCTAGTACTGTGTTTGTCTAGTCACTTATCCTAGTATCGTAGGACTATATCAAATCTCTAATTTTGATTTGAGTTGCAAATGGGAGAAAGCGTAATTTAGGTCACTGTTATAAATTAGACGGCTTGTCTTGTTCCAGAGTTACAATGTTTTTGTATCGGATGTGAATATAATACATATCTGCGCGAAAAATGACATGTGTAACACTTTGGTTTTCAAGGTTTTAATCTATTTGTGTATATGATGTAAATGAATGATCCAACCTGGTGCTCTAACTTCGAAGTCACTGACACATGTCGAAGTTAGTTTACGTTTCATGTATTCCGTTTCCCTAAATATCTAAATTCCTGATAAGTATTTATGTACACTTACTGGCACTCTGTTCCCGAGTCATACATCTGAAGGCAGGGACGACATCAAATCGAGAGCGACGTTGACGAATACTGGAATTTCTGAGGATTTGATGCAATTGTTGCAAGTTCTTCACTGATTCACTGATACGGCGTTTGTCGTGTGGATTTTGAATTCATGTATACGGTAACGGTAGAGATACAATCAAAAAAATTTCAGAACATGAACAGCAGAAAACGAATATTGTGAGTTGGTTGACATGTTATAGTGCAACAACAACCGTTTAACCTAGTTCTAGTTTCTCGATACATATAGGTATTGGGACGATACATCAGGTACTCCTCTCCCTTTTTACATTCCACCACAATCAGAACGTACGTTTTCAGAAGCCGACACAGTGAGTACATGAACAGAATAATGGAAGTCGACATCATTATCACGATGAGCTGAAACGGTGGTGTATAATGCACATGAAAGAAACCAAGAACATCGAGAAAATCTAAACAGCTGGTAAAATATCATCTAAGCCAAAAATGTTATACTGGTTGAAAAATTTCTGGTATTGGAAAAAACGTTATTACTGTTAATGTTGGTTATATTAGGCTCGATTACATGGGTTCACTCTCTTTGATTCAAAAAAAAAACCCCAATTTAAGCTGTAGCTTGGTCTGCAAACCATCTAACTATGAAACGGAAACTGACTAGTCTCACTCTGGAGCTGAATAGATTACTGTCAGCGTCCATGTGGTACGATTCTTCGCTGCCATCATATATGTTTTCATCGGCATAGTCGTCATCCCTGAATCCACATGAAGAACAGTACCGAGTCAAACATGGTAGTCACGAGCCCGGAATCACCACAAATTTCCGTGGTTATTTACGCTGTATAGCGATATATGACAACATCCATATGACCGAAATCACCGAATTCTACAGTAACCCCGTTTTTCTTAATTTTGACCTATCCAATAAACCTCATTCTGTTTTTATCTTCTTCGGACAGATATTCAGTAGTACACGCAGTGTTCAACGTAAGTTGCACGTTTCTGAATACTTCCAAAAATTGCAAATTTGCAAAACCGACTTGACTCGATATGCAGTGACGACAATAGTCTTGGGGACGGAGGGTTGTCTATCACGGGGAAGAACTTCTTCTATGGCCTCGGTTAGTTCCTGTTTGAAATAATTCACGTCCAGTGATGATTCACCTCCGTTCATTGAATATACTGTACTTATATTTCTTATCGTCATGCAACGTGCAGAAAAGTATTGTTCTCAACAATTTAAAGTCTTTTTAATCTTTCAGGTTTTTCAGACTTGAACCAATAATCTATGCTTTACAATTCTTGGCAGCCTTTTATTAGATTCGGCACCACGACCTTGGCATCATAAAATTATAATCCAATCAGCGGCTAAAGAGAGCATGTGATAAAAATAGTATCGATATCGAGTTCCATTATATTCTAAAAATCATACATTACCTATGTATGTTAGCTTATTTCACGTGTGAAGTATTTGAACCAATTTTGTTTGAGATTGGGAACAAACAGTTTTACACTTGATTAAAATGGGAGACATGAAGCAAACGGACGTTAGATTTGTAGCGTATAGACTAAGATCAACAATATTAAAAACATTGAAGGCTACCCCCAGTAGGTGTTCTATTTTGTTCACGGTAATTTGACTGAAAAAATAACGAAGAAACCTAGGATAAAATTTGCAGTTACCTCTGAAGTGAGTTCCTGTCCAATATCCGATTCGCTGACTTCCTTAGGACTTATGTCCTGCTCCGTTTCCCATGATGTGTACTGTAGAAAAAAAACAATAATTGGAATAATACACCTGTACGTCATCATTCAAGCACTTTCCTTTTTTCATTACGCATAGTTTACAGTATCAACTTTCAATGGACTATCGCGGAGAATGGTAATAAACCTGAGTTAGCTAACTATATGAATCGAACTTTGTTGTAGTTTGAACTGCATAAACGCCTGCAACCGAGAGGCAGCGGAGATGGAACTACAAACCCAGCGGGATAGGGGAATCCACACCGCATAGGCTCGCTCTGGAAAGAGCCCTTTCATGCCGTCCGACATATAGATACCGCGGCGGGTTGAACCCGAAGTTATGTAGAGCAACGGTCGGACGCTAACCTCTCGAGCCCCACCCCGTGCACATCTATGTCAAGTTGATAAACAAATTTTTTGTTCACATTCATGTTTTTACAACCCTACCTCTTCGTCGTTCATCTTGACGAAGCGATCGTCATCCTTGTAGGCTTCCCTATCTTCATCCATCCTGTTTCTGTGTTCTATCTCGATGATCTGAAACAACAGCTGATTACTTGTAAATTTAATATGATTCCATTGCAGAAAATAGAACTTTTTATCTATAGTTCGTTTCACCGATCGATGTCCTTCTACAGTAATCCGTCAGATATGCAGAAAGGTTTTCTCAATGAATGGTTCATTATTTTGGTTTCAAACTTTTAGACTTTGTAGTAGTAAACGTGCAGAAGATACTACCAAAAATCAGAGAGAATCCAGAAAAGCCAGTATACCAAACTTTGACCTGAAAGTTTGATCAGATTACTGTAGAGGGTTATAAGTGGGTGGAACGGACTATAATACTGAAGTGATAACTCTGGGCAAGGCTGTCAAAACAGTATACATGTAGTGCTCCGTTGGCGTCCCTGACAATATCGTCGTCGTCATAGTACTCTGCTTCCGCCACCCTTTCCATGTCCTCCTTGATTCTCTGTTTCAGCTCGCCGAACATCGAAAAATCGCTGCTCCAGGGCTCACATTTTGCCATGGAAACCAAACATTAGGTTTTTATATAATTTTTCGAATGAGGCAATAGAAATCACAGTCAACATTGATTCGGTAGATTTGTGTTCATATGGATTTACTAATTTATTCTGACCTTCCGGCTGTTTTTTGTCAGAGCTCGTTCTTTTTCAGATTTTCGACCGGCATAGAGAATGTGCCGGTCCAAAGTTATGGTGGTCAGAACCGAATTCGTACCCATTACATAGGCGGTACGGCAGCGTCCACATTGGTTCGATGGCTACTGCAGTACACATGTGTGTAGTAAAATCTACTCAGTTCAAAAATATGTGGGCAAACATTAAGACATTTTTCGCTCTTTCGTCAAAAAGGCCTTTTCTCAATGATTCACTCGAATGATGAAATCTTCAAGGTCCAAGAGCACACAACGTTAGTTGAAACATCTTAACTCAATGAATGCGAATCGATTAAACTATTTACAATACGTGCAATGTTTGTATTCCAGTGATACTCACTGGAAGTCTTCATTCTTGACAACTGTCTTGCTTCCACACCATCCGCATTGTGTATTCTGGTCCAGAGAACAGACCTTCCTAGAAAATGTTCATCTTCGGATACACACCAATTTTGAGCATTTTGAGCATATTATACTACTTTTTCTGTTGTAAAGAACATATACTTTCAACAGATAAATATATATCAATAGTATCTCCGCCAGTTTGTTTCAGTTGTGAAAATATTTAGTGGTGTATATTTTACATTGATAATATTTGTTTTCTACTTGAATATGGAAATAGGGACGAACCTAATGTACATATACCGACCGCATTCTCTGCACGGCTCGCACTCGCCGGACTGTCTGCTTATGTACTCACCCTGAAACATTCGTTCTCCATCGTAAACAAATGGAACTTGACCGTTATATAATCTAAATAGCCATTGTTTTCGAGGAAGTTTATCCACCGCTCAGCTTTTTAAGTGGTTGAAAAACAGAATGATTGAAATGTTTTGTTATCAGCTGGGTCTTGTGATCATGAAATACTTTTATTGATTCAACGTCATGAACCGAAAACTCAGAGCCTACCTATCGAATTTTTAATTAATTGATCAAAGAATTATCCATTGATAATTTATGGTATATTGTTTATTTTTGCGTCATATATGAATTGTATAACGTCAAAAATGAGTGAACTAACCTCAGAACAATCGACGGCGAGAGCAGAATCTGCCGAAATGTGAACTGCAGTCTGGAAATCAGAAATGCCAAATATTATAAAAAAAAAAGTAAATTGAGTTAAAACCCTTGAAGTCTTGGTGCTGGCGAATTTATGGAAGCGAATCAGCCTAAATAAATGGTGCACCCAATAATGTATTTACATCAAACCGAGATTAGCCAATTTCAAATCATTTTAAGTTTTACCTTCTATTACCTTCTATCTTTCTAACACGTGGGCATGCTGTGAACAGCCGAAATTCAACCTAGTATATTTGAAATTCAACCCCCGAGATATTGCACAATGGATGTGCAGTTTTTAATCACAATGTTATGTATAACCTACTATGCAACTGAAGAACAGAAAAAGTAATATGGAAGGTCGAAGCATCGTGAAGTTTGTCAAACACACTTCACTCGATTGGAATGAAGATAGTGAACTGATAAGGAGAACTGTTTATGTCACGACGTGCACATACTGTTTTCAGTTTAATATTCAGAATATTTGTTACAGATAAAACATAGTCAGTCACGAGTTCACATTGCTCAATTTGAAAACAACTTTTTGGATAGTTTTTTTTTTTGAAATAGTTCTGAGCTAGACATCGTTCGAACCCTACCTCCTCCAAACAACTCGATTACTGCTGCTGCTTACACCATCGATTAAGATGAAATTGAACAGTTGGGAATCTGCACTCTAGGCTGTTAGCGTTTGGACCAGTGAAATTGAACAGTTGGGAATCTGCACTCTAGGTTGTTAGCGTTCGGACCAGTGAAATTGAACAGTTGGGAATCTGCACTCTAGGCTGTTAGCGTTCGGACCAGTGAAATTGAACAGTTGGGAATCTGCACTCTAGGCTGTTAGCGTTCGGACCAGTGAAATTGAACAGTTGGGAATCTGCACTCTAGGTTGTTAGCGTTCGGACCAGTGAAATTGAACAGTTGGAAATCTGCACTCTAGGTTGTTAGCGTTCGGACCAGTGAAATTGAACAGTTGGGAATCTGCACTCTAGGCTGTTAGCGTTCGGACCAGTGAAATTGAACAGTTGGGAATCTGCACTCTAGGTTGTTAGCGTTCGGACCAGTGAAATTGAACAGTTGGGAATCTGCACTCTAGGCTGTTAGCGTTCGGACCAGTGAAATTGAACAGTTGGGAATCTGCACTCTAGGCTGTTAGCGTTCGGACCAGTGAAATTGAACAGTTGGGAATCTGCACTCTAGGTTGTTAGCGTTCGGACCAGTGAAATTGAACAGTTGGAAATCTGCACTCTAGGTTGTTAGCGTTCGGACCAGTGAAATTGAACAGTTGGGAATCTGCACTCTAGGCTGTTAGCGTTCGGACCAGTGAAATTGAACAGTTGGGAATCTGCACTCTAGGCTGTTAGCGTTCGGACCAGTGAAATTGAACAGTTGGGAATCTGCACTCTAGGTTGTTAGCGTTCGGACCAGTGAAATTGAACAGTTGGGAATCTGCACTCTAGGCTGTTAGCGTTCGGACCAGTGAAATTGAACAGTTGGGAATCTGCACTCTAGGCTGTTAGCGTTCGGACCAGTGAAATTGAACAGTTGGGAATCTGCACTCTAGGCTGTTAGCGTTCGGACCAGTGAAATTGAACAGTTGGGAATCTGCACTCTAGGCTGTTAGCGTTCGGACCAGTGAAATCAAACAAAAAAACAAACAAATAAGTTTCATAAACTTTATCCAATTCTAAATGTGCACAACTATGGTGATAAGAGGGTAGGAGATCTGTGAAAACTTAATACGAACTGACTAGACCACATGTATGGGGGTACAATTCACGTGTTCAGCGACTGAGCACGGTGGAAAACTAACATTTAACACTATAAAGAACAACGTCGTAATTTTTTACGGTTTCCGAAGTCAACCCCCACTAGTTTCGAGGTTCGCCGTTCGAGCTTGATGTCTTTTCGGAAACAATCTCAATTTAAGCTTTTACTTAGTGAATAGTTATTGAAAAACACTAATTCCGTATGTTGTGACATTTCGCGAACTTCGAAAACTAGTTGAGTTTGGAGTTCCCAGAGAGAAAAAAACTCAATTTAATAATATACAATCAATCTGTACAAGTCAATAATGACGTCAATTTTAAAAAGTATTTAGACTAGAATTAACCATTTCCAACATATGCACAAAATAAGAGCTATCATTTTCGTTGATGGCAAGAGACTAGAAGCGTTTAGAGAGATACTCTATTACCATTCGAAGTGGACTAGTAATATTAAAAACTACCGAATGAAATAATCAATATAGAATAGAGTGTCACACGTACTGATTGTATGGTACAAATGCCAACTGGAAAGGGTAAGGAAACATGAAAAAGAGAGATCGCTCCCATAGCACTCGGTGGATTTATGCGGTCTGTAGTTGTGTTGGATTCAGTTCATTCATGGTTGTCGCAGAATCCAAATACCTGCAATTGAATCTTGGTTGCGAAAAATTTAAGCATTTAGTCTGGTACACCTACCAACATTTACATTCGTCAATAATGTCAACTGAGAACACACGACTGAGGACTATTCCAGGGAGGTGAAATGTGACATGCCTGGCAAATCTTTAACAATTTCTAACACGGGTCTTTTTGTATTTAAAAACTAATAACGATCAGTTTTTGGAAATAAGTTTCATTGTTTGTAGCAGCAAGTGTAGAAAAAAATCACAACAAAATATTCGAAGCCGTGAAACAGAATAAAAAGGGGGTTGTTTCTCTTTCAGAGAACTAAAAATACGAACCTTTCGAAGTCGACAATGGGAAGGGTATCTTCACTTCTTCTGGCTGCGTCTCTCCAAGATCGCAGAGAACGCGCGCACAATAGACGTTGGTTGTCGATGCGACGAATTCGATTCATCCGCGTACTGGAAAATAAATTCATACCAAATAAACACAAAATTGAGAGGCTCATCTTCACTGAACTTGGACAATATCCTAATGTAGTGGTCCTTTTCGTCTCTAACGTAATACATATGTAACAGGCACTTTACTCGCGAAATCCATGCGGGAGTGTTTTTAAATGGTCTGGAAATTAACAACTACCTCAACCAATATAAAATAAAGACAACTGACATATGCCTCAATTGGGCAGCGGCAGCCGAGAAGGAGAACAGTCCTGAGAAACAGACAAAGAAAACTCCGCTGCCCAGAGAAACTTCCTCCTCTGGTCTTAGACTGTCTACGGCCGATTGAGCAAATATGGCAATCACACAGCAGAACAGTGTGAGAACCACTGGAACAATAATACGAATATTCAAACTCTTCTATGTTTAAAGTTCCTTCCGGAAGATTATCTTGGTTCAAGTGGTTACGTCTGAGGTAGAGGCGAAACGTACACCCTACATTTTTCTTTCTCATAACCGATCTTTTTTTTTATTGTAATTTGAATAAAATGGTGTCTTATTAGAAGAACTATATTATTCTTACTTGTAAGCTCTGCTATAAGAGACAAAACTAACAAAGTCATGGGAAAATTTCAACTTCAGGTGTTTTCAGTGATGATCAAAGCAAAAGTTTCAATTCTGCGCCCCTGCCTTCACGATATACATTTTCACTGATTAAATGTAGACATCTATACACACGACAAAACATTACAACTCACTGTTGCACATTTCAAGTATTGTATTCCGTTTCAACCACTGTAGAAAAGGATGAACCGGCGGTAGAATGTTCATAAAACACGAAATGAGCGATGTGAGAGCAATCACGAAGCAAAGCGCTATCAGAACATAAAACATATTCGCCACAACTGGTGTCACACAGTCCACGAGCACTGAAAAATATGGTTTTAAAATACTACACGCGGTTTGGTCTTCACAAGTTGAGGCGTAACTATTCTCTAATATTTGAGCTATACTTTAATGTATTTAATTTTATCTGAGATTGAAACTTTATACCAACTGGTTAGCTAATATTTGTCGCAGATGTTGTGGCCAACATCATTAGTGTCCGCTGGTTGAATGGTGACAGAATTGAACCACATTTTCGATGCAGATGTCTGCACTCAGTGAGTGAGGGTTTTATTTCTCTAACAAATGTGTGCTACAATCCAGAATATTTCTACTATATATAAAATAGATTGAAGGTAAACTGGTAAACATATGTTTCTCAATAGTATTGAATCAATTTTGTGTACGATGAGTGCACAGTAGGTGAAAATGAGCGTCCGAGAGCAGAGTGAAACATGTGAAAAGATTCTGTCCTAAACACTTGAAACAGAGAAATTACGCTTTTTTAGAGTTTCTCAGTAAATATTGTAATGTAGTATTGACATATACAATTGACGCACGCTTGCCTTGAAGCAGGAACATTTCCCGTTTTCGTACCTCGATCATTTGCATGGAATGCTATGTGAGTTTGTCCCTCTTCATCGAGGAACCCACCGAAACGTACTGGTCTCCAAAAGTCACGACAACCTACAAGAAAACTAGTGTAATATACAAATCCTAGTTTTTGCTCTTATTCACTGTTTATTCCACTGGCTTGGTGCATTTGAACTATATGTGTACAGTCTCCATGTTCCGCTGTTTATGAACCTCAGCATGTTGTAGTATATTAATGGTTGTATTTCTTGAACCAAACACGAATTGAGAGATATGTTTATTTCAGTGGCGACGTTTCGGCGGATTCGCCGTTTTCAGAGCCTGAAAAAGGCATCAATAAGACAATAAGCAAACTACCATAAACTCGATACAGTTACAGTCGCGCCGGAACTCAAATCAAAAGGTGTGTCAAAGTTTTTGTTTGCTCTGAGTCAGTTATGCTCCTTTTGTACTAGTTGAAATATTCTTGATTCGGCGCGACTATCGAGTTTATCGTAGTTTGCTTACTGATACATTTTTGGGCTCTCAAAACGGCGAATTTGCCGAAACTTCGCCACTGAAATAAACATCTATCTCACCTCGTGTTTGGTTCAAGAAAAACTATCATTAATATATTTGTACAAATGCAAACTATACAAACGATTATGTAGCTTAATGGTGTATGGTGTTTTGGAAAAGTTACGGAAGAACATTCAGCGGCGGTCTCTACATTTCTCAAACCCGAGTAGTCACCAAAGTTTCCGATGGATACTTTCCCATAGCAAACGTAAGAGGTTTTACATTACGTTTTATTGATGAGGATGAATGAGTGATTATGAGATATATTTTTGAACGCGTTCACACTTTGAAAAACAGTCTAGAAGTGTGTTTGATTAGCACGCTGCCAACGACCGGTAAGGGAATATGAGGACTATAAATGTGTGGAAACGGGAAACGCACCTAGTGTGAGGCACTTATCCGTATGGGATGTGAGGTCAAAGATGAGCTGTGGGGCTTCGTCCAGAGATGTTGAATTCACCACTGGTCCATTTATCTCGATCCATTCATTGGAAAGAAGAGAGCAGCAAGCCTGAGAAGATGAACTATGAATAGTACCTTAATACACTATAAAACTATATATCACCCTTGTGCATTTTCACTTAGCTATGGATTTGTAGACCAAGTGTAGGTACATCATGCACCATTGGGCTCACGACTCACCAAGCACTTGCCTGAGCGTTTAAAAAGTTTGTAGGTGAAATGTATAGTTTGTTAGCAATCGCAACCTTGAAAATGAATTTAGATGTTTAAGGTAGGTTATTTACATTGAAAGTAATTTGATTTCAGTTCATTTATGCTATTTGGAAATTTTTTTAGATTGTTCACTGTAATAACACAGCGAAATAGAAAAATCCATCATGACACTCACAAAAACTGCCGAGAGAAAATGGAAGAGAGCCGATAACCAATTTGATTCTCCGAAATCTATTTTCTTCATCCATTCAAGTTGTTGAGGCATAGCCTAGAATGTGGATGGTATTGGAAAATCGGAATTGGAATGTTGGTTAACGTATTATAGAAAACATACATTGAAATGCATCAGTGTGCGACAAAAAAAACAATGCAAATATATAAAATAAACGAAGAGAGAATAGAGCAATGGGAAACAAAGACTCATGTAGGCTTATACGTATTACGTGAATTTGAATGCATACTTTATACTAAACCAACTACCTCTACCGAGTTTCGGGCTTGCGGAGTTTAGAGTTTTCTCATAGGTTTTGAGATAGGTTCGTATGAGAGAGAGAGAGAAAGAGAGAGAGAGAGAAACAGAGAGAGAGAGAGAGAGAGAGAGAAAGGGAGAGAGAGAGAGAAAGAGAGAGAGAGAGAGAGAGAGAGAGAGAAAGAGAGAGAGAGAGAAGACAGGGACGGGGGGGGGGGGAGAAAGTAAGTAAGAAATGACAAAAAAAGAGAGAAAGAAAGAGAGAAAGAAAGAAAGTAAGTAAGAAAGTAAGAAAGTAAGCAAGAAAGAAAGTAAGTAAGAAAGAAAGTGCGAGAGTAAGAAAGAAAGAAAGTAAGAAGAAAGAAAGTAAGAGAGTAAGTAAGAAAGAAAGAAAAAAAGAAAGAAAGAGAGTAAGAGAGAAAGAAAGAAAGAGAGTAATAAAAAAGAAAGAAAGAGAGTAAGAACAAAGAAAGAAAGAGAGAGAGAGTAAGAAAAAAAGAAAGATAGTAAGAAAAAAAGAAAGATAGGAGAATCGGAAGAAGAAAACTAATCAGAAACCTTGAGGAAAACCTAGAAGGCGCACCTCTTCGGAATCCCGATTCCACCGAGAAAAAACGAGTACAACTGTAAAATGAAGACAATCATAAAATAATGGAAGTGAGTCAGTCCAAAAACTATCACAAACTCGCCGAAGTATGAATAATTCACTTAAAGAAAACTGCTGCACGAGCAAGATTAATAATGTGAGTGAAGTAAAAACCACAGTTTGCCATAGTTTCTAACTAAGCAACCTTAAAAACTGCCCTTCCCTGTTACCAAATCAAACTGATTATGCACCCACAGTGTTTCGTACCAGAGCAAAAAGTCACACGTATGAGCCATCTTCTGGCACGACGTGCGCACACATACAAGTCACTGTGAAAATGATTCAGTTAGGGCAAATGGTAATGAATTCTTAAAAGATCGACTGCATTGGGCTAAAAACATACAATAGCTTAGGGTTTGGCCAGAAACATGTGCCAGCCGATCCGAGTTATTCTTCATTTGTTTGAGTATTGAAAGATGCATCTTAATTGCGATTATTTATTCTAACTGTTCAAACAGAACAGCACATTTTTTATCTCAACTAGTGAATAATTTCCCTTTTTACAATCTGGTCTGAATGGAGAAATCATGTCTACCAGTTACTAGCCCGGATAGAGCCCTTCACAATGAGCCATCATACAAAATGTATTAACAAATCATCGCAGAAATCAAGATTATTATCAAACAGCAATATTATTGCGATTGTAGAAATGAGAAACAGGCAGTCTCATTACGTACAAGAATATATATACTCCATGCAGAAAAGAGAAATTACTGGAAAACAGTTAACTGTGTCTGGCAGACAGACAGCAACTAAATAGTTGATGAGATCCATGGTTGAGGCACATACAAACTTTTAAAATAATGATGTGTATTGTATGTAAGTAATAATTTCACTCCTAACTCATCCATTTCAGGCAAACGAAAATACTGCCATGCATCTAATTCAGAATTTCCGCCACAAATCGATTTATTAGACTGGGCACAGCCCAATTTACAAGCACCGTACATATGACGCGCTGGGACCAAATAAACAGTATTTTTATATTCAAAAACTCGCCATTAATTTATTTTGTGGATTTATTTATTTTAAATAACGTATAAATAAGATTTCGATTTTTCTGAAAGATTCCAATATTTCTCTAATACACGGTTTCACCGGAGCAGGCTGAAGCTGGGCTGGGCCTGAATATAGTGTCAAATTAGTCTATTTGATTGAATTTTTGTAAATAAATGAACTTGAATGTGTATGTGATAAATTGAAAGAAATGAAGCACTGTTATGATTCATTTTAGAATTACATCTACAATCTAACAATAAATATAATCGTTTTCCTAAGTCATTAAAATACGTGTCTACATACAACTCACTTGAAGATCTTCAAGGGAGTGGATGTATCCTTGAGGAAATCCTCCTTCCTAGATTCGATTGTATTGTTGTTTCAGAGCTGACCTTCTAATAAATGATCTTCTACTTAACTAAATGAATGTAGAAACTAAATTCACCACAATAATCGTGTCTCCTACTTATCACGTTCTCGATGCAATAAAGTATTTGTGCAAATGGGTTCATTCTCATTCTCATCACATGTTCTTTCAAGGATGTTTGTACGAAGAATGGTCAATGTTGCTGTCAACCTCGTCTCAAAAAGGACTTTTTGCAATGATTCACCTACAAAGTTAGTGAAATTCGTTTGTGCAGACACCGAGTACACTGGAAAAGGCAAGGTAAGATTGTGCTCATTACTTATTATGATTATAACTTTTTGATCAGTTTTTACGTTCAGATTGGGCCACTGGCAACTTTCCCTTGAGTTTTGAAAGCAGTAATCGTGTTCAAAGAGCAAAGATTGCTTCCCAATGGAATGGTTAATTGTGAAATATCGGTGATCGGCAATCGGCGTATGCCCATTGCTCATACCTCTGCAAAATGTATTTTTGGCTGATGCGCACAAATTCCTATATTTTGGTGAATCACGCATACTCGTTTTTTCCAGCTCAATTTATTTTAATACAATTCAAGCCCAGATTTGATGAATTAAAGATAATTCTGCTTCCCGTGCGGATTTACATAATTTTGAACCATGAACATTTTTCAGATTGGAGATAGTTTATTGGATGTGATGATCGACAATGATTTACCACTTGATGGTGAGTATTGTATGATTGTTAGAATCACTGAAACTCTGAAACATAGCGCTTCCATTTTGCGAAAACATTATAAGTTAAAAGTTAAGCGATTGGATTATGAGTTTGAATCAGTCATAAATGTTAGATGTTACGCTGCTAATTGAGATCTTGCAAACGCTTAGTTTTCTTTGTTGGTTGTAATTGTGAAAACACGTTATATTCTAATCAACTATCGCATTTGTTAGCTTCTGAAGTGCATATCACATAACGTTCTATATGAGCTTGACGTTCATACTGCATACTGATTTGAACTCTCGTGATATTTCTGTTTCTTGGGAACATTATCAATCACCGGCTAGACTGGCAACGGTTCTAAAATCGATTCCTACACCGATACACCAGCAAGGTTGTCCGAATAGTCAGGAAAATTCGAAAAGCGGACTATTTTTAGCCGAAAAGATAAGAATCGGTCTACATTTGATAAAAAATCCTAAATTTTCACATGTTTACATCTGAAAACGGATTAGTTTTTGTCGCTCAGTCGGACCTTAGTGGTGTATGCCTACACCTACACTTCAGTCGTTTTAAAACTGCTAATAGTTGATTTACTGCTAGCTTTAAGAGAAAGTATGTTTACATGTCTACAGGATTTGGTGCTTGTGAAGGAACGCTTGCGTGTTGTACCTGCCATGTCATTTTGTCGCCCGAACATTTCGACAGAGTAGATAAGGTATTTTCATTTTAGCTATCAGTTCATGTGTCTAAGTTTAATTGACTAGATGGTCGATTGAATTGAATATGTTTTGAATAGACAAGCGTTAGGCCAATGCGAAAAAGTGGAAATCCTTCCTATTTATTCACGAATTTGCGGGAAATTCTGGAAGACCGCTGCGCGCTTCTGAAATGAGCTTTTCATTTGTTCAGATCAATCCTGCCAGTGAAGAAGAATTGGATCTGTTGGATTTAGCTCCTGATCTTGATGATAGAAGTCGTTTGGGATGTCAGGTAAGCTTTATTTCAGTTTTTCAAATCCTGCTCTATACTAGAAACCACACAACAGTGTAATTCGACCATATCTCACAAAACTAGTTGTAGGAGCTAACAAATGAGAATAAGTACGACTATAAAAAATAGGCATGAATGGAGTTTTCGTCTCTAATAATGGTTTCTTAAAGGTAAGAAAACAACATTCTCGCGGAAAGGGACCATGGTCGATTGAAATCTGGCATAAATTAACATCAGTGAATATCAAAATGGGGTGGTATTTTACGCATACATATGGCGGTTTTTCTCTCTTCGTGGGAGTTTTGTGAATAACCATAATTAAATTATGTTCGAAACAACGTGTTCTTTGTTGGGTTATGGTTTTCTATTTGTAGTATCAATACGTGGGAGGCGTTGATATTCATTCGTTCTCCACTCGAGTTAGGGGGATGCTTCAGACAACATAAGTCGTTGGTAGCGCGGGTGAGATGAAGTGCGCCATTTCCAGATCTCAACGATCAAATTCATGCTGCGGCCAGCTTGGAAAATAGTTATATTAGTATGACCGCTTAGCGTACCTATCTGTCCTGCTCTGGGCAGACATATGCCTGGTTGAATCTTTACAAAAATTCCTTAGTAATCGGGAAATTGTGGTCAGCTTTTAATTGTGGCGCATTACCATCGCCGTTTTCCAGATTAAGCTAGACAAGCGTGATCCGGACGTTGTGGAAGTGACTGTTCCAACAGTGCAACGAGACGCTCGTACTATCGACTGAATAATTACTAGCTTGTAATACATCACTACATGATAAGCTTGTTGTTCTATTCCTTGCACCTTTTTTTTCAGATTTTGAGCGTTATGAAAGAGAAATTCTATTATATCACTCACATTTTTATATGAAAACGGAAACTGGTGGTAGAGAGCTTTTCGTTTTGAAATCCTGTTTGTTGCCAGATTCAGTGATAATTGGCAGTAATTTCACTTTTCGTGCTCATATTTTGGTTCGGATGGCTCACTTTTATTAGAAGTAGAGTTTTTTATTCGTGCTTTCATACACTTTTTTGAAAAAAATCTTGACTCATGAAATTCTTAGTGGTTAGCGATAGATTGTAGATGTGTTATTGATTTTCTAGACATTTTCAATTATGCGTTGATTGTTATTGGTTACCGTTACTTTATCAGTTATAGAGTTCTAGAGATCCTTGAGTCGTAACTAGCTGTAGTGTTGTGTAGTTATTTATAACCCTCGCCAGTGGCAGTCTTTCTCATCTTCTGTTACCAAGCATTTTATTACGGTATAAATGTACGTATACATACTTCACATGTAGAAAACGATAAAGAGATGTATACTAAAAATCACAATGTAAATGACAATGAAGTGAGCACTATATGGTTACAGTTTTGGTTTAGTTGTTTCCCATCACCGGTAGTTTATTTCAATAACAACATCAATGTAATCTTTCAGTACCTAGATATGTTTTCTCTTCAGTTAATGAGATTCTAGATCATATAATTAAGTATGCAGTAGTAGAAGTATGTTTATTCTTTGTTCAAACAAGTTATGTTAACCCATCGTTCATCATTAGATACATAATCGAATAATGCTGTCCTAAGTTGGCCGTATTTATCACACGATGTGGGTTGGTCATGAATCGCCACTGCTGAGCAATATATTGCATGGATAACGATAAAAAAAAGCATTTGTCTTATAGCTTCTAGTTGTTCTAGTACCGTCGTGCTACGGATGAGATGGAAAGCGTAGATGTGGCAGCAAGTTGGTTCGAGACCATCAAACATTTTGTTTGATCCCGCTGCTTCTGATTTGATGTTTGCTTGCGTTCGTCAGACGTCAGAACACTCCGGATGGCTATCATTTCGTCGAGGTCTGCAATCGAAATGCAATGTAATACTATTCAAATAAGATTCTCATTCTAGAAAAAAAAGCTTCCACTCAGCTATTATATCACTGGAAATAGAAGGGTAGATATTATTGCAAACATTGCGACATGCACGAACAAAAGAAGTTATATCTCGTTTCAAAAGCTCTGCATCAACTTTTTCTCAGACCAAAGCTGAGACATAATTACCCGCAAAGTGTGTGCCGCTCAAGGTGTACCTGATCGCGCAAAAGTGGTATTTTTCATGATTAATTATTTTTCGCGATTTTTTTGATAGTTTTGACGGCATCATCGCACGAGCAAGTAAATACATCGTGGTTGATGGATGACAAGCACAATGCTACTCTCTTTGCACGATTCTGCTGACTGGCTTCCAACACAAGTGTTTGAACGGCAGAGTAGGGGAAGTAACTGTTATCTTCTTCAATTCTAGTATCCCGTGTTCAGTTGGCGAATTAAAATTTGACATTGCGAACAGAAAATTAGTTACCTGATATCAAGCTTAAGTCATTCGTTTGTTAGTATGAGTTCTCTACCATCTCATATATATTGGTTAGATGAAAGTAAGTTAATGAGAACACGGTAAAATAATACTACTCACAAGAGCGGCAGGTGAACCGAAGATGATGGTTGACGTCTCTTTCTAGGTATTTTACTACAATATACTTGCAGGAGAGAGAAATAAAAGAGAAAAGTAAATTTTGAGTCATTGGGCTTAGTTTCATTTTTGCTCCAATTCCAGAGGCAAGTTTTGACAGCGCTCTGGCGTTACCATGTAACATCATCCTTCAGGTGAGTTTTTTATTTAACTCCCAGAGTTACCAATTATAGTACTTTCCGGGGGGGGGGGGGAATCAATTATAAGTTTTCGTGAGCTGATTTCGAACAGAAAAGCGTATTTGATAAGGGTTGTTTTAATAGTATTGATATTTATACTTACATAGATGGACCATATCTGCTCGTGAAACTCTGCTGTCGGACAACATTTTGAAGTGTACGGCAACGACAACAGAGAATTTCTCGAAAGGGAGTGCGGAATTCTTTTGTGTACTTGCAGTAGATCGCGGGATTGAGCATGCTGGAAAATTTATCTTTACTTGGCGAGAGGTACTCATACTAGGTTACAAAGTTGGTAATTGCATAGACCAGATCTTAATACTTCTACCAGATCTTCACATTTTACCACTTTTGGGTCAAACTATGTCTAAAATTACTTGTCATCGTTAGCGATTATGAACTAGAGCAGTTTTGTCGCCGTACCGGCGTACTTAAGTTCGCTGAGTTCAAGGTTTATATACTTAAACACAATATGGAGCTTCTTGTCTGGATATTACACTTTACACATAACTTGGAAGTTAATGTCGCGCCACATGTCATTTGAAAGGGTCGCCGTGGACTATCAATAGGTGTATTCATTGTTCCAACTGGCCACCTGCCAAACTATGCATCAAATTTACATTCTGGAACGTAACGTGAAAATACGAACGGCGCTGCTCTCTTTTCATTGACTTTATTACGCGCAGACGCAGGTTGTACAAATAGATCAGAAACACTACTTTATTAGGATACCTGTTTGAGTATCCAAGCCATAACGTAAGAATATCAAGCCAGTAGGGCACAATAACTCCAAGACATGATTTAAGGATGGCCAGAAAAAAGAATGGAAACCAGCATATAATGAATACACTCATGATGACTCCCAGTGTTTTCCGTGCTTTGCAGTCGTGCCCTTCATGATGTCGAATCTGAACAACTATCATGGTATTTGCGAAAAACTCGTATGTGCAAAAACTGCAAACTACAAGTGTTCAAAGCGAAAGTTTCACAAGTATTAAGTGGGCATTTGTATTCTCCAACACTTGAAAAGGAAAGCTGCAAATACCAGTATCGTTTTCGTTGTATGTGGTATATCCCCGGCACTTTACACTGGATTGGTTAGGTAAAACGACCGTGTTTGCAATGCATGTGTTAATGGTAACATCGGATAGTTGTGGGTAATTTCGAACACTTCATTGTTGACAGCCGCAGTTTTCACATTATGACATGTTAATGCTATCGAACCCACAACGTTTTGAGGATAAATGAAAATCAGGGATACTGTTTAATAATTGACTTCCTTGAAATTGCAAAGAATTCAACATTTCTAACGGCTATACTGCCATTCACAATTCAGAAGCTGGTAACTTTTGTAATTCTCTTGGTTCTCGATTAGCTGGCGAAAAACTAATCCACGAGAAGTTAACTCTGAAGATTTTTCACAAAACACTAAGCCCTATAATTGCTCCGCGACTCGTCAGCATGAACAAATGGTGGTCATGAATTTCCCTTATCTCAGTAGAACTTCAGAAAAAAACGTGAATGGTGCATAGCAGCCGTCGTGCCTAATGCATCCTGATTTATTACTGCTAGTTTTTCTAGAACGCTACTGTTTTACAGCAACCTTTTAACATCTCTTGACACCTTATCGTGATGATGGATCTGTATGTTTCTCTTTTACACGTACTTATGTACAATTAGTTTCACCCCAACGTTTTTGACCACCAATACCAGTTTTCATAAATACGGATCTGCGATTCACGTTTGCCAGATGAGCGCAGTGAAAACTATTTTCAGCTAGGATAGTGAATTATCTATTGAACAGGAAAACCGCGAGCGCCTAACTATAATTCGTTCGGAAAATATGGAAAGACTGCTTTCTGCCTTCAAGCCGCTCCTAAATCACCAGCGAAAAGGTAATAACGCGTGGCAAATCCAGGAGTAATTTACGTTTGGCAGAAAACTAAGACGCGAAAGAGTATAACGTAAACGACTGGAAAGTGAACTTGAGGGTGGCAGAGTATTTCGTGAATTCGTGAATAATATGGACCGTTAGTGAATAAGATGTCTAAAGAAACTACATTTTCGAACCGGAAGTTCGTTCACGTAAGATGTGCTGCATAAATTCAACAAAAAAATGTATGAAGTGATATTGGCTCGAATGTGATTCTGATCGGTTGAATAGTGAACTCACGAGCGGTGCTTTGACTGCGTGGAGAAATGCACTCGGTCGATGCATGTACTTTCTGTCCGATTTGAACAGCCTTCCGGAGTTACTGCGTACTTTGGTATAAGATGTTTCTTTCTCCAGCAAGTCCGTTCTCTCATTTCCGTTCTTGTCCACTTCGTTCGTATTGCAGGGCGCCAGACTGCGGTCCAACCTCGACAATCGTTTGGCAGCCCTCCAGATTTTAACATATAGAATGACCATTATCATCGTGGGCCCATAGAAGGCAATAATCGTGGCATAAATTTGATACGCAAAGTGTTGAATCACCTGCAAAATACGCATAAATACCGATTGTTCTTGTAACAGAAACCCATGCTTTCGTGGAAACGTGTGATATATACAGTTATGAGATTGGGATAAGTGTGATTATTCAACATATTTTTTCATAGCTTGTTTTGGCTTTTCGTCTTTTCGCACCCTTGGGCATCGCCCTCTGATGGATTTCTGTTTCTGAAAATGTTCCAGTCCTAAATGAGCCTCGAAATTAATGTAACATGATCCTCTGACTCTAGCTGGCACTAGAATCCGGATACCTAATCCGGGCAGAATGTAGGCCCCATTGGATGGAACCAGAAAAATCACCTCACAAATGTCGAATACCCGACAAACTAGTGAGATACAGGTGATGGTCCATATGGCCAAAAACATATTTCTTTTCATTTACTCATTTTGAGCGCCTACTCTTTTTCTTATGTGCAAACTACACTTCGTATTCCAAGGAACCGGGGAGTAATTGAAATTGTTAGTTCTCTCAGAAATAGCTAAGCTTAGTCTGGAATGGTGCCATTATATTAGTCCTTTGGAAGCAGTGCAAACAACTGCAGCAGTTTATGCCCGTCACACGAGATATTAAGACTAGAGCAAGGAAATTGGGAAATTAACCGGAAAGCAACGATTATCGTTTTCAAAACGGCAAGCATGCAGAAAATATGGCTTGTCGTCTTTATCGAATTATATATTTTGAAATCCGAGTCTACAGAATGATTGAATATAGTGGGAAGCAAGTTCCTGATCTGACGATCCTAGCGTATGCACTATAAAAAGTTAGAAAGATAAATGTTATACCACTATATCAACCAAACACCGATTCAATTTGCGTTCGAGTAAGAAAGAAAAAACCGCGATTCAATACTAGGTATGACGGTATGAGATACAGGAGTATGTGAAGTCTACAATATGATACCGCATTTGTGGATGAATAGAACCTGGCGTCAGGATAAAAATAATGGTCTAATTTCTAATTCAATGATCAAAAAAGCGACACAATTCAAAGTGGATTCATATTTCCACAACATTGAGTTTGTGCATATTCGGTTGGATGCGCACATACTGGATGTACTCTCACGTACACACGGGGATTTTCGGCATACTAGTTGAACAACCGGTATATCTTCTAGTAAAACAACCAACCTCGCACGTGTCAGCCTCGTCGAAGGCGTGTGTGTCCAAGAGGTTGGATATAATGTGAGAAGAAAGGCTGACCAGAGCCGCCACCAACCACACGATTGCAATGTAAGTGAGAATTCTCGAGGTGGTACGAATGACCGTGTAACGAAGTGGTCGGGATATCACCAAATAACGATCAACAGAAATAGCACACAAATTAACTATAGAGGCAGTACACAAGGTCAGGTCAGCTGTTGTGTACAGTTTGCACATTGATCTGGAAAACTAACGGTGAACATTTTATTAGACAGTAGTATGAAATTGCAGTTATTATGAAACGAACCGTCCAAGGGGCCACTTCTCAAACATTAGGTCAACCAGAGCTAATGGCATAACCAACATTCCCACCAAACAATCAGCCACCGCGAGGGAGACGATCAGAAAATTAGCTGGCTGTTGTAACTTTCGAACTAACATTACAGCCAGACATACTAGTAAGTTGCCAATTATTGTCGAAATAATCATGGATACAATGAGAATGGAGGCGAGTATCTGAAAATGAGTGATAATTTTTAACTATTATAATATGTAAATCCCCTCTTTCATTTTAACATGAAGAACAACTCTAGCTATTCTAAGAATATCCACACTCCCTACATTATAAGTAGTTTTACTTTCTTCTCAGGTTGTATTGATGATGCCATGCCGAACCTTTATTACTAGACCCATTGACGCACCATAAACGATTGGTTTAACAATTGAAAACAGAGCTATTTTTGAACACGATAAAATGTCAGTGGTCGGATGGGGGAAATGGAGTTTTTTTTAGTATTATTCTACCTTGTCGCAAGGACAGTATTTTCCTTGACGCTTCGTTAAACAGGATAACTACCGACTAACATACAACGCAAAACAATACAAGGTGAAATCTAGAGTAGATTGTTAGAAAGAGTTGACCGGTCACATTCATACTTGGAGAAAAGTCTGAGTTGTTTGAAGTTCGCATTGGTTTACTCGGTGTGTCATGTGCATTGCCTTACCTTGAGGATTGGGAGGTTATTGTAGACATGTTGCGCCTCAATGTGTTCCAAAGAAACAGATTGAGGAAATGATGAAGTGAGTGGAATAACGGTATAGGATGAATGGGAGGAATAGGGCACGGACCGAGTCATCTGCGAGATCACAGCCAGTGCAATGGGCGGGGCGGCCTGGGCACGACGGTGCACTGAAAAAACTAGCCAACTGAAGACACGTCGCGAATCCCCGAACCTTCCCACCCAATTTACCCACATCTCGTGAGATATTCTCATGCGAAACCTCACTACTATGTTAACCATATGACACTCGGAAAAAGCTCACAAACTATCTACCGTAAATTAGTCTTCGTGAGGTCTCACAGGTTCAGATAACTACGCCGGCTCCTTTAACGCGTTCCATGTTGATTCCTACGTGTTTTTACTTGCAATCTACGTGATTTGAATTTGTCGAGTTGGAGTGAATCATTCCCAGCACTGGTAAGCGATTATATCATCAACCAGCAACACTACAGCGTCTAAATGAGGGATTCAAGTTTCAAGAATATTCCTTTGACGACAGAACTAGAGAGAAAGAGTAATTGGTGTTGGTTGAGCTGAATGAAGGTAAGCAAATTCCACTATTGAATGGGCTTAACTTTGAATTGTCGTGGGTGAATTACACCTCTGGCCGTTCAGTCACCACTCATTGTGCGAATTCATTGCTCAGTTCAGAGGGCAACACATATTTTGAAAATAGTAAAATGATTATAACAATAATTTTCAATATCTATGTTTCATTACTATTGCTATTATTTATATCACTACTGTTATTATAGGGGGGTCTTATTACAATCATTACTACTGTTTCCATTCAAACGCACAATCATACTTTTTGTCGGTGGGCTATTTTCGTGGATGACTACGCGAGGGTTAAAGTACCAAAAACGTTCTTCGCTCCAAGAGACTGTACTAAGGTGCGTTCAGGTAACGAGAAACGAAAACAAACTGTTGAAGTTACACGCTCTCAATTATCTATGATAACTGTGAAAAAAGAAGGATTGCTGCAGATTGAACAAAGTCCTAACGACACGGGCAACGAGATGGGTTCAATTTCTACCACTTCTGGACATGAATAAATATACCTCTGGCACTGCTCTGGTTATCGTTTGAGCTGGCTTGAATAGAAGGCAGATATTATGCTGAAAGTGATTTATGGCTGTAATTGCGATAAGAAGAAAAGGAACGACCAAGAAGATGAAGAAATAAAGCATTCTGAAGGAGGCTGCATGGTGTAGTGTACTAAGACTACAACTACATAAAAATACAAACTGACCTCGATGGTAGAGTGCGTGGTGCTATGAAATCTAAGATGTGCTTTGCATAATAATTCGTAGAACAAGTCAAACGGCGGGCGGCTGCATTTCATTTATGGCTTTTGCCTAGAAACTACTCACACAGTAATATCGATCTATATTGATACACACGGTCAGAGAAATCCAATGTTGCAAACCGTGCACATCTGTTGAGAGTGTGCCTCTTGCAGGTGGTTTACTTAAGGTCGAAAGGATGGTGTTTATTCTGATAACAGAGATTTCTTGAAATGATATACTTACCAGCCTTAGAGATCTGTGTCCATTTATACTGAATGAATATTATCGAAACAATCTCACAACTGTTCACTCCGTAATAAACAGTGAGGCAAAGTCGGACTCAACTTACTCTGCCGGTCAATAAGACGATGAATGAACGCGTTGACAAAGTTCTCTAACAAAGATGATAGAATCGTTCCAGCCACTTGAATGCTTCGCCTAGCACGAACATGATCTTTCTTGTTCGTACTGAATTCAGATAACTCATTTCCAAACCCCTATACCGAAATTACAGTGTACCGAAATCTTTCAAACTTCTTTTTGCAGCGAAATCATTGGTGTTGCTGTACATGATTGTCAGTACGGTCGAATTCGCAATTTGAAGTTGGGTTCAAATATTTTTTAGTTTTTCTGTGAGAGATTTCTAGTTCAAAGACGTTGAAATTCATTTTTCTGACACAATATAGTCCATAGATCAGTTGGTTTCGGCCGGTGAGTGAGACGCAAAGGCAAAATGACGGAAGGTGCAACTATGGAGTTCATCAAGCCACACTTAATATGATTAGGTTAAACAAACACATACTCATACTAATGTATCTACAAAGCAACCAAATACCTCAACTGCAACTCTAAATTAGACCATTTCGATAATTCTCTATGTTCTGCTGTTCATGAACCTCGATAAACTACGGTAAACTAGTGTACGATTTGTTTTGTTTGTTGAACAACTAAATGAATAACTAGTTACCCTAATAACTAAATATATGAAATGACAAATAAAGCCACTAACTGAAACATCATTTGTTTGATTCGACGTTGAACATACAATGTTTCGATAAACTGAACTTCCTTCGATGTGGGGAAGCAAGTCATGCACAATTACCACTTATCCAATACGAGAAACGGAAGAAGTGTTTAAATCTTCGTCTTTCAAACTGTGAAACGAGTTCTCTTTGGATCACAGTTTATGGCCTGACAAGCGTAACTAAAAACCTATCTTTCAGCAAACCTTGATCAGGTTTTAGTAGTTCACTTTCATCACTATCATTATTTTTTTCATACATCTAACATATACAAAAACTAGAGTGACCATATTTGTGGCGAGCGAGTACTTGACTACGAAAATGTACACGTAAAAAGGTTCACTGTATAGAACAAGTATTGCCGCTCTGCCATTAGACGTCCTACTTTGTTAATCAGTTGTTTTTTGCTTTGAATTTGTGAACACGACTACACATATAACTGTTGATATTTTTTCTGATATCAGGGTGTAATTTTCCGTTTCAACTCGGTCACAAAAGCAGAAAAGCTATATGGTCTGCGCAAATTGAGTACCGGTGAAGTGTTGAATCTGAGTTTCGTTGATTTTTGATTTTGATTTAATTGAATTTCGTAAGTGAAAGTTCTGAACATTCGAATATCCTTACCCGAAACTTCAACTGAATGTTTCCTACCTGAACAAGTATGTTGCCAAAATGTTTGAGCGAGTTAAAAAAAAACTCGAGTTAGCACCTTCGAGAATGCGGAAAAAAATACACTTCCTTTAGCCTTTTCGTTGTTGTAACAGCGTTTTTCTAAACATCGGTTCAATCCAGATATCTAAAGTTTTTCTCAGTCGGGACAGAGTTCGAACTGTATACAACCTGTACGTCTTTAGTTCACCAAGCTGTTGTTGGATATTTATGCCTGCATTTTTTTAAATCTATGTTTTCCTCGTTTATAAACCAAAATATCAATTCATTCGCATTTCCGGTTTTTGTACTACCCTTTCAAAAACTGGATTTTTGTGCGTGTTACAATGAACTCGCTTACATTACCACACGCGATTGAAAAATGAACAATTGGTTTCACTTAATTTCTAGAAAGTTCCTCACTTGACCTTCTTGACATAGTCACGTGTTCCCCTTTTTCAAATGAAGATAACGTTTTTCAATTTTCCTGAATGAGAAAAACACATGAAGCAGTGTGAAGATGCTTTATTTATCTATTAATTCAATGCACTACGAGGTGCGCTGAACGAAAAAGACAACTAGACATATAATTACTTGAAATACAATTGATCAAAGAAAAAACATTGTAAATAAAGGAGCAATTTTAAACAATAGCTAGGGTGGTACACGTGTAGAATTATAGAAAATACTTCTGAAAAACCGCTAACTTTACACACAGTTATATGTGGTATATGAAATGATGAATTCAAAAATCAGTGTTTTGCTAATCGAAGCTACATGATCTGAGTACGTATGCTAGAAGATCCTGGCACCTTCATCCCATTCTGCGTCTCTCGCTCTGCCTCACTATTTCTCGTCTCTCACATCCCGGCGGGATGTAAGAGCAGGGAAACAGAATATGTTTGAGGAGACGCAGGATGGGATGAAGGTGCCGGGATCTTCTAGCATACGTACTCTGGGGTATATCTCAATAGGAATCAAATTGTGTTTATTTTCAAAACACAGTGTGTCGTCTAAGTCGATTTCCGACACTTATTTCCGGTTTGAATGTCTTCGTATCCTACTGTCGATATTTCTATTTCTCCTCTTGTATATCACATGCTTGCATGTGAATAAGAATCGAATACATGATGAAAAATAGAATACAAAGTCGAATAAATACAATGAAAACTGTATAAAGCCCTTCATCACGCCTGGGACCGTCTGGGTAATCTGAAACCACAAATAAAACAAGAAGATAAAACAATTATCATCAGACTTTTACGGAACTTATGTTCACTTAATCAAACATTGCATGGAATCTCTATTTATGAGCAAGGTGCAAATTAACCTGCGCCAACAATTTATCCACGAACACTGATTTAAAAATACTTTTTGAATATCTTGTGAAAAAAGGTGCTTTGATATTATGCGTTGCGTTCCTGTCGAGGTTTATTTTCCACCTCAATTTTCATTTATTTAGAGGCAAAGACGAATCACGATTTACATCTTCCAGAGAATTATCTACGACTTATCACTAAAATTTAGTGCGGGATTGACGCAATCGGTTCTTATTTTAGTATAATCTAAAGTCTTGTTCTACACAGTTTGGATTACCACACACGAGTGAACTCTCCTTTCTATATAACAATGTTATCCTTTGAACAATTCTGCTGGCCACCCGAATATTAGAACTACGCATTTCTCTTGGGAGTCATATGTTTTACTGCTTTCCAAACAATTTGCCCCTCATTCAAAACAATCGGCCCATATATGAAACGATTTTCATTGGTCCGAATGTTTGGGTTTTGCTGAAAACCTGCCAACATTGGGCACATAGACCAGTCGAATACATAAACGAGGGATAAAACAATTATGAACAGAATTCTGGAGGATTGCTTTCCTACACCGTTTACTTTCTATCTCTTTCCTATTTGTCCGATTGCATGATGTATGAGCAACGTGATAACGATATTTCCGGGTCGAGTGGGATTGCTTCGAAGTAAGAATACGACTTTCACTGCTTCTTTTTGTCCGCCCCAATCTTTTTTCTTTCTGTACGGTTCGAACTCTCCATTGGTGTTGAGCGTGTTCTAATTCAATGTTGATGAGGCGGTGTTTCTGTTCCCATATTGAAGAAGTACAAATCTCTGCAACATCAAAACAGTGAAGAAGAGCTATGTGGGGAGTGGGATCCAATCCTAAGTAGGCCAGTTACCCAGTTGGCTTCTCAGTATTATTATGACACGCCTACACTAACTATGTTGCTCTTGTTGCGGCGCCAAACGCCTCATCTACATTCATTTTATATTATAACTAACGTTTTGTTGTATTGAATATCTAGTTTCCGTCATTCTCACTGAGATTGCGGTAGCATGCCAATGAACTTTGGAGTGAAATTGTCCCCGCGTGAACAAGCGATTTCCAAAAAGTGTTTTTGCTAACATGTAACAAGGGGGAACAACCGCTCATGACAGTTTAAAAAACATATAATCTAGCATGGTAAAAAAATTATATTTTCATTGGCACGTTGTCAACTTCTCAGTGGGATTGACCGGAACTATACCAATCCCAGATAACTCGACTTCGAGGGTTTTATGAATATTCACCTTGTTTTGTATGTCAAGACAAAATTGTCATGCATATCTAGTTGACATGGGAAGACAAGCGTAATGAGTTTGAGACTAACACATAACCAAAATAGACTATGTATAATAAGTACCGCCCTGTCTCTTAAGCAACAGCATTCCGACCGCAACACACAAACTCACTCTCCCTGATACCGAGTAAAAGTCACGTGTGAACTATGTAACTATCTTTGTTCGCGCAACGTACATCTACACATTTTCTCCTGAGGAAAGTTGTTTTTTCGGGTTCGTATAACACTGCTGTATGGGATGGGCTCGTGTACAATTACCGTAGTAATAACCTCCAATCAGGTGTTCACATGAATGTTCATGGAAAATCCCGGTTCTAGTATTTGGTTCTAACCAGGTTGATACGAATGATGTATGAATACTTATGTGATATCGATTCCCATCAGAAATACTTAAAGAAAGTTTCGGATGCACACTGTATTTATTATCTAACGGAAAAAAAGTATATAAGCTCTTTCATGTAAGATGTGTTACAGGCCCTTCCGAATCCTCGTTAGAAAAGAGGATTTGCGCTGTTCCGTTCGCTCAATTAGAGCAGTAGTCTTCCAACAAACGATGAGCAACAACATTGTGAGTTTTCATCCTATAACTGGTAAATGGTAAAACAAACTAAAGTAATCACAACGATTATGATTTCATGCACCCTTGGACAGGTTGAGTCATGTTACTGTAACTCGAATAAAAGTAGTTTTATCGGTTTCATTTGATTAAATATGATGTTTCAACCCGTTAAATCCCGTGTTCATGTCTGATTGAACAAAGGGTAATGTGATACCGAGTTCTACAAACTGTTCAGGCGCAACTGTTTATTCAAATATTTTTATTTTGAACGCTCAAAAACATGAACAGTTGATATATAACTGAAGAAAATAAATATAAAAAGTTGGAACTCAACCCATGTTATGTTCATAGGTAGAGTTTGTCTACAATGTTCGGTTCTTCTTTTCACAGTGCAGCTGCCATAGTTTCCTAACCAAAGAACTCTGTTCATTGTCGTTTCAATTACTAAAAAAGGGGAACTAGCATTGGCGTGACAATTGTATTCGTATCCTTTTGATGGCGCCTTTTTATTGTTGCATCAAAAAAGGCTATTTGTTCAACCAATATTCGCCTAACGACATGTGCCGCAGGCCCATCTTGTTCAATTATCAACATCACCAATTGGTTTTTCCATTTCAATTGTCTACTGATATGTTTGTGAGCTTAGTTGAGCGAGGTTTTATGCATTCTGGATTGGTTATGAACGAAGTTGAACAGCACAAAGTGAAAAATTATATACGTTTCAATTAAAAAAGACACAGATTCAAGAAATACCTATATCCAAGTATCCAAGCATAATGTTCTAGTTATTTGTCTCTTTGCCGTTCACTCTCTGATCCAATGTTTTGAGCCCATAAAGTGTAGCGAGTCATGCAATCGTGCAGCCAAAACAATGACATAATGTTGGGTAATGTATTCATTTGTTCGAGAAGCACAGCTATTCAAGGGACTGAATACATCACTAGATCGATTCGATTTGCTAGCAGATCTTGTAGGTTTTGTTTCTGTTTTTTCCAATCAGAACCGTGTTCTGAAAATTTTGGGAATAGCTGACTGTCTGCTGAAAACGTTTATTGAGCCGCAGACTTCCTGATATTGCTGTTTGTGTTAGACAGTCTATGTTCTTATTGCTTTTAATAGAGCTTGAAATGGCATACAAACCAGGACTTGGCTATGGATATACTCGTGTGAAGATTGGCATCCGATTTTCGCATCCGATGAACTTTGTGCGTTCAAATTCATTTGTCTGCCTCGTTTCGTGGCGGTGCTCCGTGAATGCGCCCGTTACTCTTGAAATAACCAATCAACTCCTGTCACAAGCACGCGGTTATTTGTTGTTCTCTTACTGAGAAAGCTTCAAAACCGGAACATCAACTGAGAAACGGTGGAGCTAGGTACATTTTGCCTTTACAGGGTCGAAAGTAACTTGAAAGGAAAAAGAGCAAAATAATGAGTTTCGCCTGAGAACCTTAACAATTTGAATTATTCGTTTTAATCAAACACTTGCATTCACCTTCGCAAGTGTACTTGTTCAGTAACGTATACCCGAATATAATGTATCGCGTTTCAAAAATATTCTCATCATAAACACAATGTGGGAAACGAGACACAAATAACTTTCATAAAGAGTGCAAAATGTTTCACTTTTCACGGAGCACCCACTCTGGTATATACATATTTGGATACGTATCTGATCTATTTTTCAGTGTTTATCTCCCGGATGGGATTGAATACATAAATGCGCCATCCCCTCTGTCATTTTATATGAGAAGCCCAGTCGGCTATATTATGCAAGACACTGGTTGGTCTTGTCCAAGCTCTTACCAATTAATTATATCCAGATATACTAAAAAGTGTATTTAATATATATTGCACCAGAATCAGCATGAAGGAGGGTGTTGTGGTCCAATTCGCTTTCAATTCTATCGAAAACGACTTATATTCAGGCGCTGTTGCTGCCAGCATCCTGCTTCAATTATATACTGGTTTGAGCGAATGCTGACGCATTCTTGGTGCAAATGCGCACCCTCTTTAATATAATCAGATTTCCGCCCCTTTTCAAACTAGAACAACTGAATTTGTCTGTGGTAGCTCTTTTCTCCTAGCCCTCTCCCAATATATCTCAACGATGAATCTCATCACTCGCATTCTATATCTGTTTTGCTTTCACCATTGTAAAAGGAAGTATTTCTGGATAAGTTCAAAACATGGCAATGAGTAAAATCATTAAAAAACAGAATGTCGGAATACGAAATTTATCAAATAATGTTCGTGAGAATGAAAAGTATATGAGAAAGTGATAATAATTGTGGTGAATCTGTTTCTGAATCGAAGCCAACCAGAAAAGGTACCGTACCATCACATTTTCCCAACATTTTGTTTTGTTTTTATTTGCTCGGTTACATTCGGTGAGATGAGCAGATTACCGTCTATGATGTTGAGTGTGCGTGTTTTTATTTTAGCATATTATGGACGCGCAGCGGCGTTCTATAAGCGTCTTTCCTGTCCATTATCCTGATTTGGATAGCTCATTCCACATTCTTCACATAGTATTCTCTCATCATTCTCTCACACAGCTTAACTGTCACCGTTACCATTCTTCTATTACGAGACTATCACACTTTTTATAGTGTATTTGCTCGCTCCCGGCCGGTAGCTCATGTTGAGTGTAGATTGGAGCGAAGAATGTCAGGTAGGAGCTCTTCTGATCGTTCGTAGTTCTGCTAATGTGGTGGTGTCGCTTCACTAAT
Organism: Litoditis marina; assembly: GCA_964036275.1. NCBI lineage: Eukaryota > Metazoa > Nematoda > Chromadorea > Rhabditida > Rhabditidae > Litoditis > Litoditis marina. Next base: position 11,704,001 of record OZ038438.1, on the reverse strand, counting down.
AGTTCTACTTTAACACTAACGTCTACTATCCGTCACGTGAAATGTAAGAAACACGGCGCAAATCGAGCACATGCTCAAAAAACTTGCATAATTGCCGATGTTCATTCACGTTTCACTTGACTCTGTCATTAACTCAAATATGAAGCTGCTGGAATATCAGACAGATGTTATGATAATCTCTAAGCTTTCTAAGGATTCATATATATTTCAATCAATCTAAAACAGCAAGTATTGCAAAATGCAATACTCTCCGAGAAGTGATCTCGTAAACAAAGTCCAATTTCGGTGAACACTTGTTCCTTGTTTCAGGTCGTGTCGCTACCTAAATTGGTTTTTGTTTACGACTCGTGTGCCTGAAAAACAAAGATATATTTGTTTCCAACTGACAAAGTGAACTGCAGAGTATTGGAGTTCTTTTAAGAGATTTCTTTTAAAAGTTTTATATTTTTGTTTTTAGTTCATACGTGACTACATTATCGTTGTATGTATGACAAAACTGTAGCAACTGAACTAGACTAAACTAAACTAAATTGTCACACCAACTAAGTTCGTGAATGTGACAAGCATCAGAAAAAAAGCGAAACCAAAATGGATAGTTACTGATGTTCCTTCACGTTTTGTTATGCACACTACCCTTTTAACCAGAGTTAGCGTAGCGAATTTTCAAAGTTAATTATTCCGCGCCACGGAGGGGGTTACAAACAACAACTAAGACTGAAAGTTCATGGGAATCATCTATGACACGATTGGGAATTTTGTGGGATTATGTGTAACATCTATTGAAATTGTCAATGGTACAATGAAATATTTAACCTTTTGTATACAAACTTACTAACACTATTGAATTTTATTTAATATGAGAGACTGACTGCCGCTTATTTACAACCTCAACTATGAGATAAGGTTGTAAATAACGAAAGTGGCAAATCCACGTTCAAACTAAAAAGGTTGCAAATCTACTTCTCAGAATTCTCTGCGAATCTTCCAGCTACTGCTCTCAGAAATACACGCACACAGTTGTGTTGTTTTACGGATACACTAAATTGGCTTGTGTTTTAATTTGCTCCTCCATTCAACCGTAATTAACAGCTAGAGCCAAATACGCATTTTACTGTAATTCCAGTAAGTCATTGCTGCCTATCGAAAATTCTGAAAGAGCTGAATTTTTCGAGAGTTTTTCACCGTGGGGGTCTGGGGGGCACCCCCAGCTAGTGGGCCCGCGGCTTACTGTAATGTATTCCGAATGATGACTCAATGTACTGAAATAATAGGTAACTCGTGCAGAAATACTGGTTTAGAAGTTGAAGTTGGCAAACGACCAAATATCAAACGTGCGCTGCAAATTAGAATGGTTTTGAAACGAAGTTAAGTTCAGGAAATGACAACCCCGTTTTGTAGTCCAGCTACACAGAATTTATTTTGCGAAATAGGACTGAAATGCTGCAAGATTTAGCTACACTACTACAGATGTTTTTATTTTGCCAGTTATAGTCTGTTGCACATGCTTCACATTAGAGTAGTGTATCATATATAGATCGCCACAGTAGAAGTAGGTAGACACCGTCAAGTTGTTAATTATGATGTAATTCAGGATTAAACTACAATCTGTCATTCAAGGCCAAAATGAAGAATTTGTTTCCAGGCCGCCCGATTGCGAGCGATGGAGGTTCGAACAGGGTCTGTTGGCGACTGTTCGAAGATAGCCAACTACAGAGCTAATAGCAAACAGAACCTATTCAGAAGAAGGTAGGTTCATTGACTTCATTCCTACATTGAAGTTTCACTAGACCGGAATAGTTGTAACTCAAAAATATCGACTCCAACTCTATAAAGACACCCACCCACTGAGACTAAAATGATTCAGTTAGTCGCATCTTTCGTAATGTCTCTGGTTTTGCACAGTTGAACACTTACAAAAAACTATGTTCTCAGGTCAACGAGGCGGAGAATTTCAAATGCCCAACGATTAGCTGATTTAGAAGATTTTATAAATCGAAGGTGAGTGAATGAATAATAAGACTCAATAAGAGAGTTTTCCCAATAAGACTCTGGCAGCGTTTCAATGCAATTTTAAGTAGATGGTTTCCAGAAGTCACATTGGTTGTTTCAAGATGTGTCTATTTACATAATGTAGGAAGAAAGACCGCTCACACGCCGGTAAATTTCATCGACACGCTGTCACAGTCTCATGGGGAGGCGGAAACTATTGTTGCCATATGACGCTCGCTGTGTTTGTAGTTTGATCTCGTTGCTTCTCGGTCGAAGTTCGTAATTCATGACGTATATCGAGATCAAACTACAACTCAGATTTGGTCACACCCTTAAGACTTACTTGCTCGAGTAATCCACACAATAGATCAATAGAAATAGGTAATTTAAGTAAATATAAACTGGACTCAAACATTATGCCCAAAAGACATAATCATGAAAGAAATGTTATTTGGGTGAAATGTCAAGGAGTGAGTGTAACAGAACTTCTTATTTTAAGTTAGATAAATTAATAATGAATGAGCTAATGCTAATGTTGACACCGTTCCGGCCTCTCGTCTCTACGGTGTCGTCATATGGTCAGACATCGTAGCAGACTCTCGTGAAGAGTTCACGGTCTATCTGACCCAGGTTGTATTAGAGTAGTGAAGTCACCTACACTGTTCTTATACATTTGACCAGATTCTCGACGACGTTGAGTCAATCACCTGTATGACTTTGCTACAGTGCCAGGTCCGAGGCAGGATATAGGCTCGCTTCCTGACCATTTATAATTAACTAAACAAAAATTTCCAACTAATGTAACGTTCAATTAGGCCATTGTCTGTTGAATCAATAAAACTCACAACAGAATCGAAATAAAAACATTTACAGACATTCGTTTGTTGCAATGAGAACTGGCGTAGTGAAGATATAATAGGTAGAACTCAAATGTAGTCTGAGGGTAGCTCGTGGTTGGAACTATCACCATATTTATTTCATACATTGTGGATTTTCGTATTCATATAATTCGCACAGACGATCGTATCAAATAAACAATTAATCCATTTATTGTGATATTAACCAGGATAATCATTTTCAGACATGCAACTGGAAACATTTCGATGTTTTGTAAACATATACGCGTAATCATTTTATTTGTAACAACTCTGGTAGACGGAAAAATTGAGAACTATTTTAAAGAATCAATGATTCAATCTCGTTAAAAATGTTATTTTTTCTCGTACTGTACTCGATATACATCTTTTGGAGAATTATTGCACCGCTTTGCACTTTGAATTGAAGGAAAAAATGCAATTCTGAGCAGAAAAAAACCCGCATAATTTCATTAACGTATAGTTTGATTATCGGCGTTGTGTCTTAGCAACAATTGTTATATTTCCAGTCATTTCCACTAACAGAAAAAACCCAATCTTAGTTACACTCTGGAGTAACATAACGAAATTGGTCAATACATGCTTTCAAGCCTCAGCTAGAAAGAATTCAGGTTATTTCCTTCAAATAACTATTCCATACTTTCCTCAGACATTCTGGCACGAGGGAGACAGTAACAAGAAGGATAGAGAACTTTCTTGATCATTTTAAATTGAAGTGAGCTGGAATCGAACAATTATTATTAAGCACATTTGGCCAAAAATTTGTCAAGATACATGCTTTGTCGGCTAATTTGCTAATTCACATTTGTCATTTTCGTTGGAATAGGGAGCTACTGGATAAATTTGCATCCCATTCGTTTTATTCCTAATATCCTTGTAGAGATGAATACAATGTACAGGTAGACGCTAGAAGGCGACCTGACCAACTCAAAGTTTCCAGCAATTACGTTCAGCGTGAAATCAGACTTACATTACGAGATAGGTTTATGTGCAAAAACATGTGTTTCGATCAGAGTCAGATATGGAAACAATGTGTTCAGGCCATGCTGTTTTTCACCGAGTAATCGTCAGGGACTCGAATCGTTCAGTATACTTCCCCGTCTTGCTAAACGGAAATAGTGAAAAGTTCAGCGAAATGCTAGAAACAACAAGGTAATCACATACTGGAGTAAGGAGACGTATCTAATTCCGATGAGGATATTGTTGCATAGAAAGAGCCGCATGGCTTTTTTCCGTGTAATTACACCAGGCCTCGATCTCTTTTTTTAATTAAGCCACTCATGGACAAACCCTGTTTCGAGCTGTCATTATTAAATACTTGTCTAAAATCATATCGTTTGCCATTTCATGAATATTAAACCTCGTTTAGCACCTGCTCAAATTCAGTTGCTATCAACAAATATAAGTGACAAGAAACCGCTTTATGTTTCCATCAGTATTTGGTTTTACATTTCCTTCCTATTTTTGTGAATACCAACTTCGATGGGGAAGCACGCGAACTTGTCTTTAACACCTAGTTGTTTCTATAGTCACTCCCGACACCGTCAGTTTTAAATGAGAATTAATTCCTCAAAGCAGAAAAACTAGTAAATGAGAGTTTCTCATTATTTCTCGCAGCCCGGCTGCCTCGGTGGGAGTAAATATGAATAATGAATCAGTTTTCTTTCTAAATTATTCATACCACCCTATTGCATTGGGATTAGAAGAACGGGCAATATAGTCATTTTAGCCTGGATGAAATACATTCATACATACGCTCATCAATGTGATGGAAAACTTTAATGAATGATATAACTACTTGTTTAGATATGTCTTATAAAAGTGAAAAATCTGTTATTTTTCGTAGATATCATATCTGTAATAGAAGTGAACAACTGCGCCTTGTTCTTTCTACTGGATAACTTTCTGAAAATGATCATAATGTAGTCTTTATCGGGTCTGTTCTCGGATGAGGGGATCTTTCACCATTTTTCGTTTCTCGCGGCTATGTATCCATGCAGCATCGACTCTTGTTATTCCTTGTTCCTTGCGCCCGCCTATTCCCTTTTTTCGCTCAACATGTCGTACAAAATGCACTTTTAGCATTCAAAGAAAGTCCCTCAAACAAGAAAATAGTTTTTCAAAAGCTCAAATTGCAAGTTAAGTTGCTGATTTAACCCATTGCAAAGATATATTTTGATAGGAGTGGGAGTCTCGTCAAAACAGTGTCAGTTAGGCTCTCCTTCCCTAAAAGGTATCATATTTCAAGAGCTGTTTGCAACGTTGCGATGAGTGACAAGTTTTGGGCTTAATGGGAGCCATATGTGATAACTTGAGGGTAGGGTATCGACTGCACTCAGTGCGTTTGTTGCCTAATGTTACTTCATCGCATTGCTTTCAATTGTCTCATTGCTCTTCTTTATGCCGAATTATCACACCTTCGCCATAACTGAACAATGTCGAATATAGAACATAATTTGTGTTTGTATCAATTGCAGCATGTCTGCTGTCAGACCCGTGCAGCCAAACTTTGCGGGGGGCCAACAAATAGGTAATAGCCCAATGGAGAAAGTCAGAAGTGCACATGCTTGGGCTGGTCGTCAGATAAATCGAGCTCATCAGCTCATTCGAGAATTTTCCACCGTCACCATTGACAGCACCCACCGATCACTACAGTAAGTAGACATATATTCACAAAACAGTATTTTGCAAGGGAACTCCACAAAGTATTTCAAGTGCAGGTAATGAACCGAATAACCTGCAAGCCGAAAACACGCGGTAATGTAGGGGTTATTACTGGTTGAGATCTTAAGATGGTGAGGTTTCAGATAAAACCGGGACCATGCTGACCATAAGGTGTGAAAATTTCGAATCACCCACAATAAAACTGATTCAACTGAACTAATGATTAATTCAACTGATTTGTAATGTGATCTGTTAACACATGATTATTGCTGATAACGTAGCAGGGTAAAATACACAGCAGAACAAGGGGAAATGAAAGTTTTAGTCAGCTCTCCGTTGAGCTAATCCTATAGCAGTTTTTTTCTGTCAGGTTTGTCTTTTCTGTTATTTTCTGTTCAATGATTGGTTCGTAGAAAAGACTCGAATATGTAAACATAAACATAGAATGTTTCTTGCACATTATTCCTTTCGGTATAAATTAGTATGTAACGCGTTGAAAACGTACTACAACTTAGTATGTAGTAGGTGTTCGTACATTGAGAGCTGACTGGAGCTCTCAATGCTCCGTCGTTTGCTTTACCATAACGTTTTCGAAGAAATCGTTTTCATGTTTTAGACAACTTATGACTAATAAAGCCCAGATTTGTTTCAGTCACGTGTATTTGTATATATTGCTACTGTTACAACTGAATACTGTAAATAGAAGGATTGAAAACAATTCAACACACTTGCAAAAGTTCCATAGTTTGATCAGCCAACACTTTCCAGCAAAGTTTACTTGTTTCTGTTTAACAAGAAAATGAGAATCCTTTTATGCTGAATCACTGAATCCACTGAATCCTTTTATGCGTTAAGTTTGTTCTGTTTCGTTGTTGACAGTGTGACCGTCTGTTTCTATTTGTTGGACAGATTCGCGAACAACAAGAAATGTTGTATACATACATGCTATTTTCAACTAAGTATTATTATTTCGATGTTTTCTCAAACTTTTTTTTTTAAATTTTAGACTAATTGGTTTGAGATAATCAATATTTTGCGATACTCTGTGAACCGTTACTGCATTCAGTTTCTCATATACAGCTAAATATATGAATTTGAATTCACTTACCAACTGCTAGTACCCTAGCTTGACTAGCTTGAAACGCGCATCGAGGACTATCAGTAGACTGTCTGTGGGTGATATCACTAACAGAGACTTTTATGTTTGAGGACAAGTGAGAGGGGCCTACTAAACTCATTACTCACGAAGACAACCATTTCTCATGTTCATCACCACAATTATTTTGCCGTGCGTGTGTGGCCCTGTGATCGATATTGTGGGCTGGTTGCTATTCAAAAACACCGTTTGCAATTACTCAGTGACACTTCGGAAATTGCATTTAGAATAGATGAACTAGACTCCCTCATTTTATCAATGAACGGAAAATAGAAATACAATCACCACGAAATTATTAAACTTCAATACAAGAAATTATGTTATTTTAGACAACAACTAATGCGTTTGATACTCAATCTACATTAAGTTTGAACAATGAGTTTTGAATTTTGGAGCAGGTTATATTTTATATGAAAATGATAAGTTAATCTTAAAAAGATAAGAAAAGAACGAAAGTATAAAGAAGAATAGAAGTTGAGAAATAAAGGGCGAGATGGAGAGATAAAGAGAGGAAGCGAGAAACGAAAAATAGAAAGAGAAGCAGAGAGAAAGAGATGAAGCGTGCGGAAAAAGAAAAAAAGGAGCATATTTCGTTAGTCAAAACCTTCATTGTTGTGGTTCAGCAATTAGATGAAAATCGTGCTACGAAAGAGCGACGAAATCTTTTTTCAACGAACGCGTATTTTCCTAGTTCATTTTCGAACATTCACTGAATCGGTGGTGTTTTATTCGTACTTTCTAGAAAAAAAAATTAAAAAAATGTCTTTGGTATTTATAAGTATAAGTAGTATATGTTGAACGAAATTAGTGGTTTTCTCGAATTGAGAAATACTCTAGTTCATGATAGCTCTTTCGAATGTAATACAGTCGATCTTCACAAAGAGGATGGAGTTGTTTGTTAATCTATCCGTCAAGTCCTAAAAGAACTTACTGAGAACTGTTCCGATTCGAGGTAGACTCTACTTGGCAACTTGTGTTGATTATAGCGTGTTTTATTAGGCAGCTCCTTGCTTTAACAGTAGGCGGGGCGCATATGCTAGCTAGTATCTACAGCATGCCCTGCCGCCTCCCTGTAGAGATCAAATCCGCTCTCAAACAGTACGTTTGTAATGATTCACTCATTTATCTATATTCATGAATACTCTGCATAGCTGATTGTTCCAGCCCAATTGGGATTATTGTCTCTGAATTATTTTTCATATCAACTTCCGATACGCAGTCTATGGAGATAACTGCGAGTAGTGGTTTGTTGTCACAAAACTTGTCAGTCGAACCACTATCTCAGTGAAATGTCTACTGTATATGAAGAGGTTATGTCTGGTAATAGAAGTACCTATCCTACTACTTAAAAACTAAATAACACGTGATATATTTAGCAGAAATCCAAGTGATAGTTAACGCGAGGTGACAATCAGTAATCAGTCCCAACGGCAATTACTAATTTAATTTATAAATTGAATATAGCCTGGCAACTAATTAGACACCCATCAGAGGTGATCAGTTTGTGTCTATATCACTTTCACCTGTCACGAAAAAGCAAATGAGAGTTCGTTTTGAACAACGCAGAATTGTCAAACACTGTTTACAGGGTACAAGCTTCCGATAACAACTTTTTCGAACGAATAAGTGCTCCGATCGATTGCGAGGAGAGGAGGGATGACGAACTGTATACCATCAAAAACCTGACCATTAACGGAGATAGAAGACAAATCGAGGTTTCTATTTATATTCACAACTTAGCGCTTGACTTCGCTTCGAAGCATTAGTTCAAGTTCAGTGAAGCTGACACTTTTTAATTCGGTGGATTCGGTGGAGAGTGGGAAAGACTGGCTTTCTCATGTATTTAAGTTATGTCGCCGAATAACGACTGACCGTTATTTTTAATTGGTCGTCCAAATATCTTAGTAGGATGTTCCTAGGTAATATATGCCGTGCAGCAGGCATATATTAGTGGTCGGTAGTCATGTTCCAATTTGATTAGCCTTTATGTTTTCTCTTTTGCAGCTAGAATATTCTTACATACTGGAAGTGTTCGATTACACTAGCTACCAAGTGTGGTTATGAAACATGAAGGAGAATAGAGAGAGAGAGTAGACAGATACAAGTTGCTTTTCCCCTGAAGTTCCAGCAAAAACTATCTTCAATATATCGGCAACTCATGTCTTACTATTCACACGTTTTTCCAGGCTCTCTACATTGAGGCATTGTACACAATTACACATAAAGTTGGAAAAGAGCAATGTGAGAGCAAGGAGAATTTGTATCGATATGTGAAGGCAGCCTTTCAAGGCGATCAACAGTTGCATAACACCCTCATGGAGAAAGCCAAGAAAAATAAGGTACGTGTGAAATTACATGGCGTTTACCGAACGGAAAAAAAACCTGGTCTGCTCTATCAACGCGATTTCTGCCCAATCGCCTCACTTTTCGACTCACGTAAACTGACCATCGATAATACAGTAAACAATAGTCACACCGTACAAATAAGCTATATTTATTTTCCCTGAGACTTTACTACTTCCATGGAACGCAGCGATGAACGAGCCGAAATGTGAATATATGGTCACTCTTATTAGTAAATTAAATATCCTATGGATATCCTATTTCTTTATAGCATCATAATTCTCCAGTTAGAATGAGTCATGTTCAAAATCTGTCGCGATTACAGCCGCCTGTCGTTCTTCTGAACGTGCAACTTCTTGAAGCCCGAAACCTTATTGCGAAGGATGTGAACGGTTTGAATTCAGAGCTTGTTTTTTGTTTTCGATGAAGACGCTGATAATTAAGAATCCTGGGTGATACCTATATGAAAATACATCCAAGAGTTAAAAGTTTGGGAAAATTAGTGTAATCGTGTTTTTCACAAAATCAAGCACATATTACTGCACCAACTCTTCTGTATCCTTCAGAGAAGGGAGAAATAATGCCAGTTCAGGTATCCCGGAGTACCTAAATATAACGTAGTGCGTGCCTAACCAGACCATATTCGCGCACCAAATGCTAATTAGGTGCATTGTTTGAAGTAAATTATGTATATATCAGTTTGTCCTAAAAAAACGCTTTCATTTCTCATGACCCCTATAATTTGAAGAAGAAGTAGTTATTGTCTGTTTCAGGATTCAGTGACCCGTTCGTCATGATGGGAGTGATCCCGGGGAAACGAGAAGGTAAAGAGAGCACGACTGTCAGCGAAGAAGAGACTACCAAATCACCCAAAAATCAAGTACGTTCGCACCAGATGATCGCTCGAACCCATTTATGAAAACAAAGAGATTGTCTGATTCAGATCAGGAATAATATACATTCTGAGAATGTTTTTAGCGATTGAGGGAGCTCGAAGGAAAGAACGTGAGTTTTTCATGACTAGTATCTTCAGATTAGATATGCTTAATATACAGTGATTGTGTTCCTGTGAACGAAGTGTATGTTATTGTGAGTGAACACCGGTTTTGGATGGTGTAAATTCATTGTGTTATGATATTATACCACCTTCTTGAATAGGCCCGCATAAAATCAAAAAAAGGTCAACAAAACTGATTTTAGTTGGAATGCTAGTTATGTGTTCATTTAGAGCGGATAATATTGAGTTAATTGAATGTTTGTGCGAGTAATTATTCTGTTCGTTGAGTTGTGAAAATCCGCTTCGAACATTTTGAGCAGAAAATCTAAACAATTTACAGAACAAGAAAGACAGCGTCTTGCACAGGTTCGGTGGTTCCTTCAGGAGGAGGGTCGGAAGCCGGAAAGAGAAGGTCTGCTTGCATTTATCGTGTTATTCCATGTAGCTCATTATATTTCAAAGAAATACGGTCCTCTATAAGTCATTATCTCATCAGTTCAAAGTGCGCCCGAAGCCCTACATCTTCCGCAGCGAATTGTATTAGATGTAATTTCCCTTCTATCCCATGAACCGTGGGTTGTTTCTCTAATGTCGTACAATTTCAAGGGGTCAGACAGTGGAACTATTCCTGCAAAACTTATCAAAGCGAGCTCCGTGCAGAAGAAGACCTTGAATCCGAAATGGAATGAGAAGTTTCAATTCCTCGTTGATGATGTGCACACAGATCGATTTCACATTGATATTTGGTGAGCTTGTGTTAAACTAGACACAATGATCATGTTTTTTTTCTATTGTTTCTTTCTAAAGTGTTCAATGTATTTCTTACAGGACTTGTCGACTACTTCTCACAACAAAAGACATATTGCTAGATACAATTTCTCACTAGACTCATATTTCAATTTCTTTACACGTTATTTCAGCTGTTCTCCTGAATGCGAAAACACAGTTTTAGAAGAGAGTGACAAGTGAAACAGAGTTTCTATGACGAACATTGTTGGTCTGATTACAATTATGGCCGTTTCCCTGTCATGGGAAAATGTCTCCATTCAGTATAGCTATTTAGGGATCATGACGATGAAGAACAATCTGTGCTGGACGCGGTTTCTTCTTTGAATCAGATTTCCGGAGGCTTGAAGGTCAGTTCCGAGTTGTGTGATCATTTGGGGACTAGCTTCAAAAAACACGGTTTTCACTTTCACCGTACAATTGTGGAACAAAATCATTATTCCAGGGCTTGGGGCGTTATTTCAAAGAAGTAGCGCAAAGTGCGCGAGCCGACTCAGACGACAGTGTGGATGACTTCCTCGGATGTTGCACTCTCAGTCTGACGGTCAGTCGGACAAAGAACAAATCAACGCTTAGTAGGCGAATAGTCTGTAGCACGCGTTGGTGAGAAAACACCAGTTTATTCATCCATTGAACTTTTGAAGAACAATAGGAGAGCGTTGATTTTGAATAAACTTGTCACTGCAGAATCGAAATACACCGTATTCATTCCTGTTGAAGGTAGGTGAAAATTGGAGCAAGTTGAGTACATCTACATCTACAAGTACATCTACAGTGATGATAGTTTAGGACTTGCCTCCCGATGGGCTGGAGCAGTGGGTGACTCTGCAACCAAGATCGGAGAAAAGCAAAGTTTCCGGAAGTGTGAAGATAAAAGTAAGTTCCCACAACAAGATAAAAATAGTTGAGAAAACCATTTTCAGTCTTGAAACTCAAAAATTGTATGTGTTTTTGAATCTGGACAGAAAAACAGCAAAAATGTTAGTTGATAACTGAATTGCCGAGAGCGACCATTGCTTTTTGCTGGCTTAGAAGAAACAAAAATGAAACAAGCAATATTTTCAAAGCCATCGAAGTAGCCTGACTGAAGCAATATTCAAAAATAAGTTTATTGTTCAGATCTGGCTCTCGACAAAAGAAGATCGAATAAGCGGTGGCGACGATGAACTTCTGGATGTGAAGGAGCACATAGAGTTGTTGCGACAGTTTGCCTTGTACGAAATACGACAGAGTGGAGTGAGTGGTTCATACACAACAACCATCTTTACCCGATGTAGTTGTGACAATTTTGCAAACTGTGTTCACATATCATCGGTATTCCGTAGACAATTTAACAAAAAACAGAAATTCCTTAGTTGAAACAGTAAGGTGAAGTTAGTCTCAAAAGGAAAAGAAAAGAATTATTCAAAAATGAAGAGAACAGTTATAATTGTCAGGCCCCTGTCCGACTGTGGGACGGTGTGTTCCCGGAAAAGGCTGTCACTATTCTACGGCAACACGCCTTGCAAGGAGATTTGACAGATGTTCATTCTGCCATGTGGTACGTGCAGTCTATAGGAAATGTTCGTTCTGGAATTGTAGTTTGATCTACAAATTCGAAGAAGTTGCGGCATAAGACTAATTTTAAATCAAACTACAAACTACAACGATCATCCACCACGAAGATCGATCGACACTGAACCGTTTTACTGCGCTCTTCACAGAGAACGCTCTAATGTTTAGTGTACATTTTTAGATTAAGTGCGACAATCTTGATGTTGTCTTGGTTAGGCTACGTTCATACTTTTTTACGCTGCATCCGGCTGCAATTGCAGTCGCTTTGCAACATTTTTGCAGTTGCTGCAAATTGCCGCTGCAGTCAGATGCAATTTTACGCAGCGTAAAAGTATGAACAACCCATCGTAATTTCTAACGCAATTCAAGATAATCCAAAAATTCAATTCGGAAATAGTGAATCTATATTTCAAATTGGAGTATTCAACATCTTAAATTGAAACAATTTTAGGCCAATTCTACAACTAACCAAGTTTTTATATAACCTAACCTTTTTTTAGGTAACCCAACCGGTTTTTGGTAACTCTTTTTTCAGGTTACCTCACAAGTAACCGGTAGGTAACCTGAAACTAAAATCTGGTTACCGTACAAACAAACGGTGAAAACCACATTTTGCGTAGGAAAAACCAGGTAACCGGTTTTTCATTTTCGGTTTCCGACCGGTTAATAATCGAAGTAACCGGAAAAACGGTTACCAAAAAACCCGGTTACATATAGAATTCACCACAATTTCATTGACGACAACTGATATTTTATCAAATTTGGCGCCAGCGCCCGGTGCCAACAGGATTTTTTTATTTTTAGACTAATAAACTCCTAGTCAACTGCTACTACATATTGGATTTTAAATATGGCACGCCTAAAATAGTGAAAAAAGATTGATAACGATAAAAAATTCATAAAAAGAGTAACTACATTGCAGTGCAGTATGGTCATGTCAATACTGCAATTTACGCTGCAGTCAGCTTAAATTACGCTCAATTCAGCGTAAAAAACGCTGCAGCTGGCTTAAAAAAGTATGACCAACACAACTGCAGCGTATTTCTGCAGTTGCAGTCGACTGCATTGGCGTAAAAATCAATACGCGTGTTTTCGACAAGATTTACGCTGCATCTAGCTGCAACTGCAAAAAGTATGAACGAAGCCTTATACGGAAAAAGAAGAGATTATGTTCAAAGGAAAACTCCACAACATTGTCCAAGGCAAATAACTCAGCTCTCCACAAATCTAACTGATATTACTCTGTTATTTAACATTCATCAGTAAAAGTTTTCAGTCGCTGGTTGGCTTTTCACTCAATGCTTCCGATTGATATATCCGTATCATTATTGTACAAGACTCTTGTGTCAATTTTTGATAAATGGCAGCCGATGACTCTAGAAAAGGTGAGTGAATCCCCTCTCTGCCTATTTTCTGGGGGGAGAGAGAAATTGTATCGTTTTAGAGAAGTAACATTCAGCTTGTTAAGCAGCGATGTTTGGTAGGAAGTTGAGTGGTAGTTCGAAAAGAGAAGATCAACGTGGAATTGTAGGTGAAATAGACCCAGTGCCTAGTTACTAGTCTTGGCAAAGTATCCGTTTGTTAGATACGTGATATGCGAAATGAAAAGAGTTAACATCAATACCATGTATAAATCCAAAAAGTATAACAATATCTAACAAACAATACGTTGGAGATGACCAGAATGATTTATATTTCAGGAAGAGGAAGACATGCTCACGAATTCCTTTTCTTCTTTCGACTGTTACTGCAAGAGGATGATGATAGAACACCGAACCAAATTTGCACCCACAACTAGGAACAGTGGCGAAGAGTTCTCCAGTCTAACTAGGTGGGAAGCAAATCCGACATGATTAATTCGAGCCTCCCCGATATATTCTCGTTTCGGTAAATCTTCATAGGGCTGAGAGCCGTACAATCTGTAACATTTCTCTTGAATAGTTTTTTTTATTAATAGAGCTATTAATTGCAGGTGTATGAAAGTTCTTCGAGAATCACCTTTCTATCAAAAATATCTGCCGTATAAACGTCCGTTCCATGCACATATTGAAGCCTTGATCGTGGTGAGTACAACATCAAAATGATAATTAAGTTTCACACATCAATGAAAAACAAATTAGTTACGGAAAACACGACCCGTGCTTTTTGAACATTTATGTTTCTCATATCTGCTCTCCATCGCAGAAAAGCGGTACAAAACTGTCATTACAAAAAGTATGGTATAGGGTTCGCTCACGGAAGAGCGGGCTCAAAGTATGCTTGGTGGTTTGATTCAATATGCGTGTAGCTCTGATATTCTCTGTTAGTTCATAGTTTTCACTCTCTGTTGTGTACAAAGATCAAACTATAATTCAATTCTGGTCCACTTGCTATATCTCTCTTTGAAGATGAGATATGTCGAGCGCTGCATTAGAATTTTACCCGTTCTGTCGAAGCACGGGGGAAAACAAACTTCTAATTTTTTATCAATTATTAAGATACACAAATGTTTTCAGAAAAGTGCCGAGGAATTTTTCGATGCAACGGTAGAAGAATGTCAAGAAGAAGATCCGTGCAAAGAACTTTTGAAGCTGCTCACAAAATTGAATTCGACGTGTTCAAAGTTCCTCCACTTTGCAGCCATTATTCGTGAAGTCAGCCGGATCGACTATAGTCAACTAACGCTAAGTACATTTGATAAAATGGTGAGCGTCACCTTCAACGGTCCTTTCACTGAAGCGAGCCTTTGTTGTGTTTGTAGTTTGATCTCGTTGCTTCCAATAACGAAGATTTGTTCACTCCCTATTAACGTCCATAACCAATCGTTTCCAGCTGAACGAATATCTGACGTCAGAGATGATGAGTGAGAAGAGAACTGATCTCAAAACAAAGGTAAGTTTCTACGATCGATAACAATCTTATTCGATTGTCCGTGTTCC
The DNA here is from genome assembly GCA_964036275.1 of Litoditis marina. Classification (NCBI taxonomy): domain Eukaryota; kingdom Metazoa; phylum Nematoda; class Chromadorea; order Rhabditida; family Rhabditidae; genus Litoditis; species Litoditis marina. The sequence continues at coordinate 11,688,719 of OZ038438.1, read as the reverse complement.
GATTGACAGTGGGAGATGGTGTATAAAGTATTTTCCATTCCTACTGAGACTCCTACATCATGATTACAAAACTTGCAGTATGTTTCAAATATGTAATTGTTATTGAAAAAGTTGACTATTTCCGAATTTGATTATGATTGCTATTATAAAGAGTATTCATGAATATTTTTGACAAAGTTGAATTGGTCCTATTGAGCACTCAATGAGAAGCGCGAATGCTTATAATAGGAGTGTCAGTAGGAATTATGTGAACTATTCGTTGTACTTTCAGATGAAAATGGCGGCAGATCAAGATCCCCCCGACGAGGAAAGTCTCATTGATTTGATTCGAATTCACATTGCGTTTGTAGAATTGAAGAACTATCGACTGGCCAACAGAGTGTATGTTTAATCTGATCGATCGTAGTTATTTTTTCTATTTGTATTGTATATTTTTTCTATTTGTATTGTATATCATGAGATCTTCAACTCAGGTATACGTATGTGACAAAATAACATTATGTGAAAGGTTATAGGAAAGACTGGAAACCACGCTAAGCCGCTAACAAGTGAAAAGATTTATGTCACTTATCCACTTTTCGTACATTAGATGTATGAAAACAAGTTAGTTCAGTGATGTATGATTGCTGTAAAAAAAACAACCCTAATAATTCAGTACTTGTTGGAGCTTCGAGAAATAAAGAAGAACTATGGAAACAAACACCCAATTTCGTATTTTAAGACGAATCCGGGATGAGTCGGACTGGTATGGAATCTTCAATCGAGCAATGAAAAAGTTCCTAGAATTGGTCAAAGAGAAGGCATTAGCAAGAATCACACTTAGCTGTCAGCTAGATGTGCCGGTGAGTAATGAAAACCATGAAACCGCCATCAAGGTGTCAAACACAGACTTTGTTGGAAGTTTCTCTGTCTTACTGTATGTTTTTTGAACAAGAAGAATATGGGGAGGTGATATATGTAACTGTTTTGCTATGTTTAGGGTTGTATTTGAATGCTCAACAATCATGTCGGTCTCAACAGTGCAAAGATTGACTAGCGCATTCACCTGATTTTGAGTCATTTTCATTGATCCATCTCAGATTTCCACATCCTCCAACGATATGCGACATTCAAGCAGCCACATCGATGTTTGTCATATTGTCGAACAGGTACATTGATTCATAGACATTTTTTTATAGTCGGTTACAAGCAATTGAAGAATCTTTTAATTCGAATCACTTGAGGTAGTAAAAAACTGTGTGAGATCCGATCTGTTTTGGAGATTTTCACGACAGTAAGCTTACATTTATTTTAAACTGATCAACAGGTAGATGATTCTTTACTCTCTAAAGCTAAACGAATATTTTTTATGACCTACATATGTGTGTATTGCCAGAATAAGTTCTTCCCACTTCACAGCTGCATGTTCACGATATGAACTTCGTGTTTCAGACGACAGTTTGCTGGGAGCGGATAGACGTTACCGACACGACACTTCGAATGGACTACACGAAACTGTTGGTGGACATACTGTGTGAAGTTGTCATTACGTACACAGAGAAAGTACGTTGATACTATCATTTAACATTGAAAAAAAGCAAAAACATGACAATTGCTTACATTTTATATAGAACACCAGAGTGTACATGTTTCGATCACGTAACTTTTTTGCATTTTTGCTCGAAAACTGCCCCGAGCAGATTTTGTGTCACATTCTGCTCACAGCTACCAAAACGTAGTTAACTATCGGTATACGTTTTTCTGTACGTAAAACTTGCTTTTATGAATCAGTTATGAACGAAAAACGTTAAGGTCATTGCGAATTTGGAGTCGGAAGGCCTCGCAGCAGAACTCCAGGTGTTCGTTCCTAGCCAACTTCTGCAACTGGTAATATTTCTGTTCATTCACTTTCCTGATATTATTTGGTGAATTGAAAACTTGTGAGTATATGTTGTATCCGACAAAATGTTGTTTCCAGCTGTGCTCAGCCATCAACAACTGTGAACAAGTACGACGAAGTCTCATCATCCATGACAAACTACATCTTGATGATCTCAAAATATCCCAGTCCGCAAGTGTTGGTTCACATTTTCTGTAATCTCGTACAATCAGACAAGAAGCTGGTAGAACTGTTTCTGGAATGTAGTTCACGAAAAGAGGGTCTAGTCAAATATAACGTTGAAAAGTAAAGATGTATCGAAAAGAGCTCAGAAATGCTTTGTTTTACATCGTTAAATGTGCTTTTTGGTGGAAAATTAATATTCTAAGCAACGGGCCTGGCTCTCGATGATCTTCCCAGCAGTGAAGTAACTGTTCTCGGGATCGGAATCTTCAATAGTTAAGCAAGGATTGAACAGTTGAGCAGAATGCGCTAAAGAAAGAGCATTTCACTCCAAATTTTTCACGTCACTCGTGAATTATGATATAGTTTCACACGTTCTCCGTTCACGTGAGCTAAAGAACTGACAACCGTTGATTCAATTTGACTGGTGGTTCTAGGGCCAACCAGCGTGGAAAACGGCTATCGAGAGCCGATTGGAACAATGTGACCTGAGAATCTGCTCCGAAATCGACCGAATAGTCGGTATGCTGACCAAGCGATTGGTACCACAGATGAAAAGACACGTGTTCCATTTGGCGTGGAGTCCCACAGCACAGCCGGTGGAAGAGTCACTCAAGCCACTCACAGACATGGTAGCTTTTCATTTTTCTCTGTTTATTCTATTTAGTTCTATCATTTTTGATTCGTCTTTCCTCACAGTTGAAATAGTGTTAACAATTTATGTTGAGGTTTTAATTTCTTCTAATCCGGAGTATCAATATGGCTTATTAAACTTGCAACGTTCGTTAACAGAATGAAAATTCATCAAAATTAACTCATTTTTCTAGCTCGACATTGAACTCTCTGCAGTTCACAAAAACTTACTGCACAAGAACTTTCTACGTGTGATGTCTTCTCAAGTGGCAACAGTGGTTCAGTTGTTGAGGGACTGCCTCCTCGAAAACAATGGGGTGCGATTTCTTCCACATACAATTCATTCCTACACATATTTTTTCCTGCAGTATAACAATAAGTTTGACTGCATAGTTTCGCTTTGAGGCATCGCATGAAACGCCAATAAAGTTGACCATTTACTTACTCTCCAGCTCGTTCTAGGCAAAAAGGAAAACTCTGCATGTTTCTCGATCCTGATGTGTTTGTAGTTTGATCCCACTGCATAAAGTCAAAATGTGAGACTTGTAAAGTGTGTGAACTTCATATTACAACACTTTTACACCCTGTAGAAGCGTTATCCGAAATTTCAAATTTATTGAACTGTCGATAACTTCTAGATGGAGCCCGCTTTCTATCACCGTTTGCTCGAATCTTGGTACGTTCTAGTCGACTTTTTCCACGCGGGTGGTAAAGGGCTGACCATGGAGTTTCTAGAAACGAATCCGGATCATATGGTAAGTAGCTGATTTTCTTCGAATACCAGGATCGAAATGAATTTTCGTTCCCAAACCAACGCAATGCAAGTGTTATCAGAATCACAATATCTGTCGTGCCTTGAACAATACCCGTTAGCAGAAACTTCAAAGTAGCATGAAATCCATCGTCAGATACCCGTAATGTTATGTTGTTAAATAAACGTCTGAAACAAACAAAAAATGATTAAATTTTTTGTTTGTTAAATAAACGTCTGAAACAAACAAAAAATTATTCAATTCCCGCAAAGTTGCGTTGAGGCAGAGTTTTCATGCAAACATGAACTCACACGCGATACATGCTTACCTCTCACCTATTGTCAATGTTTTACTGGTTCTTTTTTAATTCTGAATTTTGGAAACGTCGAGTTTTAATTACGACTGGTTGCAGGAGCTCGTGAGAATATTATCGTTGAATGAAACGCCAACTTGTCAACTCATCGAGAAACACTACAAAGATTTGCTCAAGCAGCAGGTACGCTTCTAAATCCCATTCACACACATTGTACCAATACTCCTGAATTCATTTATAGGCGCAGGCAGAACACCACGTGTTTGTGAGTTTAATTGATAATCCAGTGTGATACGTTTCAGAGAAAACGATGTTGTGCATACGTCACACATTATCCGTGACCTATGTTGTCTTAGTCGTTGTTTCATTCTAGTCACTTGAACATTTCCGGAAAAATCTCGAGCAGATATCCGGAAGTTGAACTTATCAAACTCTTTAGTGATCGGTTTCTTGATCAATAATGTGTGTTCGAATAGCTTTTGTGTGAACGTTGTGCTCAGTGAACCTGTAATCTGTTCGTCGAGTTGAATTGACAGAGAGTGGGCAAACAATATCAGCTTTGATTGTGCGTTTGGAGTGTGTATTGTAGCCATGAAATATATGTAGAACAGAATCTCCAACTAGTATCTTGTATCTTCTAGAATGTTACCCATTTTTATATGCACTTGTTTGATGCACGTAATCGTGTAACATGAACCATGCAACCCTAGCTGTGGATAAGTGTTCACTCTTTTCAGAACGAAGTGGGAGAATGTAAATATGGCATTCTGAATGTTCGCGCCTACTACAACCAGAATTCACAGACATTGGTACTGGATGGTATGTGATTTATGTATTTCAAATAAGTTTGCATTCATGTTCTGGAGGTTGATTGGCACCATTTTTATCATAAACAACTTAATCAGTAGGTATTCAACTCTAGGAACCGCCTCACTGGTAAACGGAAACAGACTTCTTTAGTTTTGAATTCATATTATTCTCTCACAATCATACAGCCATGCATGGAGGAATTAATATAAAATATACTGAACAAAACATATTTGAAGCTGAGGTTCAGACAAAACTTTTAATATGAGGCTTATTTCCAAACCATTTCGAAACACTCGCCATTCGCGCTTCATGCAACCCGTCAAACAACACATCGGACTTTCTTTTACTCTTTTTTACTAGTGGATTTTCATAGTAACTTATACCTAGTGTATGAGCTTGTCAGGGGAGATAAGCTATGAATGTTCACAACACTGTAGGTCTAAGATTAAATTATATATATGAACCAACGTTACAGTGATCGGAGCGAAACAAGTGATACCGCTCGACTCAAATGGTCTTTCTGATCCATTTGTTGTGATCGAAGTCGTCCCTCGCCTTAGATACCCAAATACTCCCGTTCTGAAGACTAAGGTGGTCAGCAAAAGTCTCAACCCGAAATTCGACGAAACGTTTGAATTGTGAGTTGCTCTACATCTGATTCACTGAGAACTGCTAGGGTTGAACTATTTCAAGTGGTGAATGTATAGGGGCATGACATTTTTGGTATAAATCACGATGGTAGTAACAGTTAACCGACAAGTACAGCCTTCTCCCACTCTCTTGTATATTTACAACATAACAAGTAGTAGTTCGGTATATTATGATAGTTGTAATTGCATGCGCGCCAGCGATTTAGCTAGAAACGAGTACTAAGTTCAGTTGAAAACTCCGTTTTCTCTATGTCTGGTAGTCGAGTTAAACGACAGATAGAACTTGTTTCACCATAACTGTTGAACTAGAGCGTTTTGTCCATGTGGCATGAATGAGAGCTCAAACTCGTCACAAATCTCGAATAATGTTGGTCAAATTACAGCAACATCTCTCCTAACCTACCTCCATGTGCTATGCTACACTTCACTGTTATGGATCATGACTACCTTCGATCGAACGATTTCGCTGGAGAAGCTTTTCTCGAATTAGCAGATGTATGTTACACAGAGGCACGAGCCGTTTACCGCTTTGTTGCATACGATGAAAACTGATCTTCAATAGTCAAATAGAATAACAATCACAATCCAAGAATGAGATCGACAATTCGATACATTTCAGCACAATATAATTGTTGGTTGACCGCAGGCGAAATACTTATTACACGACATTTTGAAGTACAACATTATAAAGACAACGCTGACATGACCAATACTTAGGAGTGGCGATTTTGAGTATGGCAATAATGCTCCTTTGTTTTGTTAAGGTTCCTGGTTTCGGCATAGCTGGAGGAAACACGCTTCGACAGTTCAATCTGATTCTGATTCAACCTGTCTCGAATAGTTAGTTGGTTGTTCTCATGTTACCAGCGAACATGTCTGAACAAACACGTAACTTCAAGAAACCGACATTCACTTTATCGCATTTAAATACGAACCGAGTGTCAGTAGATGTAATAACAGTAGTGTGTGTGTATAAGCTGAGATGCGGGCCAGACTGATAGTGCGACTAACAGCTAGGTGTCAGACACGCCGCAGCTCGGTTAGTTCTCGTCGTTCCCGAAGAGACTTTCTCTCAGTCCATTTTTTAGCTTGTCAATGAAACTTCCAGGCTGATTATTCAAAAAAGAACATTTCTGTGAACGGTTCTTCACAGTTACAGCAAATAAGACAACTCACTTTCTGGACAAACTTTATTTTCTCTGAAGAAAAAAACAACCAAAAACAGAGTGGCACTAAACATCTACTCTCCTGACAAACGACAATAACTATAGCTGGTTGCTATACATGTATGTTTTATTCTACTACTGTTCTTCTTTCACATGTATTGTACTCACTTCAGACAAAGACGTGCTCGAAGTATTGAACAGCCGAAAAGAAGACAAGGAGGCCGTTGAATTTTTGCGAACTGTAAACACAACATACTAGTCAAGTAGAGCCTTAGGTCGGGATCATACTTCTTTACGCGAGCGTTTTACGTTGGAAAAAAAAAACAAAGCATGTCTCATGCGTATTGATTTAACTGACGTATTACAACAGCGTAAATGGATAGTCATGTTTTATTCACTAAAAACATGGACATGATACGCCGACGTACAAAGTATGAAGCCGGCCTTCATTGAACGCCTATAGAGCAGAGGCCCTGCACAATGGCTTTATTTACAACTAGTACGCTCACATTGGAACTGCATGCATAGTTTGGTTCTTCTCCGAAAAAAAACATGAACGCTAAATCATCAGACAGCGTTTGTCTTGTATTTCATTTTCAACAAACTTTCAAGAGGAAATGTTCTTTTCGTATCTGACGCGATCGTTACTGAAAATATCGTTCATGTTTTTCATATTCGTCGCTGGATGCCTCCAAGTATGAACTCTAGTTCGAGAACATCCTGAATTACCACAGATCTAAATCGTCAAATTTGTTCTGTGTACAATTTGCCTAAGTTATTGATACATTGGAAAACTATCAGTGAAAATATAGTTTAGTGTCATAAGACGAGCCATTTTTATTTATTTTTTTCACAATACGATGCCTAATAACTCATTTTACTGTAATAGGTTATTTTTTATTTCTCGGTGAAAGCTTTTACGGATGTAACTACTTCAGTTTTTGACTATTCTGTTCACTTTTAACTTATTTATTCATTTTTTTTGTGCAGAGGATACCCATGTATGCTTAATTTAGAAATATTGTTCACGGTCTGCTTTAAGGGAGAGTCTCAATGTGAAAATGATCTCGTATAAATAATAATCGAGTATATACTGTACAAAGAACAAAGCAAATTGAAGGAAATTTCAAAAGAAAAAGGAACAAACTGTCAAAGGATGTATAAAGAATGTAGTTTGAAAGAACGAAACCCCTTCAATAGATCGAATTCAAATAGAACTATTAACGAAACAATTATTGTTGAGAAATTGAAAAAGGGATTCGAGACATATGAAGTATGGTTGGAAACAATCGTACAATCGTCCCCCGCGGTACTATCACTTTGCAAAATAAGGTTTGCAGTCACAGGGAAATAAAAACCGCTAATTGACAGCAAAGTTACTGCAGTTCTACCCCGGTTTGACTGCCGATTTACCGCTGGTAGTACCGCGGTACTACCAGCGGTAAATCGGCAGTAAATCTGCAGTAAACCCGCAGTAAATGCGTAGTAAAGTAATTGGTATTCAAATCTACCACAAATTATCTAAAATAAAACTTTTTCAAAAAACAGTTTAATTTAACGCAATAGGAGCGCTCTATGCATCCTATCAGCATCAAAGTATAATATGATACCTTTCCGTTCTCGAAAAGTACCTCAAACTTGGGTAATTAAACCGAAATCAACTCAAACCTCAACGACTAGTGATGGAGAAGTCCGTACTTAAGAAAGGGCGGAAAATATTTTTTTCAAAATTCGTTTTTAAGGGTGAAAATGCATTCAATTCTCCAATATGCATGAATATTATTTGTACATCAGGATATCTGAACATATTTCTCGAAAATCATGATTTGGTGAAGAAATTGAAGTTATGAGCAACAACCATGAAAGTTCTTCTCTTAAATTTCCAATATATGGTTTTCCATCATGATTTGCTAAGTAAAATGTTAATTCGTTCCATTTTAAACGATTGAATACTCATATTATAGAAATGCAGTTGCCAGTAACTCACCATACCGATCGAAATAAAAGTTGAGCGGTCAGACTTGAAAAAAAATATCTGCTCATTTTCTCGAAACTGATTTGTATAATCTCCGATACGTTTATCCCTTCATTTTTTGAGTTTTAATATTGCATTTCTACACGAAACACGCACTTCTGAGTAATTTACTATGAATCTACTGCGGGTTTACTGCGGGTTTACTGCACGTTTACTGCGGATCTACCACGGGTTCGCCTTACTACGGGTTTACTGCGGATTTAACCCTGGTCACGAAATTCCTATGGTTGCGAAATTTTTTCTTTGTTTTCGGAGAAAAAACTAGACTAGGATTTCCAAGATCATACTGTAGGGGTTCCCTAACGTGGGAAACATAGTATAATTGCTTTGTTCGATAGAATGAAATTGTGTCCAAAACGCTTGTTCACAAATACTACTTACAAGGATTATTATACGAAATAATTGGCTCCTACCTAAGAAGTTTTTTCGCAACATATCGATAGTTTCAAGAAAACATAATATCTTTGAAATTGGGAAACTGTGACAAGAAGTAAAGTAATTTCGTAAAGTAAAATGCAAGAAAGTAAAGTAAAATGTAAATTCATGATGCACAATATGCATGCAATAAGCAATTATTATAAATAAGCGATAATATTAATAATCATATAAGCATAGTGTAAGAAAACACGATCATTCATTATGTAAAAGAAAAAGAACGGTGTTTTGCAATTTAAAATATTCCAAAATTAAGCAAAACTGATCGAGCGCTGACTACTGTAAATGTCGTAGATCACGGCGAGGTCAAAAACGCGCGGGAAAAACTACGGCGCAGACGATTGTCGGCCTCCTTTCATTATGCAGCGGCGATCCAGCCGAGTGTGGTAGTTTTCCAATCCTCTGTTCTGTTTCAAGGTGCATTTATTGCACGTGTTGTTATATTTTGCTTCATATTGTGCAATATTTCAAGTATCAAATTCCATATTGTGCAATATTTCAAGCATCTTTTTCAATGCCCTTATCGAATGTTTTGTGTTCATTCATGATCTCCGTCTCTCGCAGGCGCACTGCTCTTGTCTGCTCACCGGTAATCGATTGTGAGAGAACCGTCATAGTACTCTGAGCCTCATCTCATTCCTCTCTTATATATCCCTTGTTTGCCGCTATATTTAACTGCTTTCATATCATGGATGGGATGTTTCCAAGATTGTGTTTTGTATGAGTCATGATTATTTGCCTTCTCTCTTTGTTGTTTTCCTTTCTCATTTAAACTTGACATACTGCCAGTTTCCCAAGATTTCGAAAGTTTCATTTAGTTTCTCAGTTATTTGTTCACAGTTTGGCTTTTTGTTCACTTTTTCACTCGCAGGTTAGCGTCCGCCAGATTTCAATTCGTTCATCATGGGAAAGGAAAAGATTCATATCAACATCGTTGTCATCGGGCATGTCGACTCTGGGAAATCTACGACCACCGGACATCTCATCTACAAATGTGGAGGAATCGACAAGCGTACTATTGAGAAGTTCGAGAAGGAAGCTCAGGAGGTAGTTTTTTATATCATTAAACTCTTTGGATTCTATCATTACGAAATATAACGGAGTTCGTACGTCTGGTTCAGTTTTGGAACTTTGATGATTGGATTGGCCACTAAGGTTTCGATATATCAGATATGCTTACGCAGTTTTTTTCACTTATCTCATTTTTCATAGTTTATATTGATATTCATCATTTTTTTGCTTTCAGATGGGTAAAGGTTCCTTCAAATATGCCTGGGTACTCGACAAACTGAAGGCCGAGAGAGAACGTGGTATCACCATTGACATCGCTCTCTGGAAGTTCGAGACTGCAAGATACTACATCACCATCATTGATGCTCCCGGACATCGTGATTTCATCAAGAACATGATCACTGGTAGGTTGTTTTCACTTCAACGTTTATCATTTTCTATCTAAGTTTACTTTGCGTATTTTTTTCGTTCGAATAATATAGATGCGATGCCCCTATTTTCAGACTTAACGGTCTGATTGCCACCCGTAATTGTCGGGTAATCGATTTTGTCGCTGGTATAAACTAATGCCACTTGAATATCAGTTTTACGCGTGAGTAACGTAAACTCATCACATTCTCTCACCAACAAGTTCTAAAAAAATAGATTTTGATCAATTCATTATTTGCAGGAACGTCTCAGGCCGATTGTGCAGTACTCGTGGTAGCTTGCGGAACTGGAGAGTTCGAAGCTGGAATCTCCAAGAATGGACAAACTCGTGAACATGCTCTTCTTGCCCAAACCCTTGGGGTGAAGCAACTTATCGTCGCTTGCAACAAGATGGACTCTACTGAGCCTCCTTTCTCAGAGTCTCGTTTCACGGAGATCAAGAATGAAGTCTCTGGTTTCATCAAGAAGATCGGTTACAATCCTGCGGTTAGTTGTCTTTCGTGAATTTTATATCTTTCTTCTCATATCGCTTGTGACTTTTGTTTTCTAAATGGTGTCTTTATCGCATCAATCACACATAGTGGTAGCAGATTCACTTTGATGTCATTGTGGTAACAAATTGCTCACTTTCTGTAGACTTTGTTTATGGAACCTTCCAACGTTCTTTCTTCGCCTTCGTGTTGTATTATAGAAAGAGTAAACCTAATTTTTTCAGACTGTCGCCTTCGTGCCTATTTCTGGTTTCAATGGAGACAACATGTTGGAGGTTTCCTCCAACATGTCCTGGTTCAAGGGCTGGGCTATTGAGCGCAAGGAAGGAAATGCCTCTGGAAAGACTCTTCTGGAAGCACTTGATGCTATTGTCCCTCCGCAGCGACCTACCAACAAGCCCCTTCGCCTGCCCCTTCAGGATGTATACAAGATCGGAGGTAGGTTGTTCTTTCTCGTGTTCTTACCATGTGCTTAATTGAACTGGCTGGGACAGCTTGACCCCAATTATATTGCGTGCTTACCCCTTTGTCCCGAACGTATTTCGATTTCAGTACGTTTTAAACCTCGCCTCAGCAATTCCAGTCTCGGAACAAAAGTATTTTTTTTTAAACCGGTCTAGTTTGTCTGTTTTGTCATTTAGAATATTATGATTTGAGGTATCGGAACTGTTCCCGTTGGTCGAGTGGAGACTGGTGTAATCAAGCCTGGTATGGTGGTCACTTTCGCTCCTCAGAATGTCACCACTGAGGTATTTTTTTTTCTTTTTTTTTCAATAGACATGTTCTTTCCCGCGCTCTTGTTTTCTAAACTCAACTTACTGAGCCGAATATCGCCGAATATTTAACTAGTTCCAAAACTAACAAAAGTTTAGTATTCTGTTACTCTACTTTACCTTTCGAGCTGTATAGTTGTATTGGTTAAGGTTAAATCTGTGGAAATGCACCACGAATCTCTGCCCGAGGCCGTTCCCGGAGACAATGTTGGTTTCAACGTAAAGAACGTGTCGGTGAAGGACATCCGTCGTGGTTCCGTCTGCTCTGACTCGAAGAACGATCCCGCTAAGGAGACCCGTAACTTCCACGCCCAGGTAAGCATTTGGTATTTGCTTAGTAACTTTGCCATTTTGTTTCCATTAGAAAACTGGTCTCGAATGTGAGCGGTTTCCGTAATACGGGGTCCTAGTTTTCTACAGTCGAGAGTTTTTCTTTACAAGAACAAATTATGACGTTTTCCCACACAGTCGTGTTCAATTGTTCTACATAAACACATCATGTATCTGTACCGTATCATTTTCAGGTCATCATCATGAATCACCCTGGACAAATCGCAAATGGCTACACCCCAGTTCTTGATTGCCACACTGCCCATATCGCATGCAAGTTCGCAGAACTTAAAGAGAAGGTATGCTTTGTTCTAGACAACTGAAAAATTGGTTCGTTTTGGATTCAGGCCAGGCTGTACTTGATTACATTTTTCTGTACCGGCGTTACCTACAAAATTTTCTTATTCTAGGTTGATCGTCGTTCTGGAAAGAAGGTTGAGGACTTCCCAAAATTCTTGAAGTCGGGAGACGCTGGAATCGTAGAACTGGTTCCAACCAAGCCTATGTGCGTCGAATCCTTCACCGACTACCCTCCTCTTGGTCGATTTGCCGTTCGTGATATGCGACAGGTATGAGCGTTCTAATTTATAACATGATTCTTAATTATTCCTTTTGAGATTGAAGCCTTCTTGTCGTGTTTTATTCTTCTTTTGTTCTTTCATTCAACTATACCATTCCAGACCGTGGCTGTTGGAGTTATCAAGTCTGTGGATAAGTCTGACGGAAGTGCTGGCAAGGTGACAAAGGCTGCCCAGAAGGCTGGTGCCGGCAAGAAGAAGTAAATATTTATTGATTCACTTTTCCAAACCCTGGTGTTTAGAAATCGTTCTGTTTGGTTACTGTCGTTCGTTTTTCGTAGTGTATAAAATATTTTCTTGTATCATTCGAAGTCTTTTATCGCGAAATATCGCTTCACGTCCGCTTTGAAAAGTGATTAAATCCGGATAGAGATGTTCACCATCCTAGCAAGGGGCCCTAGTGAGGCTGACCTAACCCATAATATATGATAAACGAATGTACATTATTTACACCACTCGTGTGCTTTCTATGCCCCGCACCAATAACTTGAATAGCTGCCGTTCAATTTTTCGGGACTACCGAGTAGGCTCAAAGGTCTTCGTACGTTCTTCCTCATGTATTTCTTCAGGTCTCTGATTTTGGCCAGCATTCTGAAAATGCTGTTGTTGGGTAAAACAGTGAGTTGACGGGATGAAACTTGTTTCTTCTCTTATAGGTTGTCACTAACACTTTTCCATCAACGGTCATGTGTCAATAATAGAAAGGGCTAACAGTGAGCAGACGTCTGTCTAGACATGAGTAATTTTTCAAATCGTTCTAATCTCTACTATGAGACGTTGGGAGCAGAACAAGCCTAGCTCACCTCCTGACAATGATTGGCTTTTGTCTTGAGATGTCTTTTGATTCCGTTGGATCAACTGAAATTACGTTTATATGAAACATGAAATTTCGCTACTGAACTTCTTGATGAAGAAAGTACCAGCTTTGGTGACTTTGAAGTGATTCGGGAAGATATTGTAGCCTTTTCGATTGAGCATTGTTGTTGTTCTTGAAACAGTCGATACCAAATCGAATCTCCAAACTTGAAGCCAATTGATCAGCGTGAGGTTGTTTAATAAAAATTACTAATTCTCGATAAAATCATTCTCGATACAATCAACCAACCACTGATCTGATACAGACGCGTTTTACCATCATCGGTCCTTTTTTTTCTGTTGCTGTTTCCATATATCAGCTTGTAGTCGCCGTCCCTAAACATGCATAATGTAGTTTTCCAACAAAATAAATCCTGTTCGGCATGCACAGTGAGTACAGAGATCGTAGTCCCTTTTCGTGCTTCAATCAGGGTGGATAATCGATTATAGCATTTTGGCGGGACATACGGCTGGAATACGCCAAACTCGACCTGGGGGTGATGATGACTATTTCACCTTATTGCAGACCCATGAGCGTCAATGTTGTACACGAACTGAAACCGCCGGATACGAGGAACTCCCGTTTTCAGGTACTCCCATTGATTGATGCCATCCCCTGAAAGAAACCTTTCTAATGTCGATTATGCCTCTACGTTAATTATAGTGTTATAGTTTGTTTCACCCATCGATAGTAGTCGTCAGCCATGCTGGCCTGAGCGCACTATACGCAGGCGACTGATTTGGCGGGTGTGTAACTGTCTGCACGGCCCCAAATGGTCGTCTCACTAATTGCTCCGTGCAGACAGTTACAGTTTGCGGTCGTCGCCGTGCAGACAGTTACACCAGCCTGAACACGAAGTGTAACTGTCTGCGCGGAGCGTGCACACAGTTATATCAGTGTACATTTTAATGTACACCAAGCAGTGGATAGACGCAATTTAACTTAATAAGTGCCATCTGCGTTCTAGGTGGGTAGTGTCGAGTAGTGCTTACTAGTGAATGACATGAATGGAAAATTTTCTGTGCCGAGTGTTTCAATAACTATCAAAAACCTACGATCATTATTGGAATCATGCAAAATACTCAAACAACTGCAGCAAACAACTTCAACGAAATATAATGGTAGGATTCGCTTGAAACAACCTTTCACGTGAGCATTTCGTTTTATGAAAGAATGTTTTCTAGTTAGTAGGTGAAGTTACTAGGTGCCAATTAAAACACTCAGTTCAAAGCGTGAAGTAATCTGAAAATTGATGCCGGTTCGAAAGCGGGGTTTCTATAGTCTGTTCCATGCACCGTACAACTTTGAAACCTCTGAAAAGGTTTAAAACATGTCGGAGTTCACGTTTGGTAAAACATTGTTACTCGATTATTCACTCTTATAACTACAAACTAAAAAGACAGTGTTCAAAAACATAAAAAAAGTTGTTTGAATACTATATATTATATAGTATCATTATGAACTAGCCACTTGAATGTTGGACGTCATACCGTAGAATTTCATCGACTGGTGAATCGAAGTATGTTTGTTCACTATGTATAGATAAATCTGTTTCGTTCCACTACTTCACGAACAGTTTCAATGAGTTTTCTACAGGAGATTGGCACTAAAGATTTTTGAGTGGGTTCTGTTTTCAAAAACTCTCAATGATTCAGATTACTGAAAGTGAAGAATGATCCAGCGTACCATTCAGTAACTATGTGTTTGTTATTTGGATAACTAAAGAAATGGGTGACCATTGAGCTACTTCTGATTGGGCTCAACCAGGTTCTAGGTGCCATGGTAAATAGAAACTTTCTGAAGACTCATTGTTCTATAATTGTGATTATCACCTCTAAAATGAACTGTAGTTATAACACTTTGCTCGAAGAAAATAGATAAAAGTTAGAATCTGACGTTTACCATCTTTGTCGATAATTCAAAAAAACTTGTAGTAAAAACCACCACCAATAGTTCACTGTAATAGTGCAAGTTATTTACCAGCAGTTCAAAGAGTTATCTATGATATTTTAATGAATTACTACTAAACGTGAGTAAACTTCAAGTAGTAGTTTAGTCTACAAAACATTTGTTCTTCGTTATGTGGTTTCATAATGAAGATAGTTCATCTTAGGTGCTGAACAAATGTATTTGAGTGTTACCTACTGAAAACAAATTGGTGCACGATCACTTTCTATTATCGAAGTATATTATTTATGCGGCCGCCAAGATGTGTAACTGTCTGCACGCTGTTCAGGCTCGATGTAACGGTCTGCACGATTTGCCAATTAAGTGTGGTTGTCTCCGTGCAGACAGATTTGGCAGTCCTTTCATTACAAATAAAAATTCATAAATTGGTTATTTTGACATTTTCGCACATGATTTGTGTTCAAAAGTTCATCACATAATCAGAGAATACTTTAAACAATATTTTGTGCGATAAAATTAGCTTTGGAACACGGCTAGAAAATATTTGGATATGCTGTTTTCAGTTTTGGCCATCATGTTCAGATGGTCGGCTGGTTGTGGGCGCCGCGTCACCTATCAGAGCTGAGCTGAATACCGAGCTCGTGCAACAATTTTGATTAGACCGGTCGTTGTTGGAAACTTTCCAATCCAATTGACTCTGCCCACTAAAGTTTACTATCGATGATTGAAACGAACTGTATGCTCATCTACATTTCTCACCACACATTCGAGCGGAGGCTCTACCCGATTGGAGAGAACAGCATTTTCTGTCCGCATATTCGTGAATATGCGGGTTCTCTCTGTCATTCATGATTTTATTCACTCATAGATGAACCCAAATAACGGGGAATAGTAAAGGAGACGAGGGGAATATAACTTTTGAGAACATCAAAGGAGTAAACCTAAGACATCAGTGTTCACTGATGTTTACCTGATAATCTTCACTGATAACCCCTATTTGCATGTTATCCATGTGGTCAGTGCAGGAGAAATGAAAATGGTAGCACCCCCCCCCCCCCCGCTACAGTGAGCTCACTCGTTGACAACCTTACCGTAGGAAGTCATGGGTAACCCAGCGATTCCAAGAAGAGTAGCGTGCCAATCCACAACATGGAATAACCTGAATAACTGGTGTAGACATTTTTATAGATAAGAATGAGTTAAGGAGCTATTGTTACTAATGACCACGCTATTTTGCATAATCGTTCATTCACACGATTTTTGGTTCATTGATACATCATTCATTCAATGCATTTCGAAGAATTCCAAAACATTAAGGGAGTAAAATGGAGAAAAGACACCAGTGTTCACTTTTTTGTGATACATAATCTTGTTGATACATCATCTCTCAAACTTAATATTATAGTGAATGGACTGACTGGCTTCTCTCCTCATTTTTTCGAATCTGGCCAGGTGCGTGGACGATTGTTGTTGTTTTGGTTCCGCCCTCCCATAGAGTGTCCTTCTCGCCGCGTAACGGCTTGTTGGACGCGCCAAAACTAATCGTACCACCGTTCTGTAAATAACATGAACACACTGTTTAGTACAACATGCATCTTTAAACTCGGACGGCGTTATCCCACTTTTGGCAGCATGCCGTAAACATCTTGGTTGCTCAACACTACCAGTTTTTAGACCAGCTGGCTGATGCTGCCGCTTGTTTTAGAATTTCGCAGGGTACCTGTCGATGGACTTCATGATTCAGAATTCGGAGAAGCCGAGCTATAGCTGAAAAGCATAGCCCAATGGGGTAACAGGACACCTCTTTCTTTTTCCATCTGTACGTATTGCACATTCGAAAGAGTTAAAAAACTCACGTCACTAGTAAAAACAATCACAGTGTCCTCGTACATTTCGGATTGTTTCAAAAATCGAATTATTCGCCCAATAGAATAATCCATGGATGCCAACATGCCTGTAAAGAAGAGTTTTTCTTCCCGATTTGTTTGGTTTCATTGACGCTCATAGACGAACACTCTGCAACGATAGCAACTAGGTTGAACGTACATGTTTTTATAATGTGGGTGGAACCTGTAATAAAATTTCCCTCAGATAAAAAAGTAAAAAATCATACATTCTTTACTATTCGTTGAGAATAAGTTCTCATTAGTTATTTTCCGGGAATAGCTCCTACTACAAATGAGTTTTTCACCCACCACAATAAATTTTTCTCATTCTCGACTTTATGCCCTGACAGTGCCTTTCATACTCACGGGGAACCTGAAATTGGCGTCGGTTTGATATTACCAGTTGGTACAGCCCATCGATGCCGAAGAGCTCGAAAACATGTATGCTGAATATAAGTTCGGAAACCATGATGAGTTTTTCATATACATAACTGACATGTTATGTATATGAAAAACCACCTAAGTATGAGTGTCATTCACTAGTTGTCGGCCAAAATATCCGTTCAACATTTTGAACGGCTTTATCATGTTTTCTGGTGATGTTAGCTAGAGTATGCAAAGAAAATGCCAAGCTAGAGCCCAAACCTGTAGTGGAGGGTGTACAGCTTGAAATGAAAGAAACATAAAAAACGGGTTCGACTTGTTGTGTTTTTCGAGCGTTCCAATAGTAGCATCAGCGAATAGATCCTGAAAAAAAAACGTAGAATTAAGAAGTATTCTGAAAAACTGTCAAGACTCTGCTCGTTTCACGTACCGTTGAGTAGACACCTTGCTGTCCGAAATCCGGTTTACTCTCCCCTGTGGCTTTCTCTTCGAAAAGATCAACTCCGCGAACCACTCTTTTCAGTTTGCGATGATACTGATCTAGAAGAAGGAACTTCATCTCCTTTTAAAAGTTGAGACCTTCGTGCTGAACAACAATATCTAATATGGGTATGTTCCTTCACATAGGCAAAATATCGCTATGACTTTGAACTCGTGATAAATCTCATCATCACAATACAATTAAATTCGAGCTTATTTTTTGCCCGTCATCATATATCTCGTATGAGTATTATATTGAATTGGCGATTAAATTCATTCTCGAAAACGTTGGAAAACCATGAAAACCACATAGCCTTGACGTTTTTCTTCACTGTAATACTCTGTAAAACATGTTCTATAGGGCTGGCGTCATGCGTGTGATTGTAGTCTACTCGGTATGATGTAGTGTGTAACATAATTATTTGCCACACAGTCTCCCTTCGCTGATATTCCAGATTTTTTGAGCATCGCGAACGTTTTTCACACAAGATAACATCGTAGAGCTGGAAAACAAAAGATGCATCGCGTACAGTGATAAGCATGTCTTTCACCTGCGCTATGATTGAAGTATCCTGTCTGCGGTCCATAGAAGCCATAAAAGTAGTCGAAGCCACGATTAGTGGGGAGGAACTCTTTCCGACAGTAGCCCAGGTGCCATTTGCCGATGAGGTATGTCGAGTAGCCGACTGACTTCAGGTTTTCCGGCACGAAGGGGAATACGAGCGGTACCCCGGCTGGTTCCATGTGCAGAAATACGCCATTCTGAATGGATTCCAGTTGAGAAAGTCGGGATCAAGGAGTTGTATTCACGTTGAAAGCTTTATATTTCTCAGTGTACAGTTAAATTTCAACGGAGGAATGACTAAACTCTGTGTATTTTTCGAGGTGTTGGTTCTTGTTTTCTACGAAACAACAACACATTTAGAACATGTGATAAATAACAAAGAGTAAATTGCCCACCTGTGTTCCAACCCGGAAGGGATAGTATCCTGTCATGAATGCGCTCCGCGTCCTGCACGGAAGTGAAAAGATTATGTAGTGAAACACGCTCTTTTCAGTTATTTGAAAATACATTAATTTTAAATTGTGCAAACGTAAGCGTTTTTATAACAAAAAGTAAATTGCCCACCTAATAAGTTGTATAAAGTATCAATCAACGTTTGAACATTATAGAAAATACCACACATCAGCAACACATGTAAAGTACGTTAATAATTTGCACACGACCCAATTCAATCCACATAATTTTTACGTTTCTGGGTAATAATCACAAATACAGATAATTGTCTTTCACTCACGGCGTACATAATTGATTGACGTATGAGTTGGTGAGTTGAACACTGCTCCGATGAGTAGCCAGATCACGGAGGTTGGGCGTGTGTAAACTAAACTGATTAATATAGAGCTAGATTGAACAAAAACTAATAACGATTGAAAATAACAGAATAACAACCACCTTGAGTCCTTCCAATCTAGATCATTGAAACCAAGATCATCGGCCATTATGAACAGAATATTGGATGGTTTGTCGGAAAATACTAATAGAGGTAGCCATAATAGAACAGACCAGTTGTTCATTTTAGAACAAACTCGTACACAGATCTTCAGGTGGGAGGGGTCATAGGTCGGGGGCATTTCCCATGGCATTGAAAACGGGTCTGCCATCAATCACACAATTAGACAGCTTAGAGTCACACCTGATGCTTAAAAAGTAGTTACAACTAAAGTCAAAAAGTTGTTAGTGTATTGTTCAGAAACACTGCCAACATGGCGCATTATGACAAGAAACCCCCAGATATTATGTGAAAAAGTTTCTCATGCTCTCGCATATTCTTCACGTTTTCACGGAGTTCAAATTACCGTCGTAAGTACTCGTAGTCGAATTTGAGATGTTGGGTACATTAAAAAACAAATTTACAAATATAAGATTATCAGGTAGATCGTTATCACGTTGCTCCACACTCGAATTACCAAAACTCAAATCAAGTTTTTCTCTGGGAGTCAAATTCTGAAGTGCTGTGTCGTATCAAATGTTCATCACACCGAACCCTCTTTGTAGTTTGATATACGCGTCCTTTATTGCGATCTACGACTGTCATTTAACAGAAACAAATTACAAACACAGCTGCTTCTTGCAATGAACACAGTGGAGCCTTAAGTTAGGAAAAAACGAACCATAAGGCTGCACCGAATTTGTTCGGTGAAACTGGACGGCCAGGAGGACCGCCAAGTAACTTCGTTGCTTCCTCGTTTTTCGCTGATCATTGAAACAGGAAGAATCAGGAAACCTAACTGGAAAATATGACCCTGTTCTTATTATCCTATAGGATTATCCTGGGAACGTTTGTTATTACTCGAATGTTATTGGATAGTTGATTAGAGTTGGAAGCACTTGCGTCAGTATAATTAACGTAGAGTCATAATTTCATCCTCGCCATAATGACATAAGTTTGTGGCTCCAGTATAAATACCGCATATTAGAATGCGCTGAATATTTATAAAAACCCATATTTTCAACCAGGGTCAGTGAACTGTCTGGGAAAAATCAACCCGTTCTGCTTATATTCCTTGTAACCCTATTTAGACAAAAGATTACTAGCCTGATTGTTTGTACGGTCCGTTTCCCTCAGTTTCTAACAATACTTCATATTGCACCATGCAGTTTCACGAATCTGTCCTAAAACTCGTTGGTCAAATTAATCGCACTTTGAGTTTCATGATTTTTCAAATCAAATGTTCAAATGTGCGAATCATAGGGTTCGTAATTTGTAAAAAAAGGTTAGGCAGTTTAAAGACAGTTCTGAGTTTTCGATATTGAAGCTTTATAGCTTTATTATCTGCAAATTTTGCAGTGAAAGATCGAATATCTCCAATTTCAATCGAATACCGTGAAAAACATTGAGTTGCCGTACTTTCATCTACAAAACATTTAAGTTTGAATGGTGACTTCTGATTTATTTCCCAAAAGCGACTAGCTCCTAAAGCGATATGACGACGCATTGGATGATACCTCGTTGCAAAATAATTACATCTTTGATGTTTTAATGGCAGGTGTAGGTTCTATAGATAGTAACAACTATTTTCAGCTCTCAATTTGTGTATTAGAAACATCATTCCTCACTTATCATGCTTGATGACTTATCAATTGAGAGCTGCTGATGACTAGACCTTTGCTCTAGATTTCTTTCTATTCGTTGTATATCTATACGTGTTCGTTTCCCCCTTCACACCTTCCGCGCGAAAACTTATCTGTTTTCCGGACTGACCGGACGGCAGCCGTACACGCAAAGTCAAACAAATGCCCTAATAGCGCGACAGCGCCAACTGAACAGACCTGTTCTCAAACAAATGACATCATTCTCGCCCGAACTCAACGAAAGTAGGATTTTCGCTAGCATTTAGTTCGTCACCGCACAAAAACCGACCATTGCGATTCAGAATTTGTTTGATGGAATCATTATTAGAAGTTCAATGTCGTAGTGATGAATTGGTGACAAGTTCCGAATACATGTCACATTTGAGCATAGAAGGGCGCTGATGCGTGTAACAGCGTGATGAGTTTCTGTGGAAGTACGAAATGCTCGGCAATTACAGACGACTTTTGATACTGCTTCAACAACCCAGAACTTTTAACTGCTTCCCGATGGTACGCAGTGAACTTCGCTTGCCTTCCTAACATGGTCATGTCTGATAGTGATATTACCATCACCATGTTTATTCTACTTTTTGTTGCATACAGAACACACTCAATGCGTATGAAATGAAATCCACTTAAGGAAACATTCTTCTCTTTGATTGTAAAATGCATACATTGTGCGGTGCAGGTTACGAAATTGATGACTGAACATTAATATTATAAGCATGTCGTCGTGGAGTTATTACTCTAGCCCTAGTATAAATTTTGTTTTTTCTGCTAACTGTTCAATGTATGAAGCTATATGTCTGTTCTATCTACGCTACCGTAACTTTTGGTAGTTGACTTCTATGACAGGGCTATACGAAGGGTAGAATATACTCATCATAAGTGTATCAGATTGTAAGTAATGAGTTAACCCTCATCGGTTCTACTTCATGCCAACGTTAGTTTCAACACATTATATTTTCTTGTTCACAATTCCTTCTTCAGTTCTTACTTCTAGATTTCAGACTGAATGCGTTTTCTCTTACTCTCGTGCTTCCTGATGATATTTATCTGTAATGTTTGTTGTCTCCCGACTTCGGATGCAAGAGGACAGCTTTTGCATGACATTTTCAAACAGATACAAATCAAGTTAGTTCACTGCAGTGTACAATATACATTGTGATCATTTGGCCAGAATATTTTGTCAAGAATCAAACTTGTTTCTCCACTTAAAGAGTGTGGGTATGTTTTATCAGATTATTGAATGAATGAATGAATGAATTTATTACGCAAGTTAAGCGTGTGATAAAAACTGAGACATACTTGGAAATAGATAACTTCAAGGATGAGAAATCAAACTGTGGAGATAATATTGTACACGTACGTTAAGAATTGGGGACAAAAATCACAGGATGGAACGACAGTTAAATATAGTAGAAGTAACACAGTAGTATAACACAAACGTCAAATTGTTATGATATAAAACGTTTGAAACTAGCAACGGAATATGGCAAACTCTTCTTTTTGGATAGTTTCAAATAATTTGATCCTGCTCGCACAGAGAAAAATTGTTGACGCAATTTTGATTTCGGTATGGGAAAACTCAGTTTCAAACTTGTTCCTCTAGTTTTTGATTGGGAAAAACTATAAAAGTCGGAGGATTTCAGCCTTATTTGACCGGTAACGATTTTTTGGGTATGTTTTATCAGATTATTCTCTTATCTCAACCATGAAATCGAGCATGGTACCCATTTATGGTATCGAGATGGGGTAGCTAATAGCCGAGTAGGTTGATCTCAGAGCTCATACTAGTTTGAGTAATTATGAATGAGTGTAGTCGTGGTAGCCGGAAGAGTGTTAACTTCTCTCAAGAAGAACTTTCCTGAAATTTTCATTGGGAGTGGTCTAGTTTTAATAATATTGAACCACACAATCAACTCGGAAGAGGAATAACTCTGTTTTTTTAGGAAAGCTCAAGAAAACCAATTGGCAGATGGATTGATGTATGGTGACGACTCTTCAAACATCTTCAATGATTATATGATATTATAAATGACTTAAAAATGATTATGAATCATGTTATGAAGTTAAATCCAATGAATGACGTTTCAATATATGTCCTCAACGAGTGTCTCATTGTTTCGCCGCTAAAAATTCAGAAAGGAACTCATCGATCATAATGGTATAATGAAGTTCAGTGTGATTCTCCGCTGCTTGACGTTTCATAAACAGAGGAGACCGCCATCCGACCTTAACGCCACAACGCAAACAAGAACTCTTTGTTTAGTTTCTTTATGAACGACGTCAAAACATTCAAAAGACAACCAGGATTAATTCTTATCCAAACTCAGCCAATTTCCGACTTGTAAAAATGCAAAGACAAATCACACATGTATGTCATTCTTGAATAATCAACAAAGACATTAATAATTCTCCAGACTTTCAGTTCGTATACTTTGTTTTTTAGTTCGTACTATATTGCAAATCCATCGGATGCTCTAATAGTTATCGCGTTTTTCGCAACGATCTATTCACTGATGAACTTTAGAGTTGTGTTCAGTCTGAAATACACCCATGCTCCTGACTTGTTTACTCATCGTGCGCTCAGAAAATTGCCAGATATTTATGTCCCTCAGACAAAACATTTCACCAAATTACCCGGAAGGATGAATTATTAAGCAATGTTTTCTTGAATTGTTGTAACTAGGAATGGTAAAATAACAGAGAAATTCAATGAATACATCAAATCAAACATTTGTCAAGTGTTAATGTGTATATTCCTATCACACTTACAGATACATTTTCATTCAACAACTCTATTGAGGTGGTTCTTAAGTCAATATACGAGGCATTCAAGCAGAAATCGCTAAAACATGCATAATCTTATAATAATTGGTTTCAACCAGAATACACATCATATGTCTGCTGGCTGTAATATGTGTTCCCATGTATTTTGAAACTGTGCTCCAAAGACTATTTATTGTTTTTGCGACGAAAGTCCAGTCGGAGCACTAATTTCACAGGTTGCACTGTGTGTCTGCGGTTTTTGCTATATGCAAAAAGGGCGAGAAGCACTGGTTATTCTGGAAGATGGAGCATTGCAAGGAGCAGGGACGAAAACCCTCCCACCTAAAAAATTGGGTCAACTTAACGTTTACTGCTATGATATATAAAGAAGTGGTGATACACCTTAATATGATGTATTAATCGGACTTTCCTCTTTCCGAAGGAGTTTCCGACACCTGTTCGGAGGTTGAAAATGTACTGACGCATTTTTGTAGCTGAAGTGGGGCAACGTAAAAAAATAACGTAGTATCAGGAGTTGCAAACAAAGGACAGAAAACGAAAACTTCTACTGAACTGCTATGCAACCATTGACAATCCAATATGTACCGGAATGTTTGCCGGAGAGCCATCGAGAAGTTTGTTGGGATGTACTTGTTTTTACAGGTTCAACATCTCTCTCGATCGTATTAATTCTCTCGAAACGTAAAAGTTCCCAAAGAAAAGTCCATAATTATGCTAGAGAGAGAATATCATTGAGCTCTGCAACTTTTAAGGAACTTCTTATTGTTGGCGAAGAAGATAGTGATTAGAGTGAGCCGGAGTAGTTGATTGGATAATTCGCCGAGCAAACATCTCTAGGTGGTGTTCCGTCTGGGTGTCACATTTCGAGCTTGTGAACGTAATTACTCATCTTCATGCTGCCTGGGTAAATACTGTTTTTGTGTAAACCGGCCCTGGGGGGACTGCTTTATATGCCGGTGGGCGAACATGAAAGCGCCGAAACATGCACGTGTCGGTAGTAGTGGCCGCCGCGGTCTGTGTCGCATTCAGCACCGCCAAGTCCGTACAAGGACCTAGAACAAAGAGACAATACTTTGCTACTGGTAGGTAAACTTGTTCATATATTCTAGTTATATCATCTCAAATGTCGGTCTGTAGCATTTGTTGTGTGCAAAATATTTTTTGTTCTTTCAATTTATCACAATGTTACAATGAAAACACTATTTGGAGAATTGTTACTAATTTACATTTCGTGACGAAACATTTGCCGACGGCTGTATGCTTGTACCCAATTGATGTTCCTTTATTTGTTCTGTGTTCCAGTACCTCTGTACTCTTCCTGCACTGAATATTTGGCATGTGCACCTCCTTCTGTCTGTTACAGCGGTCAGTGACACAGCTACAATTAATATTTTTACATCCAGAGGTATTATAGTCGCCATTTCCCCGAGAAAGAGAGCAACATGCTCTATTGATAGAGCGAAACGAGGCGAGCGGTCGTTGATTCTTTTCCAACAGACGAGAGATTGTGTAGATCAAAGATACGCAGGGGATCTGGCCGCTCGCCAAACCCGTCCCCCTACCAAATAGACAGTACGCTGTCCACAACGGTTTGACAAAACCTATAGTAATAGAATCGCTATATCTTGTCATCTATATCTGTTAGAGAGTGGGTTCGTGACTCGGTATGAAATCAGGTATGTTTTAAATTTAGCTGAATAATTCATGATAGGTTCTTTTCCTCTCTTCCAATTTAAATACACAATTTTATCTAGGAAGTTTAGTTGCGCATTTCTAGGAAATTGAGACCAAATTTCAAAACAAATTCTATACTCAAGTTTGTTGTTGCTTGGCTGGAGTTTGCTGTTCAACACCTCCTCTTTTCTCAGGTCGCTGTCAATGTGTGCAGCCGTATGTCCCAGTGGGTTCATCGTGTTCCACCGAGAGATATGAGACTCAGCACCTATCTTACCCGGCTCAGCAGGTTTGTCTCACTACCCACAATCAGTGTTGTTACAACATGTTTGAAATCAAAGAGATTTACAGTACACACACAAACACCGCCACTGTTATCTAATTAAAACTAGTTAACAGCCAACGGGTGAAAACAGTTCTATTGCGAACAATGTTTCGCATCAGTGCGTTTACTTTTACAATACTAAACATACTCGTGAAGACTTGTAATATTGATTGACTACTGCCTACAATCAAATACCGGCAGAATGAACCAATAATGTTATGATGAAAAGTGCTATGAACTAGATCTTAAAGTTCGTTAGGCCCGTCTACAGTAGAACATTGATGTATGAGCTCCTATTTCAGCACGATGGAAGAGTAGTACCACAGGCTCCAGCCCAAGCAGTCCCTCCTGCACCTACAGGTCGTTGACATCAGAAACACGTCTCATTTCAGATTTAATTGAAGTATTCTGGTTGCTTGCTGTAATCATATCGTAATTACCATTTTCGTTCGCACTTCACAGTATTTGTATAAAACGATCAGTTCACAAATGGAAATATATATATATATATATATATATATATATATATATATATATATATATATATATATATATATAATTATCTAGAAACATATTTATTCATCCCAACGATCTAACTTTACTCAAATTTCAGTGTATTCGCCTTATCGACAAGTCTATGCAAATGCCGCTCAAATGGTGGCTCCTGTAAGTTAACATTGCATATTTCGCTAATGTTCTGGTTCCGTTATGATATTTTCATCATAACTTGTAGCCCTCTACGCTTAGCACTTAACTCAGAATCCTGAAAGCATTTGCAACGAAAATTGAATTTGAAATGTCAGGCTAAAAACGTATTCTTTGTGTATGAACTTTTCTCCATCTATGATAGGCTCACTCTCCTACTGAGACAAACTATATTTTTAATTGGAAGAAACAGCTTTTATGTGAATTTGAGTTAGTGAATAGCACTATTAAGGTTGTGAGAGGACCTTCCGTTGCTTCTCCCGTTGTCTACTTCCCACGTCCTATCCCGGTGAGTCACAAGTGTTTCTGAGTTGGCACGTAGTTTAACAGAGTAGATTTCAACTGTCGTTTATATTTTAGGAATAATAATTGTCCTACTTCGTTGTTGTGTGTCGGAGCTAAAAGTTCAATTTTACCTCGTGCACAGTGGTTCCGTTAGGGAAATTCTCGTCAGAACTTGCGCGAAGTTGACTTTTCCATCACCAATGTGCTCAGTGGTTCCAAAAAAGCTGTAGTTCAACGTTTAATCTCGTTCAACAACACATATATCATCTGACAGCTCTTTTTACAGCCACATCGTATCCATATTCACGATACAACATATGTCCGCGAACCAGTTCCAGCACCATCTCCAATCGGTGAGACACATTCTCTTCGATAACGATGACAATAAGAGCAATGGAAATAGTGAGAATGTAATGTGGGAGTTAGGTTTACGTCAACTGTTGCCTACGGGATTTCGGCACGGGATTAGCAATGATCAACACTTCACATCTGTTTGGACATTCAAGCTATTAATTATGATGTGATAATGCGTCGTCTCAAGTGGAATATGAATTTTTGCTTCCGGAATGCTCACAAATCAATTATAGCCCCGGCACCGCCACCGTTCCCGGCTCATCCTGTCCCGCCTACCCCAGTTCTTCCGTCTTTGCCTGTTGTACCGGAAGGACCACCAACCAGAATCCTTCCATCTACCACGCCCAGACCAACAACAACAACCACAGCTTTCGGAAGGTGCGCAAGATGCACATGCTCTACGCGACCATGTACTTGTTCAAACATGATTATGTTTGTTTATTTATTCCCAAGACACTTTTACGCAGTTGAATATCTGGTTTGACATGACCGATACCTAGACGGGAAGTGAACGGTTTAGTTTCGTGAAACAAAACCTTAGCCGAATTTAAACCTTTGCAAAGCCTAATGTTACGTGTTCCACACAGCAGGTCTATTATTTTCAGATTGTTTGATTCTCCGTCAATTGCGTTCCCTGGAGAATTTTGTCAACTACCGATCACTGTTTGCGTAGGAGGGAGTATTTGTGTTGAGGTGGGAAGCTTTTTAAACAGTGTTCATGTGTAAATCGTACAAACATACTATTATGGGTATGTCAACCTTAGAGAACGAAATAATTCAAACATTTATCAATGCCCAAACACCATAGTAGTGATCTAGTAAAAAACATCGAATTAAATTTCCTCTTATAGTAAATTGAGGTGAGTTGGTTAAGCTTTGAGAAAAGGAAGGAAAATAAAGATTTAGCGGTAACAATAGTGAATTCTATTAGATTTAGTCATAGCGAACTTATTTGTTTTAGAAAACCAAATCTGTCCAGACACCCTCAGTTTGTACCGCGGCTAACTGCGCTGTTGGAAAAATACTACTTCGAAATATTGTGTCGACTAATAGTAAAACAAATTTCAGGAAATTTGTTCCTGTCGAACAGGAGAAGAAATTGTTGAAAGACAGTGTGTTCGTATGCAGGTTTGTTTTTAAATAGAACATATTTGTAATCTGAGGTCAAGAAAAGAATCTCAGAATTTTTACGAGCTATTACGATCCTGGTTGCAGTTTTTAAAACAAGCTGCGGAATCCCTTTATTTTATGATTTTACGGAGAGAGAAAGTGAAGAAAAGCTAAAGAAACAGGGGGAGAGGACAGAATATTCATGAAAAATTCACCTATTTGTGTAATTTTTGTATGATTGAACGTGTGCTTGAAGGATCCTATTAGTACTATTCCGAGCACGGTTGCTGTAACTACCACGACACCCAGCACAACAACTACTTCAACTACTGCAATAACTACTCCAACCACAACAACAACAACAACACCAGCAACAACAACAACAACAACAACAACAACAACAACATCGCCAAGTACAACCACCACCACCCTCGAGCCGACCACAACAACGACACCAACCACGACCACATCCACAACCACAACAACCACCCAATCTACAACAACAACACCAACTACTACGCCGTCTACTACGACCACATCCACTACGACTACCGAACCAACGACTACCACCACCAGAACTCCGACGACATCCACTTCCACCGCCACTACCACCACGCCTCCTTCTACTACTACGACAGTTCCAACGACTTCCACTACGATCCCTGTCACCACGACCCAAGCGACAACGGTAAGTGCTCAACACTATACTCTTTGTCC
Source organism: Litoditis marina (assembly GCA_964036275.1). Lineage (NCBI taxonomy): Eukaryota > Metazoa > Nematoda > Chromadorea > Rhabditida > Rhabditidae > Litoditis > Litoditis marina. The sequence goes on along the minus strand of OZ038438.1, from coordinate 11,659,659 downwards.
TAGTTGAGCGAGCAAGATTGTATAATGAGAGAAAAACTATTCACATATTTGAGTTACGTTTTCCTCAGGGCTCACCAACAAGTACAATACTCTCTAGGTTCAAATACGCACTGGAAGTATCAAATTCACTATGTAAGTGTTCACACGTGTGGAACAAATCACGATTAGGATATTTATACACGAACGAACGCACAGGTATTCTGGAAATCCTCCCAGTTAGCACAATAATGCGTTTTCGCCGTGTTCTTTAAAACGGTTGGTCACAAGCTTTCTTTCATTATGCCAGAAAATTAGCAGTGAAATAATACTTCACAGGTAATTTCGAAATATTGTAATTATTTGTCACAATCAGATCGCCACAACTACAACTCTACCGTTCACTTCGACGCGAATTCTTCCTCAAGCAGATGAAGGAAGGTAAATAGTTATGCTTGTCAGCGTTTAAGACTTCAAATGTGTGTTATTTCCTCAAGTAATTCATACTTCCACTGAAAGGAAGGTCTCTTGAACTCAAATCGATATTTTCAGCAGCTGTCAAACCGGCCCTTGCTGTCCACAAGGAATGGTCATGTCCAGTCAAGGATGTGTGAGCGGACACATAGTCAGAATAAAACTGATGGTCAGTAGATTGCTCGTGATGCGAGTGTACATCATACACCATAACACGGCATAATACTATGTGAGAAGGGAGACCATGAACTAAACTGAAATGTCAGGAAGCTACTCTATCCAACTTTTGACCAGATGCGTCGCGTGTCATGCAGTGTTGGCATATGAATGTCACGTGAAATGATGTATGCAGATATCGTGGTCTGATCAGGAAATAGTTGGAGCAGCATGAATAAAACTCTTTGCCAAATTTATATTATCAATTTACGAACTTTTTGATGAGTTTTCAGGTCGGTGGACCGGGCCAGCAATGCATGAACAGTGCCCAGTGTACAAGAGGAGCTTATTGTGGTCAGGGGCAGTGCCGATGTGCCGGTAGATTTGCTGCCCAGGGACCTACCTGTGTTCTACGCAAATAGGGTAAGTTCTATCTGCTGTTTGAACAACTCCAATTCTCTGTTAGACAGTTCATATAAACAACTAAACATGATTGTTAGTTATATAATTTACTAGTTTCTCTAATTTATTTTTCACGAAGTTTATCTGTTGAAATATAACTATGTTCGAGAAACTAGAAAGAATGGCGACCGTATGGACAACCCGCATCATGACCGGCGTAACATGGTTTTGTTCTTCTAGCCTCATTTATTCGAAATTCAGAGAGTCATACAATGAAAACAGTATTATGTTACGTGCAAACGGATTTTGAGATTTTTATATAAAGTTCTTTGGTACTTCATACTCGTTTTCTCGCACCCAATTAGTTTCTCGAGTAGTATTTCTTATTATAAAATTCCACAATGTTTCAGAGGTGCCGGTAACATCGACTAGGATTTCTTACCTGTGTGTATATACTGTTACAATGCCTATGCTCAAATAAATGAATGTTTCGACTGAAATTTGCATTTTCGCTTTGTACCCTGTGGACATATTACCAGTTGAAACAACTTGTTGTTTATCACACGTTCATTGACGTAAACCAACATCAAGTGTAGATCTGGTGCAAGTGAATAAGGAATAAAGAGCTCGAATGATGAAAATTCAATATGCCTGTAGGATAAAGTCCTTGATATTCTGTAGCTGATTTAAAGAAGAATGAGTACTTTGACATTTCCACACAGAAATACGAAACTGGCAATAATACGATCAAAGTACCCAGATACAGTAATGAAAGAAGTAGTAGATACTAATAAGGCCTCATCGAATTTATCGATAACAATTACCTGTAGAGGTGCAAAGATCTCAAAGAATAGAAACTCACAATATTGTACTAAACGAAATAATGGGAATATGACTAAGGTAGTTAAAAATGATGATGATTTATCCTGTTTGGAACTCCGTTCGAACAGATGGGAATAGGGGGAAATATGAATATGACTAGGAGAAGGTACAACACTAATACATCCAATTTGTTCTTCTCGACCGGAATGATGCTCGTTCACTGTTTGACCTGAAAAATGTTGACGGTAGATTCTTTGCAGAGAAGTTCGAACTTAGTCAGCTTCAAGAGTCGGGCGGCAATGAAAAGAAAATACATTTAATCAATTACACTCTAACTACAGACTGAACTAAGCAACTTGGTTCCAGTTCATTGTGTCCATTTTTCCATCTGTGACTGTAATCTCCATTGTCTCGTGCCCCAACTTCTGTTTCTTCTGTCTTGTTCATTCCCATTATCTTATATTTTTCCCGCTGTGCGTAATAATTCATCATCTTCAAGTTGTTTCGATTTTGTGGAGCGAAAAATGAAAACAATAAAATTCATCAAAGCAGAACACACAACTGATTTCTGTTATAACAACACAATGTGCATAACTGGTGTTTTACCTGGAAATGTCGGTCGAATGCGTCTCTAACCTTGGAGAATGGTCATCGTTTTCTGAAAACATCGTTTGAATACTTGGAATACAGTTACAATAACTATCTCCGAGTCAGTCTGATTATCCAGTTTCTATCATTCACAAAGGAGAAATAGTAAATTTCTGTTTTTTTATAAATGAGGTTTCTCAGTCACTGAGTGTGGTAGCAGTGATACTCGTTAGCATACAGGTTTCAGCTTACTCTGTTCGGATTCCGTTGAGCAAAGTGGCATGAGGTCGCTCTCTCTGTCCGTCATGCTTTCTGTTCTGATTATCTCTGCATTCATCATTCGCATCTCGGCTTCGATCAGTTCCTTTTCTAGATTTATCATGGTCGAGTTTTTCTCATTTTCCGCCTCATCTTTTTCTTCCAGTTCTTCCAAGTCTGCATTGATACTCGCGTCTCCTTCAGGGGCTACGATCCCTAAAATATCCACTCATTACTCTTGACCAAGTTTGAGTTTCAATCTGATCTTTACAAAAGTTTTGGATAATGTCTCAAACGACTGAGTACAAACTAAAAGCCGAGCACCGCACGGAAACTAGATTTTTGTGGGGGCTACAGGGAAGGTGGGAAGATAATGTTTTCGAATATGGCCAACCGGTGATTTTTTTTGTGTATTTGGTCGTGAAAAAAGACCTGCTTCCCGAAAAGAACTCATTTCAACAGAATGAGCAATACATATGAGAGAAAAATTATAGAGACCATATAAATAGAATGTACGATCACCAACCGGACTTTTCAGCCTCGGCACTCTCTGCATCTCGTTTGTTACTCTCTTCCAAATGTTTCATCAGGACCGCAACGACCACATTGACGAGAACAAATTGCGAAATCAGCACAAAAATGACGAAGAAGCATGGTGCCAGAATAGGATCTACACAGCAGTTTGTCTCACAATGGTCGGAAGAATCACAGTCGTCTCGCAACGCATCCTAAAATATACGTCTCCTAGTAACCCGGCGAACGGTTCTAAATGGCAATATAAAACCTCTAGTTCGTGAAAGTGTAAATCAACCAATTGCCAAACGATTTTCAATTCCATCTGACCATCAACGTTTGTCCTAACTAATTGTAGAATGGTACTTTCGATCCTAACCATGCATGAATAGTCAAATATACGATGACGTATTGTTGGATGGTTATACCTGCAAACTGAATAGAATATGGTTTGTTGACGGATTGTGAATTATAAACAATAGATGATATTCTCACTTTCATGATACCGTTCCAATTGTCTCCAGTTGCGATCCGAAAAAGGGTGAGAAACGCCATGCCAAAGTTTTTGAAGTGGGCATGTTCTCCTAATCCGTCACAAGGATGATCTTCGGAGCACTCTGCAAAGTTCAAATTATTCTAGATCGATGCGACTAGTTTATTAATGTTGACGATTATATTGGCTTCTGTGTTTACCTAGTTTTCCAAACAGTTCCACACCCAGAGCGGCAAAAATGAAGAACAGGAGAAAAAACAACGAGCCCAAGTTTCCGACCTGTAAGAAAATTCATATATATATATATATATATATATCGGGAAAATGGAAAGAATGAGCAAAATATGGAACAACTTTGCTGCACTTTACTGGAATGTCAGCTTACCTGTGGTAGTGCTTCTCCCACTGTGTCTAGCAATGAACGAATTCCTTTAGCCATTTTTAGCAATTTCAGCACTGGAAAACCCAATATTGAACACCTCTTTTTAATTTGCTTGACATTAATTTAGATAGTTAAAATCTTCAGTATTTTAATTTGTTCCGTCATCATTCATTACAATTTAGCCAGACTCGAGCTGTTGGATATAAAATAATAATAGAGTATGAATACAAACCTAATTCAGGCTCAAAATTAACGACAGTTAAGTTCATTTTGGCAGCTCTGTTGAGTGATCATTTGGTGTCTACTTTCTCTACACATGTAGATCAACAAAGTCATGTTTTTAACTTTCTAAACTGTGAGGTTTACTATCAGGCGTGGTAGCAATCTAGAATCTATGTTTTTGTTGTTATAATGAGAGTTCAGTATTATGGGGTAACTCACCTCGAGCAATTCGAAGAACTCTCATTACCCGAATAATAGTGGGGTTGATTGGTAATTCGAGAGCTTCGAATTCTTCAAACACTATTCCCGCGATGGAGAGGAAAACAATGAAAATATCAAGACGATTCCATCTGAAATAGTTTTTGAGAGGCTATCTTCCTAACTTTTTCTCACACTTTTTTTCTTACATTTTATCCTCATTTTTATCACGTGGTACTTTTCTATTTTGTTTATTGTTTTCACTATTCGGCGATTAACATACCTTTCAATGAAAAATCTCTTGAATCCCAGGGCAATTAATTTGATAGCAGCCTCCAGTGTGAAAACCGCGGTGAAAAAGTAATTGAGCGCTTTGAGAACGTATTTCAAGCCCATAGGCATCATATAGAACTCCATCGCCATTGATATCACGTTGATTCCTGAAACGCACTGAGTTGAGTTCACAAGTTCACATCGAACTCATTGGAGAATACAATTCAGATTCACCAGAGCCTGTAGCTTCGATTGGCGAAATACTGATTTTTGAATTCATCGATCCATACAACAAAACTGTGTGTATAGTTGGCGGATTTGCAGAAGTATTTTCATAATTCTAGACGTGCACTTTCCTGACTATTGTATTTTACTAAGTTCTTTTTCTTTGATCAATTATTCGAGTAATCCTGTGTTAAGTCATTTTTTTTTCGTTTTGCGCACCTCGTAGTGCATCAAATAAATAAATAAATAAACTTCATAAGAACCTGATATCGATTATGTTTCGTTCTGATCAAACGAGACCGCAGTTTTGCTAACTACTGAAGTACAATCCATTTATGGGAAGAGTAAATTCTCATCTTACCTACCTTTATCTTATCTTACAACTATATTATCATAAACAAAAACTCAAAATTGAAGCAGCCTACCAATCACTGCTGCGATGGCCAGATCGAAGTACTTTGAGGTCACAATGCCATGGAGAAACAATCGAGTTGGTCCATAACTGTGCCAATACGGCTTAATTTGGGCGGCTGGAACAAAAGTGTGCTTTGTTTCTGAAGAATCAGCGTTGAAGAATCCATACATTCTCAGTAGGGCGTCGGAAATTGGATGTTTAAAAAAACCAACAAACGATCGATCGATCGATCTACTCATGTGTGGAATCAGCAACATGCAATAACTGTACAATGCGTTTTCGCATACGGCTATCAATCTTTCAACAAGAGAGAAAATTTTTTTCATGGTGTCCAGTCAGTACGAACCTCTTTTCTTTTTGCCCGCCATGCTTTCTTCGAACTTCTGTCGTTTGAGTTGACGTTGTAACCTCTTTTCCTTAGCCTTCTCACGCATTTCCTGAAGAGTGTTATTAACAATATGGTGATTTTCGATAAACTACAGAGATACAACTATGATCACGTATAGTTAAACCAACTTTTTCCAGAGCCTCTTTGCATTTGTGAAAGTTTTCCACCACAACTCCAACGAACATATTCAACACGAAGAATCCAACCAATAACAGAAACGATATGAAGTAGATCATTCGCCATTCGTTATAGTTCTCCACGGGCTGAAACATTGTGGCGTCGTATTAGCTTTTTTGCACAGATCCTCAATTTTTCATCCAACAATCTCGCTCAACCATGTAAAGGTGAAGCGGACGATGTAAGTTTGCTGCTTTTAGAGTGTACACGACGTTAATATTAGTTGAAGATGTTCTCTATTTCAATTATGGAATCCATCTTATCGGCGCTAATTAGAATAAATACCTGAATGTCCACGCCAACCGCATCGATGCCTTGGTACATGATGGAAACCCAACCATCTTTGCTCGATAACACAAACAAAGACATCAGTGCCTGAAAGTATTTCTCCACAACTTGTGTGAACACATTCAAAGCTTGAAGTTAAAAGAGATCCCCACCCCTTTTATGTAAGTTTTCACTTGATAAGGGTGGAAATGTTAGGTTGCCAGATTGAAACAAGGGAAGATGGCGGCAAGAGCATTTCTGTTGTTTATTTCATTTTGTTAATTACCTGTCCAAGATTGTCGAAGTTGTAGCGGTGATTGACCCATTTGTTCCTCGGATCCTCCAAACAATCTAGTTTAGTTGTTACATTGTTGATTTCTGGACCGACGCAATGAAACATCATACCCTGGAAGAAAGTTGATTTGTTATTTCATCAGAAGTTCTATCGAGAACGGCGTCCATCGCAATAACCAACCTTGAAGAGTTGAACTCCCAGTATACCAAATATGATGAAAAACGTGCAGCAAATAAGAACAATATTTCCGATCGGCTTGAGACTGAAATAACGACAATCCATTCAATAATTTACTCTCATACAAAGAATCGAACCAGATTTCCCATCAGCTCTTATGTGAACACTAACCGTTGTGTGAGCCCAACAAACAAGTGTTCAATTTTCACCAATCACTTGCGTGGTGATTGAAATACTAAGGTGTTACAACGTTGTACAGATTAGCTCACCTTGATATGAGAGTCATAACTACAAGTTTGACACCTGGCGCTCTGTTGATCACGCGAAGAGGTCTCAATGCACGGAGCAAGCGCAATACTCGAATGACTCCGAATATTTTGGGAGAATCTGAAATATCGAACATCTGGTGAAAAATGTCTTTCAACTAACGAATGAAGAAGAATAGTTTTTCAAAGTTGTATTCCAATGAAAGACCATATTCAATGAGGCTTTTTGAAGGCGTGGCTTTGTCAATCAACCAATGAGTGAATTTATCCTTGTAGCTTGATCAGATAGGCACCATTACATTATGTTCCAACTCCAAAACCAAAGTTCATAGCTTCGACGATCTTTTCGCATTTCACTAAATTACGTAACTGTTTCAAAAGCGTTTAAACCATTCTGAGATTTGGGGTTTTCGAGTATGGTTCGCTCAGTGCGTACCTCCAGTAGCAAATAACTCGAATAGAATGTTGACAAGAGAAATGATAACAAGAATTCCGTCCAAAATGTTCCAGCCATCTTTGAAGTAGGAGTCCTTCCCAATAATACAACCGTTCGCGATCACCTGGGATGGACCGATTCAAATGAACATAATGTAGTCACACCTCTGATGCTCTCAAATGTTCGCGGTAAGTAGAATATTTACGAAATTTGTTCTGTGTGAATGTGGACTGACAAAATCAAAAACAACTAAGATGAAACATAATGAACCTACAGCGGCATTTGAAACACTTTTTTGACTTTTTGTGCAAATACTATTGAGAATGTCTGTATCGGTTGAGAAGTTGTCCAAGTATGACACACCTTCAGCATCATTTCTGTGGAGAAGATGATGGTAAACATGTATCCGGAGAGGATGAGAAACTGTCGCTCGAAGCTGTCAGGGGGAATGGACGGCCTCTCCATGGCAAGCGTCACGCAGTTTATTCCGATGAAGACTAGGATGAAATAATCGAACCACTTCTTCTGAGTCAATTGAAGACATCTGAAAATGTTGGTGATAAATTAGTATTGTCATTTTCCTATCAGTGAAACTGGCATAGTAAGACCGGTCACTACAGGTTTCCATTATCTCACCTTATACGGAGTTTGTTTTTTGGTCCAAAACAAAACAGCGCGTATTCGAGTCGTTCCCCTAAGCAAGTTTTTCGCAGAAGTTTCCTCCACCGAGTGTTTTGTTTCAGTTCGTTTCTCCGTTCTTCCTCTGCCAATGCTTGTTTCAACTCTTGACTTGCCTGAAAGTTTCGAATACACGATGAATTTTCAATTCAACAATTGTCTCAAGCGCTGTTTCTAACATGTTGTGTGAGTTGAATTTGAGAAAAGGTTTTTAATAAAACATTTGATTGAGTGCTCAACGTGTAATGAGCACTAAGAGTGAACGAACCTCAAGAAATTTCTCTCTGGCGTAAGTTTCGATTAGTGCTTTTCTTCCATGAACGGCACAATTTGGGTTGAAATGATGACATAGACCTCCCCAGCTGTGCACTCTTTGACGATAGGCTATTCCTCCATTTGGTCCAGAAATCACGAGGGAGGCATGGCGATTCAGCCTGCAAAAAAAAAGAAAATATCAACATTGTTTTTACATTCTAGAACCATACACTGTTTTTTATTATCCTAGGCATATCCGAGGTTCTTGTTTTGAACTTTTTTCAAAAGTGATGGTTAGATTATCGCTCAAGAACCCTGTTAAATGAATTGTACACCGAAAATATGAGTTATAATTTGTAACAACTCTTTTTTCAAAGAACAAAGGTGACTTCTTGGTTACCTTGCAGAGAATAGGTTATCTTCACTGTTTATGTTGTTCTGCTCCTCTGTTGCTAGCCGATGGTATCCATTTCCCGTTATCTAAAGCAATCAATGGTTATTTTTTCGTCATTTTCCTTCAAAGATTTCTAAATATTCTTCATTGGGTCCAATAATTTCGAAAAGTTTGTAGGACCGTTCAATCAAGTTCAATAACTCACTGTTTTCTCAGTCGAAGGAGCACAAATGGCTGTTTTGGCAGGTATGCATGTGCACTCGGCCTTCGTATTTCCTTTAACAAACGTCGAATAGGTAGTTTTCGCTATGAGCGCCTCCAACTCTTTCTTCCTGTCGTTTTCCTCTTCTATTTCTTTTTTCCGCGCGTCCTCTTCCTCAAAATAATAAAAATGAACAATCATTTAGTAGTATCATGAAGTGTGATAGTAGCAGGATTGTATAGAAATCACCCACCAACTGCCGTTTCTCTTCTTCTTTGCTCTCTTGAAAGCCTTCCACCAAGATAGCAACCAACAGATTGAACAGAACGTAGTTGCCAAAGGTCATCAATGCTACGAAGTACAGAGCCGCCCATGGGTTCGTCTGCGCCATACCGTTGAATAATACCATATTCCAGTCTTCTTGTGTAAGAATCTGAATCGTTTTTACTGTACACACATAACACAACTTTTCACCGACTAGAAGTTCATTCCGAAAATACGGACGGAGTGAAGCACGGAACATGATGCCATGGGTAAAAATTTGTACCACATGTTGGCTGTATCAAAAGTATAAATCTAGTTCACAACGAACATGACGGTCATACAATACTCGCACTAATAGCCAAACACTAGACAACACTGACTTCGAACACGGTAACGGTAGCGTGGAGGATGTTGTCGTAGTTCATCCGATCGCACCAACATTCTTTGTTTCGAATTTGACTACACGTGCACTGTTCGTTCGTTTTGTTGTGGAAACAAAATTTGCAACCGAACAGAACCATGCCAAGGGTGCTGAAAACACGTAACACAATAAGCAACGACAATGAAACCCGGACTGATCTGTTCAACCATATTCAAATATTTGTCACTAAATTTATCCGTTTTTGAGACTGCATATTACCCATCTTCCTTCGCAGTTTGCACGCAGCATACTCTACCCAATATGACTCACACAACTTGATGTAGATTCGCAACAATTGGGTGTTAAAAACAAGTATTGATGATCAGTTAAACGAACACTCATGCTCCACTCTAGACCATGCAACAGAAAATGCGTGCTGGGAACGGTTAAGCAGGTGATACTCACCTGGAATACCGTGATTAGGGCCCAAAGTAGAGTATCGAAGTTTTTTCGTTCACACTTTTTGGCAGGACCTCCCAGTAATCGCTCCTCGTATTTGCAAAACTTACAGCCGAAAAGGTTCATGCCGAGAATGCTGGAAAGCGTGAGTGATCTCTTCGAACGGGTGAGTTCTTTGTGCGGTGCTTGTCAATTAGAGAAGGAAATTCATGTAAGTTGGGGATGATTTGTTCGAGTAGGAACCGAGGGAATGTTCTTGTGATGGAATTAGTGTATGGTCGGAAGCAAAACTCTCATTGGCGGTTCTGACTACAAGCAAATCATGGATGATGTTCATTCATCTATTCATAACCGAATTGTTGTGGCCTATAATACTGAGCTGAACAAGAATCATGAACCACCTATGCCGAGGGCTAGAGCTAGAAAAAAAAGAAACTCTGGAAGACTTAGAGAAAAACGATGATATTGTAATTCACTTGTTGTTTACGTAATTAAGTGAGAGATTGTATTTTTTTTGAAACATAATACATGTTCTGTAATGTTTATTTCATAATAACCTGTGGTAAATGTTCCACCTGAAAGGTACACAAATTTTATGATTTCTGATTTGTTGGGTACAATCGGGAGACTACTTTCAAATTTCGCGTGGTGAGGTTTCGAACGAGACCGCACATACCTGAATATGAAGATGAACAAGACGAGGAGTCCAAAGAACACTGTGACGTTGTCCATTGTGCGCAACATGACGATCAGTTGGTACCTCAACGCGGGCATGAATCGGACCAGCTTCAGGATTCGTAGTAGACGAAAAGTTCGCAGAACAGACAAACCCCCTTTTCCCTCTTGGAACAGTTCCAGTACGCTGGAAAATACCCTCATCAGATACAGAAAAATACGTGGACAATTGACATTTTAGTGGAAGTTCTGCGTGTTTAGAGTTCAATAAGCCGGCCACCATATATGTTTGACCTGATACTGTGCACAAATGTAAGTTGGTCAGTGTTGTTGGTATTTTCTCTGTTTCTATGAGAAATTGTTAGTGATTGCTGTACATCAATACCTGAGTGCCACGATTCCACCATCGAACAGGTTGAAGCCGTCTGAGAGATAGCCGAAAAGACCGTCTGCGATGACTTTCAACAGCATTTCGAAAGCAAACAAAGCGGTGAAAAATAGGTTAGAGTACTCGAGAATAGTTGTGAGCAGCTCCGGCTGCAAAAAATAGATGATCTAGAATGGGTGACCAAACTTGAGTTGTATTCTAGTCGCTGAAATCGAGCAAGGAGAAATAACGTCCAAAGAATTACAAGTGAACAGACTGTAGAAAATGTTTTGGGTTTTGATATTATTGTACATTTGACGGTTCGAATCGGGTTATTATTCAACAAAAGTGAGAAAAGAAAGTGTAGGAAATTGCCACATCTGAATTGTCGATGAGCAGATTCACACCAGAGATCGCGAATAACGACATAAATTCAAGCGGGTCAAACCACAAAACACTAGATCACATCGACTTGTACTGTTCGAGACTCTCCCATGAGTGACCCAGTTGATTACCTGTTGATGGTATTCCACACCCATGGAGAGAGTGTTCACTAGAATGGCCACCAAAATGCCTCTCGTGAAATGGTCGCAAACCACGAACTGCTTAATCTTCTGACGCAGCCAGCCTAACCCCGAGCATCTGTCACCGTATTCAATTGCCTGCAATGTACGACAATTTTTTGTGATGGAAATGGAAATATACAAGACAAATATTGAAATATCATGCAGACGATTTAAAGTGCGCCTTTTTTACCTGTATGTCATCGTCATCTCTGTCTGACCAATCGGTTTCAGAATCGTCCCCATTCAAACTTTTCGGATGTTGTGGAACTGAAAATGATACGTAATTTCTTACTAACCTCTTTTCATTTCACTCTTTTCGTTGTTTATGATTACTGCGTGTGTTTTCTGATTTAGGTTATCTTTCACCCATCGATAGTAGTCAGCCATGCTGACCAGAGCGCAGCCTACATTGCAGGCGACTGATCTGGCAGCTGGCCAGCCTTTTCATTGCAAATAAAAATTCGATAAAATGAACATTGAAAAACGGCCAGAAAAGATTATTGGATATCACTGTTTTTAATTTGGGCAACCATGTTTAAATGGCCGGCTGCTTGTGGGCGCCGCGCCACCTGTCACAGCTGAGCTCGATACCCAGCTTATGCAACAATTTTGATTAGGCTGGTCGATGCTGGAAACTTTGGCAACTTTCCGACCCAATTGACTCCGCCCACTAAAATGTACTGTAACTGGCTTCTATCGATGGTTGAACCGAACTAAATCGATGGATGAAACGAACTATAGCGTTTTTCGCAGAAATCATTCTATTGAGACTGGCAAAATCTTTGTAGTTTGATCTCGAAACACGTCATAATTCATGAATTTTGACCAATGTGCAAAGAGATCAAACTACACACGCAGCGGGACAAGGCAAGTTTTGGTTTATTCGTAGACGCACCATGCAATCCTCCATTCTTAAATTTGTCATTCGGGCTGTAACCTATTGTGACACGACGGTTCTTTTTGGTCCTCATCCAGGTTTCTTCTTCGAGTGGTTTTGTCTCTTCTAGAAATGCATACGATTTCAGTACAGATTCAGATAAACAGATTATTATATTTCTGTAATGCTTGTGTGTTGAAATGCTCTTCTATGAATAAAACAAAATGTGATAGCTAATTACAAGGTAACTGGACATTTGACCGTCAGGGAAGGTGTACCAAACCCTACATGTACCAAACCGAATTTAGCAACCAAACTTCAACAATATTTACGTAAAAGTCTTTTTTTCTGAGGAACTATAAAAGTTCACCTTCTTCTTCTTCTATACGTTCTTCAATTCTAGACAATTTGCCGATCTCGTCCAATTTAGATTTCCGCCGTGTGCTTTCCTTTTTCTCTTTATCCTCTCGCCTCTTTTTCAAATATAATGTGTACTTCTGAAACAACAATTAACTTCGAGTGTAGGTTTTTGATTTTAGAATGAACACGAGGTAGTACACTTTAGTAGGGCATGGATAATATCTTGATAATGTTGCTCTGAGAGAGAAAGTGGGCAACTGCATGTAATCGATAGTCTATACTTTTCAAGTTATTTGTATGAAATACGACTTACCCTCCTAATCAGTCGTTTTGTTCTTCGAAAGGTATGACCAATGAACCGAACGATAGCTGCATATACAGTGTCATCCCCTCCTTTCGAAGATGTTCCGCCCACTTCACTACCAGTACATGCTTAAATAGTATATATACATATATATGTATATATTGAGCCACACATATGGAACACACGTGTTCTATTTGAACAATCATCGTACTCAGTGCAAGTGCTGTTTCGTGAAAGAGAGAAATATCAGCAAATTGTTATCGTTTGGCTAGTATTTAACTGTATTAGCTCAAATACAACTGTTCGAGAATTGTTAACGACAACCAAAGAGCTGTTTTGCACTCAATCGAGTTGTGAACGAGATAATACGGCACATGCATTAAGAGAACTAAAGCAAGTTCAGACATAAATACAAATAACTGAATCATGTACAACTCAATTTGGTAGGAAATACGCGACATTAAAAAGCCGTGTTAAATGAACAAATGAGTCTCACACACTGAATCCCTGTTTTGCATCCGTTTCCGTTCCTGAAGCATTCGTTCCGTTTCCCGTCTTTTCGTTTCAGCAAATTGTGTGGCAATGACTACCAAGCAAAGATTAATCATAAAAAAAGCACCGATCTGCAAAATAAACTATAAACCAATTTATAGGAATCAGTTCCCACCTAGAATCTTCGAAACTCCTTGTAAACTTAGTGAGTGTGACAAAAGTTGTGTTGTGGTCTGACCATTCAAACACCGCACTAAGAATCCAACTACAAGCACAATAGAACGGAAAAATGGGACTGTTCTATCATCTAGAGAAAAGTCAGTACAACTATTCAGAAGAAAGTGACTAACCACAATCAAAAGTACAAAATAAATCCAATTCCAAAAAGAATGAGCGTCTTGAACATAATACATAATATCAGTCCAGCCTTCCAAAGAAATGACCTGAAGTAGTTTAAATTTGTGTTAACCAAGAGAAAATATGATACGTTTGTTGAAGAGAGTCAGAATGAGGTGCTCATATAAAGATGAATTGGCTATGATGTTCTGTTTCTCCAGCTCAAATCACACGCTGCAATAACATACTGTTTCATTTCACTTAAGTTCAATTTGATTCTTTAAAGCGACATTGAGTTGTTTTTCCTGCATTTCACCAACTTTAAAACTTATTTGAATGAAACTTGCCAAAAATATAGCTACCCATGCGAAACCAATATTGTCAAATGATACTGAGCCTTGAAATGGGTTGCGTTGCATAACCTGGAAAAGCAGTGAAGGTTTAGTGTAAACGTATCTTTAAACAACAAAAAAAAACAATCTTAAGCGATGCTTTTTTTTTGGCAAAAATAAAGCATTCTCTGTGTGTATCGTCCGCTGGGTTCAGTACACGTTTTCACGGAAACCCAACATTTATCTCACCTGACACTCGTTATAGTAAATATTCCAGTTGATACAAGATCCATTGGAAATTTGATCGTAATCGTCGATTGTAAGGTTACACCTGTGGAAAAAAGTTGAATTATTGAACTTTTGTAACACAGTACGCTGGGGCTTTTTTGCTTCAAACACCATTTTTTGAATTCTCGAGTGATTTAGTAATTTGTATACTCGTATAACCGTTCATACAATATGGCAATGTAATATTTTTAATACTATTTAATATAATAAATGTGTAGTAATTTGAAAAGTGAAATAATGCATATAACTGAGGGTTTTGAAGTGTATAGTGAGGTGATTGTGGTTTGTTTCACTTACTTCACCCCATTAACCGTATAGGGTGGTAGATCACCACAAGTATGGATTCCATTTGCATCTGGTTGAGAACAGATATACTCAAGAGACGTATCCTCCGGAATGTAAAACCTATAAACGCCTGTAGTCATTATTTCTCAGGGAAATAAATGTTAAATAAATGACGTATGTTTTTTATTTGTTGAGAGTTCTTATAATATTCAGATTCCAACCTAGAATGAGGAATATACAGATTTGTTGTTACTCAACAATCTTTCGAACAAACTTTGACCCACCTGGTTAATTTTACATCGTTGAACAGTGCAGTTTGGTTTTCCGAAATAGCTTTCGGCAAATTGATGACACAACGATTCCTTAAAATGAGTAATGTAAAGTAATTACGTAACACTACAATTTGAACGTTGAGCTCTACACTTCACTGTCGAACTATGTTTAGTGAAAGGTGAATCTTTACCTCAGCAGTCCTGCCCACAACTGAACTCCAACTATTCCAAAAATAAAAAATACGAAAAAACATAACAATAAAACATTTCCTAGCATCGGTAGAGTATCCAATAGCAGATTAACTGAAAACAAATTGAATGCATGAATTCTAATAAATAATTCTAACATTATACACCTAACTTATGTACTGCACAGTTATATTGTTTTAGATTATATTGTATTCTGTGAACATAATCTTTCTACCGTTCAATGTCCTGTATAAGCTGGTTCTGTGTTTCTATTTTTTCTCTCTTTTGATTGAGAGACCAGAAAACGGCTCAAATGTGATACAGCTTCATTATCATGTATTTGTTTCACCAAACTTTTCAAGCTGGCTGAGAAACATACCGAGAATTCGCATAGATGGTATCCTGTTGACTGCACGCAATGGTCGCAATACTCGAACAGTTCTTATGGCTGTCAGATTTATGTTACCGCCAAGATACTCCTGCAGCAGGAACTCGGCTATTCTGAAAGAGAGTTAAATCCAAATATTCGTTAAGTTCATCGGAGATATTTCGGGAAGATCATAACTATGTATTTCGGTGTTATCTGCTGTGTCTGTAGGTTGATCCCTCGTTTTTTTGCATGAATAGTTATCTGCTTATGCAGACCAGAATATACTGAGATGATTATTTCGGATAACGTACCCTGCCATAACTATGAAGAAGTCCAGTCTGTTCCACGTATCGGACAAATATGCAGAAGGACCAATAAAACCCAAAGCAACAACTTTAATAATCTGTAAACGGCTGTGTTTATATAACGTCAAATAATTTTATAAAGAACGAAGAATATGAAAAAATAGTGCTTACCATTTCTATTGCAAAATATGTAAATATGCAGTTATCTACAATACCCAGTACAAAACATCGGTAGGTGGTACAATCAGGTCCATCATCACACGGGCGGTACATACCTGAACATTGAAGTGAATTTAATTTCTGAATACGAGGCTGAACGCAACTATCCTGTACATCTACGAAATATGTGTCTATCTGGCACGTTGTGAACTTGCTAGTTTGAACAATAGATTTACCTAGACTACATGTGAATCAAAATTTCTTGTAGAACTTGCTCAAACATTGAAAATAATGGATTGCCTAATCATTAATCATCAAACATAGATATTGCAGTTCAAACAATTTCCAACTACGTAAACGGCGATCTTTGCAGTATACTTCTGCGGAATACATAGCCTGTCAATCAGCTCCCAAATGAATGATATGTTTCAATGAGATCGACTTACCTAATGTGATACAGTTCAACAGAATGACAGCCATTGTTATCCGGTCAAACCACGGACTCATGACTGTCGTTAGACACCATGATCGAGGGGGGCACGCCTGTTTTAAACAATAGAGCGCTGGTTCCGCAAACCTGGAAATGTGTCTATCGTTAATGTTTAGCTAATTAACATACAACACCAACATTTAAATATGCTCTCTGCTCTAGAATACTTACCATTTGAAATTGAAGTTTCTGCCATATTTACCGTGTCGGCATCAGTTTAGCGATATTCATAGTTGGGGAGAAATGGTGAGTGTTCCTCATTCGAAAACTCTTTAAAAACGAAAGGAGACTGAAAAGAACCTACACTAGAGCCGAGTTCCATAGTCGCCGATCGAAATCAATGTTTTGTTTCAATAATAAATCTTCGAAAAACTGGTTCGATAAGGTTGAGCTCACCCTGGATAGGGCAGATCGGAATCGTCTTCAATGCGCTCTTCTTCTCCCCATTCCACTGTTTTCTCCCATTTACATGGAGAAACATCACTGGATGAAGGATGCTGAAATGAGAACTCAATCTGAACGAAAACAAGAGAAATGCGAATGTTTTTGTTTGCTGGACGAAGCTTTGTGTGAGCGCCAGGTTCCGCCAGCCCACACGATTCCGGGTATTTCAATTGTGGTTCACATAAACAAATAACATCCATGCTTGGCAATGCTCCTTAACCTTTTTCACCCCTTTAGTCAACATATTGTACCCATTGTTAGTTATTCGCCAAATATCGACAAACTCTTCTGAATTCGTTACTCTAACTATAAGCTAGGCATCGGTAATAAGTCGTGATGGCTTTCTCAAACATGTCAGACTGATCTATCCAATAGTACACTAACCTACACATAAGAAGCGTTTTAAGAAGGTATCATTAAGACACTCCATTCAGTTGAGGTGAAAAGCGAAGTGTTTTCTCATCGCTGAACTATTCCCTCCTCTTCTAGGCAATTTTTTTTATTTTTAACAAAAATTTCATGATTCATTCTGAACATTAAAAAATCGCTGAACCAGATGGAAGAGGATACCAATGTGTGAACGAGTAAGAATAACTCACTCTTCCATGATCAGAGAGATGCAAAGTCTCTTTCGATCCACCGGCAGAGCCAACAGCCTGAGAATAACATTTACGTGAAAACCAAATAAATAGAAAACAATGTGTATTTCCGAGTGTTTGATAACATTTCCAAAAGCTAGTTTTTGTTCATAGTTCATTAAAAAGTAATAACCTCAAGATCGTCGGATCTTTTCTTGCTTTGTGAAGCTCTTCGAATCGCGAGGCCAGAAGTCCTTCGACCAAGAACAGATCTAAAACGTCCAATTAAATCGGAAACCCAAATCAATGTTTTTGTGGATGATTGGCTATGTAGCGATGATAGTTGGAGTTTTATTAAATTTCAACCTCGCCTGTTAATTTAGGGGAAACAATCACGTATAATAGTAATGGATTACTTTGAAATGGTAAATATAAAACGTGCACAAAATATGGATTGTATTACCTCGGTCCTCCAGCATACTTTGAAAGAGACTGGAAACTGCGTAGCTGAGGAACCGGCTGTTGTAACATCTAAAAAAACGACGAATACAGAATATTAAATATCAACTCCGTGCCTGATATTCTATCATACATGCGGTTGATTACCAGAGACTAAGAAAATAATTATTGTTGTGAACCTTCAATACATACCTTTATGTGACGGGGTCGAAATGAGATTGCATTAAGTTATGATTCGCTCGTTCGCTCCTAATACACTGAAAACAGTTTTTCCTCCGAAAATTGCAAGCATACACATCATACATGATATCGTTGAACTCATTTGTTTTGTACAGTATAACTTAGTATAACTTAAACATGAATGTACGGCTGTATTCTGTGCTAGTAAAGAGAAGGTTGGACATTCAAGACGTTTAGTTGAGATATATAACAATTAGTGACAATTGTTAATCAGAGTACACAGCATGTAGGTATTCAATGAATAGGATAGAAATTTATGTGCTAAATATACAACGAAAATCGAAAATGTACGAGACGAATTGTAAACTGCACGTGTTCGAACGGTAATATTTATTCATCCAAGCAATATCAGCAGGAATGGTCAATCACAAGCGAGCAACAACAACTATGCATTGAAGGGAAACAGTAGGAAAAATTTTCTGTTCAGTCCAATTTAGTATTGAACTTGCAAAAAAACTGTCTGGTCTGAGACAGTGGATGTTTTTTATGTTAGTGGTTTGGGCCAGCAGGAGAATCGATGGCATGGCGCCAGGCAGGTAAGGGGGACACCACACCATGACAGCGTAATTCACATGGATACTATATGAATGCTGGCAACATCCCCACTATTGTATCTTCTTTTCCTCCAGTAAATTTGTCTGAGATGATAGTGCATGACTGCTTCTAAAATTGACAAGATCCCGTTAAATGCTAATCCTACCCGCGCGTGACACGTTGTTGGTGACACACACATATGTCAGAAATAGAACCTCATTTTTAAAGAAAAGTAAGTTTCAAAAGCAAAAAATGGAATCAACTTTATTTGGTGGGTGATTTTTGGGAGAATCAAACCAAAAATGTAAGTACTAGAAGATCGATCAAAACAGAGATTGCATATTGTTACCGATCAGTTCTTGTTTATTATTTAATTTTGAGGCAAAACGTGAAGAGGAGGTGTATTGCGAAGTTGCGAGGTGTCACTTACACCATGTTCTCACCCTTGTTATAATTAATTCAAAGTGTATTCGTTCAAACACATCCTCCGGATGCTTTTAGTAGAAACTAGATAGAATGACTTGAATGTTATGATGAAGAAATCATCTCTCAAATATTTCAAACGAATCAAAATTCTAACTACTATAAAATGTAAAAAAAAATACTAGATAGCAGAAGGAAGAAATTAATAGAAAACTTGTACCAGTGTTTTGATTGAGGCTCGTTTTTGATTGACTGCGGTGTAGTAGCAGGCAGTGTATTACACAAAATCATTTGTATAATTGAGCAACAGGACACGATTAATGCCGTCAAAGAGATTTTAACTAACTATTGAATTGAAGCCTTACTGAGAGAAAATATAGAACCGAAAATAGGTTTTGTAAGATATGAACGCTTCTGTATGTTGCTTCGCGAATGATCGACTGAGCCAACTAAGTGTCAACTATTTTCCATATTACATGTGAAGAAGTTATAGGATATGACTACCCATGCAATTTTTTTGATAATTTATCAACGAAAAAGTTCAACAATGTTCAAAAATCGTGTGTACTATAAGCTGGTTGTTTCGTTATTTCGTAGAGCTCGGGTTTTTATGTAACGCAAGTTAGAACAAAATTGTTTGGAGTAATGTAAAATGGTGCGGAATGGGACCTGGCTAGATGGACGAGAAGCGGACATGATATGTGATCCTTTGAGCATGGCAGCTTTGCAAAAACATGGTAAGTTTGAGAGAGCATTCTACGAAAGATCATGTTTCGCGTAATCACTTAGTAGCATTCCGAACTAGCCATAATATCCCTAAGAGAAACCAACTAATGTCCAAAGTCTCGCAGAATCCACTCTTAAGTGCAACTGTGATGGCATAGTAGTAGTTTATGCAGTTTGAATCAAAATAACACGCAAACAAGCAAAGTGGCGGGAGCTGCTCTCTCGAAAGTGTTATTTCAACATAATTGATGCCGTACTGGCAACCACATAACCATAGTCAGAAATAGATATGCAAATCTGATGCACATTAGCAGGGATACGCTGCCGGAGAGAGATATTGAATGTGAGGAAAACAAACTATTGGGAGACCAGAAAAATACTCGAGGACTGGCAGTAGTTGAGAATTCAGTTTACCATTGATCCAAGGGAAGCTGTATAGAGATACATTTGTATTCATTAACATTGGGTCATATACGTGATAATACTGCGGGTTTGTTTCTCAGTAGCAAATATGTTATAGACCAACAAGAATGTATTTCTTCAAATCTAGCTCAAGACCAGCTTCTAAGGAAATATTGCGTAAAATCCACATTCTCGCTTAGCTCACCGAGTCACAATAACGATAATTGAATAATTGATTATCATGATATGTGGACGATTTTGGATCCAAATTAAGTTGCTTACTTTTTTCACTTAGACATCTTTTATTATCAGGACCAGCTCTGCATAATAAGTATGTTTGGAAGCATATACGTGTGAACCACTTTGTTTACCGCTTTCTCAGCCAAAACGGGGACCGCACAACATTTGAATAGTAGATGTGCCTAGTTGTCCGGCTAGTTTCGTATACATTCCTAATGTCACATGAGATATCATCTTGAACTTTTATATCAAAGTTAGTCGTTGAATTATTTCTACGTGAATTATAGAGTAGGAAAGCCTCTGTCATGAATAGATATAACTCCGAGTTAATTGAAATACTACAGAGTAAGTTATGTGAAAGAGAGCAGCGGCCCAGTTTGAGCACGTAGCATTGCAGGCGGACCAATAAAACCAGACACACGAACTCTATAATTCTCTATATTATCAACGAGGGAATAGACGGGCCAGAAAGAAATGATAGAAACCCGCCCGTTCCCTTCTATGCAATAACAACTTCGAGTAAGAAGTGTTCAGCTTTTCGTGGAGAAAAGTGGTCTAACACATGTTGAGGCTCAAGTTAGTTCTCCTCTATCAACGAGGAATAACGTTGATGAGCATGCGTCTGTTTAAAAGACTTGCATGATCAGCGCCAACTCAATGATATATAGAATTTTCAAGAGTGATTTATACATAACGGATTGTAATTAAAGTGTAATATTATTTATTTTAACTTTTTACAAGATTCTCCATAGGAACATTTCACGTATCCTGATAGCAAAATGAAATGTACTAGCAGCAAACATGATACGTCTGAATGTTCACCACACATAATGAAAACACTTTTCTTTCCGAAAACTCTGAGCGCAAGCGGTCAAGCGGTATCTCGAGGCTGACATTATATTTGGGATGTCGTTCTGATGCTAATTAAATTCGAACATGAACACGCTACTATGATTAATTTGCGAGGGTAACTTCATGTTCAACGATTGTCAAGCAGAGAACACATGAGGTGTGATACGAATATGTCTCATTGATAACTTTTTCAAAACTATTAGTCCAATGGGAGAATTTATTGCTGTACCGAGTTTAGAGGAGATTGAACAATAAATCAAAAAGCGGGCGTTGTCAGAGTGCTTCACGAATGAAGGCGACAGAGAGGCATTAGTGAAACGAAAACAGCTGGGTGCCAGTGCAAAAATGCCTCCAGGCACAATAAGTTACATGCGCATTACACATGCACTCCGGGACGTAGTATACATGACAGTTGCACCCGGAATATGTCAAATCGCCCAATGGACGCGTGTTTGCTGGACCGATTGGCCCTACACTGGTCAGTTGAGAGCAAATGAGTTTATTATCGCAAGACAGAAAACTCATCATCGATGTTTCCACTGCTGGTCTACAAGTGAAAGCTCTCTATGTGCTGATTGGAACTCCCTAGAGATGGCCTCGTAGAGTAGTAAAAACACATGAGGGAGAGCCGTGAATTGGAAGCTAGGCTGATTAGCAATAGACCGGAGCAATGACTCGACAAGATTGTCGGAGTCAAAGACACAGGTTTTTGGTAAGTATTTATGGGAACACAATGAAGGATGAAGTGTATGTCTTGCGAGCGACTTGGTAAGTTCGGTTATAATTAATTTAGAGTTCATTTTTTTTCTAATTTCTTGTTGAATGAAAAAACGTTGTAGACCATGGGATAGCGGAATCAAAATGAAAAGGAGTTTGTTCTATATAGGCCCCTCTCGAATGACCAACCGACAAAACAATAAGGCACTGACTCGAACGAGCTACTGATTTAGTATAATAAGCAGTTTTGCGGAATTCTGTCGTGTTTAAAAATATCCAGATGTCATCTCTTAAACTATATAAACTCTGGTAATGAAAATGGATTGGAGATATTATCTCAGAGTGGTAGAGTCGTTCAAATAATTGAATAAATCGTGTCTCAATTTTTATTTATATATTGTTCTGCAAAGCTGTCTTTGATCTGAAAATGGGGTATATCTTCTTTAGCGCCGAGACTTTGGCATCTTGCCAATGCAACTTCGGATGACTGTTTCCATAGAAAACACATGTTTTCAGAAAAAAAGTTTTTCGTTTTTCACTAAAATGTGTGATGTTTTGGAGATATATAATATTGGACAGCTGGAATATTCATTGGCCAGCGGCTAAAGTCCCAATGGGAATGACCTCTATGGTAATGGTAATGGAACTTTTTGGAAATGGTAATGGAAGTTTTTTGAAAAGCACGGCTAAAAGTGAATATGGTCAGAGCCATAAAAAATTGTAGTTGTATACGACTTTCTTGCAGTGATTTAATAAATACATACCATGAGAGATATTGATTTTAAAGAAAGACCATTATGTGGGCCAATCCCAACCCTCCGGTCCTGAAACTGCAATACTACATACTTGGAGTTTAAAGGACCGATGCGTCCGGATCGGTTCACATAATCGTCCTACTTTAAACTCTCTTTTTGAACAACAGATACAGTTATAACAATCGGCTTAGTTGTGAGGTTCTCAAAGGGTTTGGTCATCATCAATCACATCAACGTTTTGAAAGAAAACGATGTCTTCATAGTTTTTATGTTCTCGGAAGGGTTCAATTGTTGATGGCTCAAACCTTTGAGAACCTCAAAATTGTCGTAAATCAAGTATGTGGTGTGAAACACTTACTGACAAATTTTGAATCGCAACGTAACTAGCGTTTGGAACCGTTTATGTGTAGAATGCAGGTAGGAAGCAGTCCCTCGTGCGCGCTTATAGTTATTCAGCCAAGCGTGAAATTCATTCCAAGACCGATGACGCTTTCTAAACGGCAAATATATATTGGTCACTAATCGTCTGATTTCTTCTAAAACACATCACAAACTCAAATGTTTTGCAAGTAGAAGTTTATGATATATTATAAGTTTGCTCTTTCGGAGAAGAAACACGTACCTTATAACTAATTGGGAAGCAAATACGCAGCTCTCGGTTGGGGAGCCAAACAATCGAAAGTTATAAAAGAGTTTATGAGAATTGGTCAACCCGTCAAACGTCAGGTGCTTTAGTTCGAATCCAAAGCAGCAGAGAAGAAAAGTTATCATGGAATAAAGTTTATCTTCGACCAAACTGTTTACTCGCAAAACCAGGGAAAAAAACCGTTTGAAGTTTAGTTTACCAATTGGCACTCACTTATTGAGAAAACCCCATTTGGTAACCCGATCAATCAAAATCAGATTACTTGTATGTATACGCTTTTTTGATTACTTGTACAATATCTCTTTGTATAACGCTTTTTTTTGGAGGGAATGGGTTCAAGAAGAGAGAAGAGAGGTATAATTGGATGGAGGTAGCTGTCAACTGTCTACATGGTTGAATGGGACTGTGGTGGTTAAATCGTTGGGCAAATGCAAGACAATGAACGGAAACCCGTCGGCATATGACTGTGTCAAAAGCCAGCTCATTCGAGAGTTCTTGTATTTATTTGCCACTTCACACTCCAAGTCCCAACTCGCCGCCAATTATTGTACTTCCAATCGTCTCATTATATCGTTCCGATTCAATAGTGAAATCAATGAACGAATAAAGCACACAATGAGAGCACGAGTAATTCGTTTTAATCTATTTAACATCTAAACTTAACCGAGCCATCACGTTTCGGTCTCGAAACTTTCTGTAAATGAGGAGCTATACTTGGTTGAGAAAAAAATTGCATGATATTGTCAGTTGGAAAATCAAGCGTGAACATTTCTCTGGAAAGGTTTGTATATGAGACCACAAAGTCTAGTAGGACTTAGCGGTAACACTGCGGCACTAGAGCACTGTTCTCCATCGTCACTCTGACCGAAATCAAGATTTCTGGAACACCTTCCGTTTCTGTGGGTTTCCAGTTGGCAACATGCATAATGATGGAGTGCACGTACCGGGATGAAAAGCGTGTTAGACAAGCATTCGAGGCGGCCGGAAGCAATTCGGGCACCCAATGAGGCCGATATTGAGCCCAACCCTGCGGATACAATGCCCACTTAACAATAGGAGTGTTAAACTGAGTATGTGAAAATCTTCCATCTGAGGAATGCTCTGTTCACTGGTTTGCAGAGAACGATGTTGAGCATGTAACATTATCATTGTGTGTGATGAACAATGACCGATTGGGCACAACTATGACGTGGTACAACGATTGTGACACAAACTTGTATAATCATCATATAGGAATTTCTCGCATTTAGCTCGCTAACTCCACTTTTACATCGAGTATTCAATATAAACAAGCATTAAGTTATGACGCATTTTGACGAATCTTTGCACTCGCACTAACTAGGCTGAAAAACTTATTCAAAAGAACAAGATGGAATGAATATTTTCTAGGGTTTAACAGCGAGTTGCAGATACCCGCGATCTATTGATGAATCAGCGAGAACTAAATGTTGTTAGACATGAGTAACATGAATTTCAAGTGTCACTATCGGAGCAGCTAGTTTGATTTCGCTGTAGTTTAAAGATGTTTCGATGATGACGTATTTCACAGATGAAGCTACAACACGAAGTTGGCCATTCCCACTATGCAGCGCTTCCAAAATGATACCACATATTATATTATATACGCCGGCTGATTAGATTTGAAATTGAATGCAGGACTCGTTGACGAAACATTTTCATGCGAGAAAAACGTTCGTACGCTGTTTTTGAGTTCGATAGTGATGACTGAAACAGAGAACTTTAAAATATGTTATTACATTGGGGGATCTCTCCATCACTCCGAACCACTGAGTTGCGGCGAATGCAAATATAATTCGCTCTGGAAAGATTTTACGACGAACAGTTATTGTACTTGTCGGTGATGTGACTTTCGTGAATTGCTGGCAGATTCTGGAATGAAGATGATGAAATTTCGAATTTCGCCTGGAGAACTTTAGACGTGTAAGATTGGAAATCCGTAGTTGATGAACTGAAACCAGCTAGATTCCTTTCACGGTTCGGGAGGGCAACGGAAACTCTTCACTTTCACAAGCCAAGCACTTATCATCCACTCGCGGTATGTGAGAAGAGCCACTTCACAAGCGTAACAAATACAGTAAACGGTGTGAAAGATAGAAGAGTTTATATCAGATCAACTGGAAAGTTTTGCTATATCATCGGAAACTCGATGCATTTTGCTGGTGAAACAACCGTGCGAACGATCTATACTTTTATAACATTCACTCTTACGATCTCTTTCTAAGAACAAAAATTGGTTTCAAGCGTTTTTCGGCAAATGTCAGATTTTGATATTTTAGTGTTCCTTTGAAGAAACGTGCAGATTTACATTGATTTCCAGTGAGCAGAACCTCAGCTTATTTCGTCAATCGAACATCACCGTCCGTAAATTTAGATGTCACACTTGTCTTCGAAATTCGCGATGTACTTTGTAAATCAATACACAAAGAGGAGCCCATAAAGGAACAGGAAATGTGGTTAGTTCGGGCGTAGCGGAACTGTACTATTCCGTGTACTGTGGCGCCTTGCCTAAGCAAGACATTTGCGTTATTCTCCTTCTAATGTCAGTCAGCATGAGCAATGCTCGCTACATATAAGGAATGCCGTTTCGGCCGGCAATCAGTTTGCGTCCTGGCGTCACAACACAGCTATTGTAGGATCTGCACTTCGAAACGTCCTATCTTAGTTATACTCATTCCAACCTCTAGTGACACGGGTACGGAAAAATCAGCACAGTTATACCACACAAACAATGGAGTCTTCATTTATGAGTTTCTCAAGTGTCAGGCAACCATTATTCACAATCCAAAGCACATCTGCAGTTGAGGTGAGTGCAAAATGGCGTTTATGCAAAACAACAGTGCTTAGACAATACGCTCATCTCGGCAGGTTTGATTCACAATCCAAGATATTCAAAAAGTGCGTGGAAAGTGACTAGGGTATACGCTAGACATATCGGTTATGATCGTTCCCCACTGTATTCTTGATATTGTGGGCATGTCTGTATTTTGCTTGTAGAGTTTTTACCGATACTCCTTTTTTACGTTTATCGATGGCTAGAAAAGTTTTAAACAAGTATGCTCCTTTTCTTTTGCACGGTGTTTTACACCTATAGTGTACAACAGAAATATTCATTTCCGAGTTGAACGAGTGAAATACCCAGGTTCTCGAAAAAAGGTTTTAGAACTCTTTGAGCTTTTTGTATGAGGCTTTGTACTTTTTTGAAAACGCACTACAAAGAAATTTCGTGAATTACACTATTTTCTCAAAAAGTTACCTTCAGAATGTTCAAATTTAGACTGCAGATATTCATGTAGAATTGACCGTAAGTTTCGAGTTCATATTTTGAGAATTTGCGTTTATCTAACTACGGGACGGAGATTGACAGTTTAGTAAGCTTGAAGGCGACTTACTGGCCTGTTAATGTCTGTCTTGTGGAAGATTCTGTTGAATTGACATAGCCGTATGATTCCTAGACATAATTTTTCTCGTTAATTGTGGAACCAGTACCGTTTCATTCTTGTTTTGTGTGTCCTCAGCAGATGTGGCTTTTGAGTTTCCCAAGGCAGTTACAACTGAGTCTGTAATGCCCAGAAGAAGCTCAGAAGGTTCTTCATAATTAATGAAACCCTGACCATTCAGTTAATAATTATTTCAGTTTTCGAGTTGGTAGTTACTCAGAGAAGGATACTGCAATCGAGACACTACGGTAAGTTTTCTGTATGTTTTTCTAAATAACAGCGTTTACCTGCAAGAAAAAGTCCATAAATGAAAGTAGGCAATATATATGGATTTTATGTTAGTGCCCTTATAAATTACAATCAAAATAATGTACATAATTTGCTCGAATCATTTATGGACAATAAAGTTCATTGAGGACAATAATCACTCTGTTCTCCCATGGCGGTTATTGCAGAGGTGCCTGCAATTATTGATTATTCCATTTTACCCTGACAATTTCAGCCTCCCCCATGTTTTCGACACGTTCCAGCTCACGTTCCTTCTCTCTGGCCCAAATATATCCTCTCAAACAATAATACCTGCCGCTAAGTCTTGTTTTTGCGCTCAAATTTCGAAAATCAACTGTAAAATTTCTGTTTAATTAGTTTCTGCCAGATATAGAGGTATTTTTCCTCCACATGTATCAGGTAAAGTCAGCATGGAACTGATGAAACAGTACGATAAGGCGTGATTACTCTATTTGTTCATTGTGCCAAAAGGAAACTGCACGACCTCACTCAATGATTACACTGCACAGCTGATTGTTACTGAGCGACACACCCTCCCATAATCCTTCACTGCACTCTGTTTGGCACTGATCAGTTTCTTTCTGTTTTGGTTCAGACTTCTACTACTATTTTGAATTTTAACGCTTCTAGTTCAAAAACACTCTACGTAATATTTCCTCATTAATGTACTTGTTTGTATATAATATTCTTTGTTTTGTTTAAATCGTGGATACTTTATTGCATTTCTGAGCGCGAATATTCGATTGAGTCAGAGCGAGACAAGCACAAAAACAGACTATTTCTATGGGTGGCGTGATGAATTCACAGACTGAAGTTCGAGATATTTTCTGTCTATCAGTAAATAATCGCGTTGATAAAAATTCTACACACACTGTTTCATTACAAACTGTTTGTCATCCACTCTCGAATAGTTTAATCATTTTATGTTTTCATGATCCTATTTGACTGATTTGCGAGCTTTTGACCATTCACTTATCATTTACGTTTTTATTGGTTTGATTCAATTTTTCTGAGTTTGTGAAAATCGCTCTGCTTCGCGGAGAGGAATGTGATTTCTTGAGTTCTTTACCAATGGCTCCGGAAGGGTTCTCTCTAGTTCATGGTTCCGACTCACGCTCCTAGCACTTCATGGTTAAAACGCAGTTTCAATTTGGATTATTGTTTTATTGACATTTACAGTATTCAGATTTGTGATGGCCGAAAAGGCCCCCGATGGTGGGATGAAAGGAGACCGCGTGTGGTGTGATGGATGGTAAGTTAAAGGTGGAAAACTGTTTTGTAATATTTGCTTTAGGAAAGAATGCCATTCAGAGTAACATACAGTTTTGTTCTGCTGTGTCAATATAGTTCTATTTCAACCTATATTGTGGTCAGAACTCATGTTTTTTCCACGTATATACTTTCAGTTATGATATGGTACACTTTGGACATGCCAATCAATTGCGGCAAGCGAAGCAGTTTGGCAAAAAACTGATTGTCGGGGTTCACAACGATGCCGAGGTATTTATCTTGCAATTCCATATACATAACAGAATAATATCTCTTTTCTGATTCCAGCCACCTTGTTACTACTATTCATTAAAAAAAATCGAAATTGCAGATTAACTACATGTTTCAAGTATGATAAATGTGTGTAATTGTTACTGTATCAGAATCACTATCTGAATTTTTATGAACTCACGTGTTCCTACACTATATCACTCCTAACATACTCATGTTATCTCTGCTAAACGTCTCCTCGTCTTGCTATCAGGTTACTCTGCACAAAGGGCCACCTGTTTTCAATGAAGAGGAGCGATATCGCATGGTTGAAGGCATAAAGTGGGTGGACGAGGTGAGATGGTCCGATTTTCCATACCAATTGGGTAAATAGTGCTCCGGCTAATTATTGGGGCTTCGCTCTGTTATACTCTTGTGCTCTCTTCTGGCATTAAGAGAAAACTTCATCGTGGGAGTACACACGCACAAAATGGGCTAACACTTTCAAGGTATGTTTGACTGTTTTCGTGATTCAATCAGCTGCACAGTGTTCTCAAGCACACTTTTAGCAAATTAACAACACTGCTCATTCACGTGAAACCGTTTGCGGATACGCTCGTGAATGTTTATGCTGCAAATGAAATGTAGCATAAGTTGATGTTGGTTCGATTGTTGCCACGGATTTGCAAATAACCAAAAAAATCAATTAGGCAACTTTGACAGCAGTTAATCTGTGCCAGAAGTATTAAAATAAACTGTGTTTGGGTGCTCGGCTCAGGAGTTTTTTTGGGTAACGCACAATCATTCTCGTGTTTCCCGCTATACTTTGTCGCATTTTCTGTTGTGAAGGAAGAATGATGCTAATTGCTCACCGAAGACAGAGTTGTTCTTGAAGTTAGCCAACCAAGTGTGTTTTTATGTGACTGACTATAAGATCCACATCGTTTCACAGGTTTCGTTTAGTCGCAAAACTTTGTCTGATTGCCTATACAATTTTCAAAACACAAGTTGACAATTGCAGGTTGTAGAGGATGCTCCTTACTCAACCACTGTGGAGACGCTTAATAGATATGATTGTGACTTCTGTATTCACGGAGGTTGGTTTGATTGCATGTTTGTACAGTATTTAGTTTGATAAAATGTTGAATTAAGTTTATGACTTGAAAATGAATTCATCAATATTTGTGTGGTGCTCAATGGGAAATGATTCTACAGAAGGCGTAACGGTTAATTCGCAGTGTTCAGATGACATCACTCTTACTGCTGACGGTACGGATACCTATGAGGAAGTGAAGAACTCGAAGAGATACCGCGAATGCAAGCGAACTGCCGGAGTCTCCACAACAGTCAGTCCACAACTCATACCTGCTCTTCTAGCTTATGTTGAACTTGCAATATATGTATATTATTATGAAATACTATAGGACCTGGTCGGAAGAATGTTACTGATGACAAAAACTCACCACGAAGACGAGGGTAGAATGGAAGAACACAAAGAAAGAACCCGGAGCCTCAGTACCGTGAGTTCCCTGGTTATCTCCTCAATTTGGAAGTGATTTGTATCACTTATTCTGATCACGGTGTAATGATGACCTTCCCATCTCCAAAGTGCAAACAACTAATCAGTCAGTTATGTGAACTCTACTGCTCATTTATGAAGATTTCATTTTGAAGGATAGTGTGGCGAAATCTCCATGGACAAGAGTTTCCCGTTTCATGGCCACCTCTCAAACGATTCTGGAGTTTGCGGAAGGACGTCCTCCGAAGCCAGATGACAAGGTACACTAGAAAATGGTTTTATCGAGTTCATTAGGTTCATCCGAAAAGTGTTTTTTCGAGTAATAGTGACACTATCAGTACGGTTACAAGAAAATTTGTCAACTTTTATTGATACTCCCCAATTAATTTTGTCGAAGTCGTTGAGGGACCGAAAAGCACCAGAAAACATATATTGATAATTCGTTCTCAGATCATCTATGTTTGTGGCGCGTTTGACCTATTCCACATTGGACACTTATCGTTTTTGGAGGAAGCCGCAAAACTAGGCGACTACCTAATTGTGGGCATTGTAAATGATCAGGTGAGCTATCAACTCTACAAGATGTGTATTCTTGAAAATTACGGTAAAGTTCTTCTGCCTCCCACCTTAACTTTCTCATCTCCCGTTTTGTACACTGTAGTTTGTAGTTTGAACTGAGAGTGGAAAACCTAAAAAGTTGATTATATGTTTTCTATTCGAAGATTTTTTTCAGGCAGTAAACGAATACAAAGGTGGAAATCATCCAATAATGTCTCTTCACGAACGTGTTCTTAGTGTATTGGCCTATAAGGTAGGTCAGCTACCTTATAGATATTTACAACCATTTGCAACAATCTACATCAATTTTCAGTTGATCGTATTTTTGGTTAAAAAAACTTTTTATAAGATGCAAAGTAGTACAAAACAAAAGCCGGTTGTTTGTTGATTTGTTCGGTACAGCCTTCAGTTATCTCAAAAAGCTTAGACTGAACAAGATATCAGGTGTTTTTCTGTTGAACACACTGCGAAACACATTTCCTACCTATTTGTTCAAACCATTTTTTGAATTCAACCGCGAATTATGCAACACGTATCTGTTTGTCCGCAAGCTGCTTATGTTAGCTGAATTTTTCGGCTTTTCTTTCATGTTGTAGTGCACGAACTACTGCAAATCAATTGCAAGTTCTCAGTGCAGAACCGGGACGGAATTTGCTCTGAGCATTTTAAAAACCTCAAACATTTCTCACTTTCTCAACAATAAGCCTTCCTTAGTTTACGAGAGTAGGTCAACCGACGATAACATATTGGTAACACATTGAAGCACAACACGGTTCAGTTTGACTCGCTCCACATAAATTCATGTTGAGTTTAGTTTTGTCATGAATGTTTTCTCTCAGCCTGTCAGTGAAGTGATAATAGGAGCCCCATACGAGGTGACGGAGGATATTATCAATCGTTTCAATATATCGGTTAGTTAGTAAGCCTGGTTTTCTTGTTTTGATACTGTCTTATGGAAACTAAGAGAGGTAAACGTTGATGAACTTTATGCACGTGATTAATCTTGTGCAATCGATTCCGTTGGAGTAGTTTACTCCTGCTGAATGTTTTCGCAACATGAATTATTTCGTGCTTTGTAATCATCTACGTTTCATGTTATTGTAATACTTGTAGGTAGTCTGTCAGGGATCGAGAGTTAAACATCACGATCACGAAGGGCCCGACCCGTTCTGTGCTGCCAAGCAAAGAGGTAGAGCAGGTTCAGTGTCATACTTCAAATACGGTTGTAGACTGTAACTTTAGCTTTCAGCTGTGAACGAGTGATTTGTACTGGCTGAATCAGCTGTTAGACTTTCGTCTCCCACTTTATTGCTATTTTACTTTTTTACACCAGTCTTTCCGAAAATGCTCTCATGAATGCATGAATTCGAACACCCCATTAAAACCCACCTTCCTACCGAAATCAATTAAAACTACGGAGTCATCGATGTTTAATTGAAATTTCATCTACTTATAGTATTTCATTAAGGAATTTATCGAGAAGTAGATTCGAAGAGCGATATGACTACAGACAAAATTATCCAGAGAATAATCGAACACAGGTGACTTAACTAATGTATTTCCATAGGTTTGAGCTGGCGTGAGGATGCGACTGCTGGTCTTTAAACAATAATTAATGCTGGAACTGATATATCGATGGAGAAAAACGCTTATTATTCATTACTATTGTATCATTTATGACTAAAATTCGAACGCTAGTCAAGTTTTGTTACTATCATTCCTGGTTCTCTACATACATTTTCGTAAGATCATCATATTTTTGGATATAACTGATTTACGACCGACATTTTTTTAGCAAATTATCAATAATCGTGTAGCCCTACGTGTAATCGTAATTTTTACGATGAATTTTTATTCGAAGTTTTTATTATCTTCATAGTGAGTAGTAATTCAGACTGGAGTTCGAAACTCGTAATCAGAAGAAGGTGAAGAAGGAGATAGAAGCGTATGAAGCCCTTCAGACCATGAAACTCGACGGGAGCATTGACACCAGAAATGCGGTGTCCATCAAGAAATCCTGAAAATTCAATTTTGCATGGACATCTTCATCTACTAACAGTCAATCTATTTTTACTAACTTTATGTGTATTTTCGATATTAAGCTCATAGTTATGCTCAAACTGTATAACATTGACTCAAGATTATTAGTAAATTCAAACGTTCTACGAAACGGGCACTCTTTCCGTAGATTTTACTGAATAATTCATTTGTTATGAAAGTGCCGATTCAAATGACAGGTTATATCGCTATGTTGAATATGTTGTTTATAACGAGTGAAAATCTGATTGAGGCTTGCCACTCTGCTCCATCCCCGCAACCCGTAGCCAAACAGTAATTATTTGTGTAGCCAAACAGTAATTATTTGTGTAGCCAAACAGTAATTATTTGATTGCCTAAATGCCTACTACCGTGTCTTATTATGAAAACAGCTTTAAATGTTTTTGAATAATCTAAGACTAGGGTGATCTTGCGGAGTGAAGCTCTGCGTTTGTTGTGAAACCAATGTTGTGTTTTCTCGTATATAATGTTTGTACATTTGTCATGAAGACTCGAAATTCTATGTTACAGAACCACAGTAATACAGATAGAAAAAACTCAAACAAAATAAAATAACATGGCTGCGGAAAATGGTTTATGCTCAATTTGTCAACTTTATACAATTTTTCAAAACATCTGATATTCGTTTGTTTGCCGTTTATTGCAGGAATCAAGAACATGTACGGGTCCCGAAAGCAACCAATACAGGTTTATGTCTTGCCAATACAGTTTTTTGGAGTTCGTGTACCTGCGTGGTGTTTCAATTAGAAACAGTTTTTATGCTATATAATGCAATTGGTAGATAGAGATTTTTCTGAGACACAAAAAGCAAATTTACATTTGTTCGTTTGGGTGTTTGAAGATGTACAGCTTTGCTTGAAACGCTCTATTCGTTAGGGTGGTTAAGGAATTGAATTGAATTGAATTGGTTTTTTGAATATCAGCAAAAAATATTCGGAGTTGGTTTTTTGAACGTGGGAAAATTGAGGCGGTGTTATGTAACATAACAACTTACGAGCCGAAAACTGCATCTAGAATTGAAAATGGAATTGATTTTTCCGAGAATTGGTCGAAATTGGTCGGAATTGAACTGAAGTAAATTGGTTTCTCGGCGCCGGAAAAGAATTGGAATTGAAATTCGGAGATTTTTCGAGAATTGGTTAGAATTGGAATTGAATTGAATTGGTTTTGCGCCTTCGAGCAAGAACAGGAATTGAAATTCTGAGATTTTTTGAGAGTTGGTTGGAATTGGAATTGGAATTGAATTGAATTGAATGGGATTTTCGGAATTGGTTGACCACTCTACTATTGGTCCATGACATGTCTGTTGAATTTCGCAGCAAATCAAAATACTATAGACACGTCACTTTAATTTCAGAAATTCCGCTTTGAACAGCATTCCACATATTTTCGGAATCGTTTTCACTTCACGCGTAGTTTGAGGCAGCTGGAAATATTTCTTCATTTCACCTTGCATTATTCTCGAAACTGTCAACATATGACATTTCTTAATATGTTCTGCGTTCTGTTGAGTTGAAATGTGTACTTCGATATTTACGGAAGTAGTCACGTAAAAAGTGAAAATCATGTATAAGTTTATCTGTCGTCCGTTATCAACTATCATTAGTAAGCAAATAAAAAATTGAAAAACTCCCATAAATAGTTTTCACATCAAACTTGCGTGAAACATATCACGTTAGCTCATTCGTAATCAGTGGCCAACTTTATGACAAAATATTGCGCTCGGCTGTTATTGTAGTTTGAACCCGATGCATTTGGGAAAAAAATAGAGAGCTACGCTTTTATTGTAATCAAACCAAGCATTAGCTCTTGTTTTGTAAACCCTGTATATATTTAGCATATAGACCTAATAGTATCCGGCTTAGACATTTGCATGATCCGTTTAGTTTCAGTAGAGAAAAAATCTTGACGAATGCCCGCAAGTTTACCGTATAAATCCGAGCACGGATTACCGAAAAATGAACTATACCAACAATTCATAGAAACGTTTTGATTGAAGAAATGATAAACGAAGCACTCGTGAGAGCTAAGAATAAACACTTCACTTGTAACAAATTATTTGTTATACTGAACGGTTAAAGAAGGACGATTATGTGGTCCAATCGCAACGCTTCAGTCCTTTAAACTGCAATACATTTTTCAATTGCAGTTTGAAAGACCGTTGACACGGGATTGGTCCACATAATCGTCCTACTTTAATAATAAATTCGGAATGCGATGGCAAATGACCGAGAATGAGCTTTTTGTTATTCATTATGAATGTACTTTTTCGCTAAAGTATCATTTCAGGTCTATCAGCCAGAGGGAAGCAGAAATGACAATATAGCACTATAAATTGACAACATCAGCAAGTCTACCAAGGATCAAAAAGGAGTTGTTGTTCGGAGGAAAATATTTTATATCGTGATTCTTTTCTTACTCTCACTTTCGTAATCGTTATTGAACAACTTGGTGGTAACGTCATTCAATTTGTTGAAGTATCACCTGTCGTGCTACCATTTCATAAAATATCAGACCTCCACCAACGCATTACTGAAATACGGCTTTTCTCAATTACACTTGGCTGATCGAAGTCTCCTATGGCTTATCTGTTTCTCAAGTGGGCTACTACAATATGCCGTTTCAGCTTTGTCATGACTGTGCTTTCTAGTGAAAACATCGCCTGCCTACGCAGAGAAAGTTCTCGATTGCAAGTTATTGAAAAGATGTTTTATCAGCATGTTGAAAATTTATAGAACATAGAAGTTTAGAGTTTTAACGCAAAAATCTACGTAGGAATGAGAAGAACTATATCCAACTATTTTGTCAGTACGAAACTAGAGAAGGCATGTAAAGATGATGGTATTACTGCATATAATCACTAGCCTTCATCATCCTTTACTGAATACCTTAGTCGGTAACTCTGTTATCTATTTCGATTTTTTTATAAACTGTTTTTCATTTCCTCATTCTTATTTTTCCACTACTTCATAGCCGTAATTAATCAATTCATCAGAACATCTTTAGATAGTACGTTTCACTTTATTTTTGCATTTATAATTTCTATTCCCGAAGATGCTTCTGTGTTCTTTCTCTTCGTGGTAGTCAACATCTTGCAGGTAACCCTGCTTCGATCCATGATGCACATTCTATGGCTCTTTATTTCGTCTCTTTTGCTTGCTAGTTGTATGGATAATCGTGAGGCACAGTGCGCCAAAGTGTGCGGACCCCGAATGACTATGTTATGTTGTGACTGTATCGGTTGTCACCAAGGTAAGCAGGCGTTCCCATTCGGTTTCGCACCCACCCTCACTCATGCGGTACCGTGTCAGCTTTTAGGGTAACATGTGAACTTTCATTTATTAGACATTCTAATTATCATGTCTCCGAAAATAGTATCGAACCCTATTCCCAAACACACTATGCGACTACGAAAATTGAACTATAAACTTTTCTGAAAACTGTCTGTTTGGGTTTCACATTTGTGTTCTGATTTCAGGTATGCGCTTCGGCAAAAGGTCATCTAGCCCAGTAGACAGTTTCGATGAACCTCCTGTGTACAGAGTGTTGCGATATCGAAAAAGAAGTCCGTCTAACCATCGACTGTTCATGATACGTTCCGAGCTGTTGTGAACTGATTGAATAAATTTGGTGGTGTTAACTAATCTCCAAAAGAACCACGAAAACATGGCAAGAATTGTTGCAAAAAGCAAATACCTGCCTGATTCTCTGATAAACTCCGACTGATACGTGAATTGTTTGATTTACCGTGTAAACATTGTAACAGCGCCGATCACAAGACAAAAAGACGTTTGTTGGCGTAAATGCGTGATATTGGGATGATGAAAGAGATTACCCGGTGTAAAATTACTAGAAGCAAAGTGGGGGCTGGAATTTTTCTCGATCTTACTGTCTGTCTACATTTTGCTCTTTTTTTTGAAGGAAAAGATAACTTTTGTGGTATTATGTGGCATTATTTGGTGGTATTATGGTAAAGTTCACGGTCACAATAAGATGTTAATTCAACGAAGTTTCGAAATTGTTTCGTCCGCCGACTGTACATAAACACACTACTCTCAGTTTGTATTATCTACAAATCCTCCACACCAGTGCGTTTGCTCGTTAAAGAACGTTTCGAGGCGTGATAATCGGAATGACAAAAATAGTGTTCGATTAATCTTTCTCATTTTTGTGTAGAAACCAGTTTTTGATCAAATAAGATGTTCGAGTGTATCATGGTGGGTATGATAGGCACTCGTTGCAGCCGCCCACAAATTGCCTCATATCTTCCCCCGGCCGCTGTTACTCTCCCCCCGGACGCGTAGACTTGGTGAGTGGCTTACTCCGAATCAAACTACACCTTACATACATTCGCACGAGATTCTACGATAAAATCAAAAATAATATTTATCACGCTGGTTACCATTTTAATAACCTACATTTTATTCACTCACCCACCACTCGTGCTCATTGAGAATCAATCTATCGACTCAAACAAAAACAGACTTCATGCTTTTCAGTGTTTCATCAGTAGAAAGTAAATGATTGTAATGCATTTGTGTTGTTATAATTCTTTACCACTATGCTTATTCATGAGAAGGTAGCAAACGGCTAGAAAAGCAGAAAACACAGCTGCTGTTCCCTAGTAACTAGTCATGTTTTTCTGTCTTTCGTTGAGAAAGTAGTTTGGCATTCTCTGAAGTTAAAAACCGAGTTGTTTACCAAGGTTCGTCGAAAACCCAAATTGTAAATCAAGAATCAGACTTTTTACCGAGAAGTCGGTACACAATTGTGCACCAATTTTTGCTTTCACAACTTGATATCAACTAGTGACCAATTTGGTGGGGCGAACCTTGGTAAACAACTTGGTTTTTAACTTTAGAGTTCGAGGCAGTATTTCGTTTTCGGATTTCTGGATATTGTATTGACAATACTGAAACATTATAACAATCAATTAAATAGATAGTTGATAGTCTCTAAACATGAACTCTCTTTTGAAGTCCAATCCTCAATTTGGAATCGCGAAAAAGTATTCCTTTGTTCACTTTGTCACGCGATACACTGTTTTCTTCTCCTATGTGTTTTCACGAAATGTTCAGTGAGAGAAATTTCTCATTTTTTCAAGAATTAGTAGAGGAAATCAGCCAACTATTAATAACAGAAACATTGCGAATCCTCTCAAACGACCCCACAATTTGTTAGACATATCTAAATTTATATTATGATTGCCTTCAAAAGTACAGCTCAAAAAACTATGTTTCTTTCAAGTCATAGACAATCAAATGTATTTCTACGGCTACAGGTATAAGTCATACATTTGAAGGGAAATTTTTGAATTACTCGGATTAGTCGCTAAACCAACGTTCGTTTGCTATTTGGCGCGTAAACCCCCTATTTGCCGATCTAGTTTTTATTGTTACTCGGCGCAGTGCAGGCACTTTGTTATTCTTGCGGTTGGGATCATTCGACTCTAAACCGGCATTTTCATCCATTGGATATTGTGGAAGAAAATCAGGATGAAATCTATTTTTCCCTTCTTATGTTCCCGTTACGATAATCAATACACACTGAACCGATCGTTTGTTACGTAGTCGACATGCACATTCACTCAGCAACATGTGTCGCATCAACGTTGAGCTCAGCGCGTAAATGTAAAAACATTTTCTGTCAGTGATGATAATAAAGAAATTTATTGTTGGCTGCACCTAGAACGTCGTGTGCAATCAAATCTGTGAACAATTTTATTGAAAAGCAGCTTAGTAATTTTTAAAATAATTCACCAAGCCAGATCGAGAAAAGACCCTATATCCGGAAAACACTAACTGTCTCTGTAACCATTATCATCATTAATATGAAACATCGTTTTTCTGTTATGCATGATATTCGTAAATGAAATGATCAAATGATGGATCATGTGGAGCATGTGGAGCATGTGTTCGTTCTTTGATGTTCACCCAGACTGTGTCATACAACGACGTGTTTTGCAATACAAATATAAAATGAGATACGCAAATCCAACTTAGGATGTTGTTCTAGAAATCGTTGGAGAAACCTCCTTCTTCCTATAAAACGAATTGAATTATACCTACTCGCGTAAACTTTCCCTTAAATTAATGTGCAACCAACATACCCTGCTAAATTATTGTGTAAAACGTCACTGTGCAATTAGACTTTTCCGGGCGCCACGGTCTCAACTTTCACACTGATAAACGTTGCGAAAGGCAAACAACATCAAATGCGTACATGATAAGCCCATTAGCATTGCTCAGTGAAGGACGTAAAGTTGCCATTCATTTTCATTTCAATTTGTACTTTTTGATCTTTTCGATAAAACTGGTAGGGTACTGAGGTTCTTAGTGAAGTTAATGATCATTTTGAAGATTCTAAAATATATCTCCATGCAAAAAAGTTCGCCTGCGTTTCATGGTTCTCCACATACCAAATCTTGTAAGTAACAACTTGAATGGTAGCACATTGATCTTCAAAATCTTTTCTACACCTCCGTTTGCGTGAAAAATGTCTGCAGACTTCAAGTCTTGTAGTTTCTCTGTACGCTGTACGTAATTCTAGACGAGCAGAGTGTAATAGAGCGAATTAGCCAATTCATGCCGGCAAGTCGTGATATTGTGCTTAACATCACGTTTGAACGTGTGCAAAAACGTTATATTTGCAGACAATTGGTAATGGCTTGCAGAATACGGCAATCATTTGCAATAGTTTGCAAATGATGTTACTACGCTTTTTGTTTTTTGAACGCTGCCTCAGCTCACTTTCATTCACATTGTAATAGAAAGTATAATAATCAAATGCAATTACAAGTAGATGGTAGATTACAAGTGGATCTTACTAAACAAAACTAATTTGGGAGAGTATTTGAAAAAGTGGTTTGGTTGTATTTTCTTTTCACATCTAGTTACCATATGTGTTAGAAGATGTGTTATGAAATCACGTCCGCAACGCAGTGATTCTCACTACATCACGACAGAACGGACAAAGCTCACCTTGATTCCCTGGTTTTCATAGTCATGTATTTATTTCAAATGATTATCACACTTTCTATAGTCATAATAAGAATAATATGTGGAGAAAGAAACATAGATCGTAGTGATTCTTAACTAACTACATCATCTGCAAAGTTTCCCCCTCTTCTGCAAAAATCTTTTTCGAGATCTTCTGTAATTTACACCCCCTGCCTGCCGTCGATACAGTTTTTTTTTTCCAACTGTGAAATATTAAATTAACATTGCGCTGTGGCCACATGTTCTTCCTTTCTTTAATCATTTTCGAAGTCTTGGTTGGAGAGTAATGAATGATGTCTCAGAGATGACAAAAACTGTCATTAGTTGTATCTTAGGCTATTAATCTGTTAGATTAACGTGCGCAGCGGCACCTTTATGGGCCTTTCTCTCCCATTTCCATTTATATAACGCTTCAAAGGTCAATTAACAGCAAAAACTTTCATTTTATTGTGCATAACTCCCCGTTGACACCCAAACTGACATCACAAAACAAGGTTAGCATTATAAGTACATAATCGATAATATTGCAGTGAACTAACATTCGAACATCCTTTCGCTGAAATATAAACTAACCGTTCAAACATACCTGTTGACTGCAATACATACTAACCAATTGTTTCGATAGAGTCTGTCTAACGTTAAAAATACTGATTACAAACAATCGTGAAAAACGGTGTGGCCGTGTAGAAAGGATAG
Organism: Litoditis marina; assembly: GCA_964036275.1. Taxonomy (NCBI): domain Eukaryota; kingdom Metazoa; phylum Nematoda; class Chromadorea; order Rhabditida; family Rhabditidae; genus Litoditis; species Litoditis marina. The sequence continues at coordinate 11,618,906 of OZ038438.1, read as the reverse complement.
GATTAGCTTTCGTAACCAATTTTGCCACTGTATGTTTGTAGGACTGTCAGCTTCTTTCTAACCGGATACATGGCATGATTTTCGAAAAGTTCGATTGACTGATTATTTTTGTTCGAAACACAATCATGGCATATGTGCTTACTCGGGTATCCAAGGCCATGCAACTCGTTTTCTCGCTCTTCCCGCGTTCACTGCAAATTCAGTAACAATGCCAGCCATTTCACATCTCTCAACTTTTACCGACAGAAACCGAACGTCTCAATATCCCAAACTGAATAAGTGTTATTAAATCACATCATATTTTGGCAACAAAATCAATTTTCTCGACAAACTTTCTGAGAGAATAATCTTCGCCATCTATTGACAACTAAATACCAACAAGCGTTTACTTCTTTCAAGACCTAATATCTAGGAAATGGCCGCATGAGTTTTTATGTGACCGGGCTACCCCTTTATAGTCACAGACGGCTTATTGACATTATTGCCAGTCAGCCTGTTGTGTGGTTTGTATGTTGCCCGTCGAAAAGAGGGTTGGTTCAAGAAGAGATAGAACGTGTATTTGGCGCGAATTTTGAATAGGAATGGATGTCCAGACAGTGTACCGCTTTGCTCATCTATCGATTTGCCCTTGCTAGCAACCACACTATCTAACTTTCCTGCAAGAACAGCAAGTAAATATGCTGTTTCCATACCTCGAAAACTACTAGTCAGCAATAAATTGTTCGTAAGTAACTATTACTCATTGTTTGAGACACTGAAATGCAACCACAACCGCCGTGCACGGGTTTTCGGCCGATATAGAAAAAAATTAGACAATTACCGGATTTCGAAATAATTTTAAACTTTTATCTGGAACCTATGCATCAAAGACAAGCTCAACCAATATAAAATAGGCCTGCTTAATGGGTTCTCACTGGCCAGCTCTCGCTCTCTCTCCCCTCCACAACAACTTTCATCCCATGAATAAAATGGCTCGTCCTGCTGTTTATTCCGTGGTTAGGTTTCTGTAATGCTAGTTGGATAGATTTAATTCATCAAGTTCGCTCCCTAGGCCATCCGTTCACAAACGAAATCATCCAGAAAAGAACATTTTACTATACTAATATAAAAATTAGCAAAACCTAAATGCAGACTCATGTGCGACGATCAATATTCCCCCATGCCGTTTTCCACACATTTGTGCTTTTTTCTCTCCAGCAACTGTTTCGTTCACCATTGTCCGCCTAGCCCAGCTTCTTTGGTCGTTTTTAGTGCTTTTCGATTTCCGCGTTCGGGAAGAAATGTTTGTTCTCACAGCATTTTCGAAAGAGCACCAAATACTAATGTAATGTTATGCTTGAGAACGTCTGTCTGTGAAGGCCACGTAAATTCTTTCCGGCTAAGGCGTGCCTGTGTATGTTTCCCTGCAACAATGCGTGGGGTTTTTGCCCGCAAGTCGATTGCCTGCCTCGAATAGTGCTCGACCCGAAGGCTGCAAATTATTTCCCGCCAGCGCTTATCTGTTTAGTTGCAAAATCCCAGGTAGACGTGAATCATTGAGCGAGCTATTGAGCAGATTTTGTTGACGCACAATTCATTCAAAATTCATATTGATCGGCAGGCAATGAACGTGTTGTTTACAATTTACTGTCCCAATCTGTCTAGGAAGTATGAGCATTTTGATAAAACGTCATTCTCGTGGAGATTTCGACCTTACGCTTTTCTTTCACATGAGCATCAGAAAAACAACGGATTAGTAAAAATTATTTAGAAGAATTACGTGCTATGAGTCATTAACACCTCTGGGTTTCTTATAGTTTCAATATAAAATCCTATTCCTATCTGCTTACTGATTATCTGTTTACGATTTTTTTTCTCGTATTCTCAATACAATTTCATTATGCAAAACGTACAATCAGCGCAGAAATGGAATAAAAAGATTATAAATACCATTGTTAGAACCAATATATGACGACTATGCATGAATCATCCAAGTCAGGTTTAGATTTATCACTTATAGTTTTCAACTTGTATGTAGTTCCCAAATACACTCCATTAAAAAGTTTGTTTATAAAAACGTCAACGACAAAATAGTGATAGGCACGTAAAGTGCAACTAGAAATTCCGGTATCATTCAGATCAAACGTGAGTGGATATTTGGACTGTATTTTGTTCGGTATTTCCTGCCAAAGTGCGAAATATGTTGACGAACATAGTAATTTGACCGTATTCTCTTGTTTCGCTTATTATAAAACACAGATTAAAAGCCGTACACTAGTTGTGTTGGCCTGGTTTCATGACGAGAACGAAAATCTGGAATGTTCTGTAACTTTACCGCCATTAGGTAACCTTGTGAATGGGGCACTCTCTAATCGGGTTAGAAACTTGAAACTTCTTCAAGCAGAACTTTGTTCGTTCTTTGGTTTCCACTGACGCTCTACCCGTTATTCGGCAATTTATGAATCTGTTATCCTCGATCGAACTCTACTGTAGGCCTTTGTCTCACATAAAGACAACCAGTGTTTTTGCATTTTTTTGAAAATACTATCATAAAAACCTGTTTTGCGGCATGGCATGAAGGTTGTTTGGCCTAAATTAATGTGAAGTGAGAAAATAAACGACATTCACAGTACCGGGCGAGAAAATATTTTTGAAAAAATAAACCTTATTAATATTTTCGGATCTCCATACCTCACACGGTATTTTGAATTATTTTTCTCAACCATTTTAGAAATATATCATGATATTCAATTCAATTTTGAAAAACGATTTCAACTCCTCCATCTCATTCATGAAATATGATGTTATAATTTACTGTATCATTGTTTGTGAAATTCCACTGTTCAAAATGTGTTGGTTTTAGCTGCCAAGCAACTGAAGTGAATTCCTATCCACGAACGCAATATGAGGTCTCCCCTAGCTGTGAGACGCCCACATACCACACAACAGGTCACCAATACGCGTAAAAACCGAGGAAGAGCGGCCAAGAATGCCCGCAGGCGACAGATCGAATGGTGAGCATAATTAACCTCTGTGTCATGGAGCCCTTAACCAGAGCCGTTAGTACAGCGGATAGGGAGTGACCGAATCTTCGTTGTAGTTTGATTTCGACACATTTACGAATTTCAACCAAAAAGAAAAGAGATCAAGTTACAATCAAAGTTGGATAGGAGAAGCATACACCGGAGAGGCATGATGGGGAAGAGCAAGGATTATACGGTCACACTTTCCAAAGAATGTTTTCTTATGACAACAAGGAAGTCGCTGCGAGCAATTTTGCTGTTTCTGGTAATAACGGTAGAACACTGGCCACAGAAATATGAAATTGAATTAACTCTGCAGTCTAAAACACTTTGTTTGAACGCCGTACATTAAGTGTTCAATGATTAATGAAACATGCTCAAACGCAGCCATTCGCTTGACATCGAAAAAGCTTCCTAGTATTCGAGAGACCGTCTACCTTTTTTTTCTGTTTTCTCAGTACCAAAGCGACCGCTGGTCGTCCTTGATTACATTAAACGATAGAAAAACTCTTGCAGGCAACATTCGGCTATCCTCATCGATCCAGTCGCTGAACACCGCATCAAAGTCCTGAGTGCACTCTCCCTCAACGACAATGTGTTCGAGAAACAACAGGTAATTCGTCCAACCCACAATCTGGAAGAACTTATGTGCAAAGATTTTTCGTTTTGAGATGGGATATAGAAACATGTTCACAGGATTCAAACACGTACAGAAATATTCATATAGAACCAATGAAACCCGGGACTCATAAATTTTTAGAAATGCCTTGTAAAAAAACTTATAGATTTGAACATGACTCGGTAGTAGATCGCTTTATAGAGTTATATATTAGAAAGAACCATGCAAAGTTGTTTTCGTTTCCCGAAACTGTACGTGATTGGACATTCATCTTTTTCAACCATTCCGACTTCCGAGGTAAGAGCAGTGTTACATAACATTGCGTTATTCGGAATAAATATACAACCTATCTAGAACGTCTATCATTAGCTTATGAAATTTTCAATTTGTTTGCCACCAGCTGTCCGACAAGGAACGCGCGCGCCGTGCAGACAAAAAACGGGAGAAGAAAAATGCTGCTAAGGCCACTGATGATGAATCAAAAAAGAGAGAGGGAGAGAACAAACAGAGAATGGTGAGTGTATGCTTCATCTCACGTAATTATCTAACAGTCACATGTCACTGTTCAGTTTCTAGAATTCTACCAAAGATAAGACTAGTTTGATCTTTTGTACAGAATATGTTTCGCCAGTAAGAATATCAGTTTCTCAAGCCAGTTCACATTTCTGATAAAATATTTAAAGAAAGAGGAGATGAGACTGAAACTGGAAGCTGAGAAGAATAAGCAAGAGGAGGAAGCACACAAAAAGTGGATGGCGGAAATGAAGAAGAAACAGGAACAGGAAGAGAAAGCAAAGGCTGAAGCGAACATTGAAAAGAAGGAAATCAAGAAAAATCAAGCAGAGAAAACAAAAACAAAGGTTTGTGCATTTCTAGCCTCACTAATGTGGGTTGGCTAATGAAGTCATTTGCAGAAAACAGTATATGTAGTGATTTTTCGTTTGTTGGAACTTTCGTTACCCTTTCCACATGAGCTGTCAGCCCTACTTATCTACAGCATGGTTTTTCACGACAGTGTGACATGGGCGGTTACTTCGGATCACATTGCACCAAAATAAAAACCAGAGATGGCAAATATAAGCAGGAGTTAGAGGCACATTGTTCCAAGACAGCTAGCTGTAACCTAGACACTCAACTCTCCTTCAACTCCGATCCAATTCTTCCTTTTTGGTCATAGTGGTAAAATACTTCCTCCAATAGTCAGCTGTGTTTTTATCGACTAATTTTATAGCTTTAGAAGTTTTTGTCGGTTATTTTTCGTTTGTTCTATTTTTTCATCGGTTTTAGGCAACCTCTGGCAAAAAAGACAAGCAATCGAAGAAAATGAGCGAAAGCGAAACTTTGGACCACACTGAAGCCACCAAAGAAGAGAAGAAAGAACCATCCAAGGTGGAGGAAACTGTGCAGAAACAAACCGTTCAAAATGTTGAGGCACCTCCAAGTACAACGGAAACAAAGGTGCGTTCTTGTGAAACAATTCAAATAATTCACCCACAAATGTTATCTGAACAACAACATACAATTTAATAGATGGAACCCAAAGAAGTAAACCAACAAAGACCTACTCACAAGTGGAGAAGCTATTCGTAATACTACAAGAGAATCAACGTACAGGAAGGCTCGAAATGGCCTATAAATTAACAAAAGTGTTTTCAAACATCTACACAGTATAATTGGAGATTACAAAAAAGAAATAAATCTAAAAGTAAATGAACCTAGTCTGATTGTGTCATCGTGAACATTTTCATGTTGCCGTTTCCATTGCCTGACAGTATGCGAATTTTGCTATTTTTCAATTGGCAAGTTTCTTTATGGTCTATCGGAAAAACTAGTTTGAGTTTTTCATGAAAGTCAGAATATAGCGGATTATTGCTCAAAACATTGCAGTTTTCGGAAGGAATCTGAGATAGCTTTACTTTATCTCGATGGTTTTTGCAGTGGGAGATCCCGACTTTTTTTTTCGAAAACCTGTTCTATTTGATATATGTATTTATGCTAATCGTTTGATTATAGAGCAAGAAAAAAGGAAAGAAAGACAAGAAGAAGAGCGAAAGCGAAACTTTTGAAAAGGTCCCAGTCGCTGTAGCAGTGGTCACTGAGAAGGAGGCTGAACAGGTGAATAGACTATATTGTAGTAATAAATAAATATAATTCTGCGCTTGAATGTGGCAGTCTGTTGGAACTGAAGAGAAGAAGGAATCAGAGGTAGTTACCCCGTTCATAGAAGCACTGTCTTTGTAGTTGTGTTGTCAATTGTATGCATGTTGCACTGCAGGTACCCACTGAGTCTGAACCCGCTTCTGCACCGGAACAAACTGAGTCTGTACCAGAAAGTGTTGAGAATGTTGAGAATGTTGAGAACAGTATCGGAGAACAGTCTGTTGAGACTGAAGAGAAGAAGGAATTAGAGGTAGTTACCCCGTTCATAGAAGCACTGTCTTTGTAGTTGTGTTGTCAATTGTATGCATGTTGCACTGCAGGTACCCACTGAGTCTGAACCCGCTTCTGCACCGGAACAAACTGAGCCTGTACCAGAAAGTGTTGAGAATGTTGAGAACAGTAACGGAGAACAGTCTGTTGAGACTGAAGAGAAGAAGGAATTAGAGGTAGTTACCCCGTTCATAGAAGCACTGTCTTTGTAGTTGTGTTGTCAATTGTATGCATGTTGCACTGCAGGTACCCACTGAGTCTGAACCCGCTTCTGCACCGGAACAAACTGAGTATGTACCAGAAAGTGTTGAGAATGTTGAGAACAGTATCGGAGAACAGTCTGTTGAGACTGAAGAGAAGAAGGAATCAGAGGTAGTTACCCCGTTCATAGAAGCACTGTCTTTGTAGTTGTGTTGTCAATTGTATGCATGATGCACTGCAGGTACCCACTGAGTCTGAACCCGCTTCTGCACCGGAACAAATTGAGTCTGTACCAGAAAGTGTTGAGAATGTTGAGAACAGTATCGGAGAACAGTCTGTTGAGACTGTAGAGAAGAAGGAATCAGAGGTAGTTACCCCGTTCATAGAAGCACTGTCTTTGTAGTTGTTTTGTCAATTGTATGCATGTTGCACTGCAGGTACCCACTGAGTCTGAACCCGCTTCTGCACCGAAACAAACTGAGTCTGTACCAGAAAGTGTTGAGAATGTTGAGAACAGTATCGGAGAACAGTCTGTTGAGACTGAAGAGAAAAAGGAATCAGATGTAGTTACCCCGTTCATAGAAGCACTGTCTTTGTAGTTGTGTTGTCAATTGTATGCATGTTGCACTGCAGGTACCCACTGAGTCTGAACCCGCTTCTGCACCGGAACAAACTGAGTCTGTACCAGAAAGTGTTGAGAATGTTGAGAACAGTATCGGAGAACAGTCTGTTGAGACTGAAGAGAAAAAGGAATCCGAGGTAGTTACCCCGTTCATAGAAGCACTGTCTTTGTAGTTGTGTTGTCAGTTGTATGCATGTTGCACTGCAGGTACCCACTGAGTCTGAACCCGCTTCTGCACCGAAACAAACTGAGTCTGTACCAGAAAGTGTTGAGAATGTTGAGAACAGTATCGGAGAACAGTCTGTTGAGACTGCAGAGAAAAAGGAATCAGAGGTAGTTACCCCGTTCATAGAAGCACTGTCTTTGTAGTTGTGTTGTCAATTGTATGCATGTTGCACTGCAGGTACCCACTGAGTCTGAACCCGCTTCTGCACCGGAACAAACTGAGTCTGTACCAGAAAGTGTTGAGAATGTTGAGAACAGTATCGAAGAACAGTCTGTTGAGACTGAAGAGAAGAAGGAATTAGAGGTAGTTACCCCGTTCATAGAAGCACTGTCTTTGTAGTTGTGTTGTCAATTGTATGCATGTTGCACTGCAGGTACCCACTGAGTCTGAACCCGCTTCTGCACCGGAACAAACTGAGTCTGTACCAGAAAGTGTTGAGAATGTTGAGAACAGTATCGGAGAACAGTCTGTTGAGACTGCAGAGAAAAAGGAATCAGAGGTAGTTACCCCGTTCATAGAAGCACTGTCTTTGTAGTTGTGTTGTCAATTGTATGCATGTTGCACTGCAGGTACCCACTGAGTCTGAACCCGCTTCTGCACCGGAACAAACTGAGTCTGTACCAGAAAGTGTTGAGAATGTTGAGAACAGTATCGGAGAACAGTCTGTTGAGACTGAAGAGAAGAAGGAATCAGAGGTAGTTACCCCGTTCATAGAAGCACTGTCTTTGTAGTTGTGTTGTCAATTGTATGCATGTTGCACTGCAGGTACCCACTGAGTCTGAACCCGCTTCTGCACCGGAACAAACTGAGTCCGTACCAGAAAGTGTTGAAGATGTTGAGAACAGTATCGGAGAACAGTCTGTTGAGACTGAAGAGAAGAAGGAATCAGAGGTAGTTACCCCGTTCATAGAAGCACTGTTTTTGTAGTTGTGTTGTCAATTGTATGCATGTTGCACTGCAGGTACCCACTGAGTCTGAACCCGCTTCTGCACCGGAACAAACTGAGTCTGTACCAGAAAGTGTTGAAAATGTTGAGAACAGTATCGGAGAACAGTCTGTTGAGACTGAAGAGAAGAAGGAATCAGAGGTAGTTACCCCGTTCATAGAAGCACTGTCTTTGTAGTTGTGTTGTCAATTGTATGCATGATGCACTGCAGGTACCCACTGAGTCTAAACCCGCTTCTGCACTGGAACAAACTGAGTCTGTACCAGAAAGTGTTGAGAATGTTGAGAACAGTATCGGAGAACAGTCTGTTGAGACTGAAGAGAAGAAGGAATCAGAGGTAGTTACCCCGTTCATAGAAGCACTGTCTTTGTAGTTGTGTTGTCAATTGTATGCATGATGCACTGCAGGTACCCACTGAGTCTGAATCCGCTTCTGCACCGGAACAAACTGAGTCTGTACCAGAAAGTGTTGAGAATGTTGAGAACAGTATCGGAGAACAGTCTGTTGAGACTGAAGAGAAGAAGGAATCAGAGGTAGTTACCCCGTTCATAGAAGCACTGTCTTTGTAGTTGTGTTGTCAATTGTATGCATGTTGCACTGCAGGTACCCACTGAGTCTGAACCCGCTTCTGCACCGGAACAAACTGAGTCTGTACCAGAAAGTGTTGAGAATGTTGAGAACAGTATCGGAGAACAGTCTGTTGAGACTGAAGAGAAGAAGGAATCAGAGGTAGTTACCCCGTTCATAGAAGCACTGTCTTTGTAGTTGTGTTGTCAATTGTATGCATGTTGCACTGCAGGTACCCACTGAGTCTGAACCCGCTTCTGCACCGGAACAAACTGAGTCTGTACCAGAAAGTGTTGAGAATGTTGAGAACAGTATCGGAGAACAGTCTGTTGAGACTGAAGAGAAGAAGGAATCAGAGGTAGTTACCCCGTTCATAGAAGCACTGTCTTTGTAGTTGTGTTGTCAATTGTATGCATGATGCACTGCAGGTACCCACTGAGTCTGAATCCGCTTCTGCACCGGAACAAACTGAGTCTGTACCAGAAAGTGTTGAGAATGTCGAGAACAGTATCGGAGAACAGTCTGTTGAGACTGAAGAGAAGAAGGAATCAGAGGTAGTTACCCCGTTCATAGAAGCACTGTCTTTGTAGTTGTGTTGTCAATTGTATGCATGTTGCACTGCAGTTACCCACTGAGTCTGAACCCGCTTCTGCACCGGAACAAACTGAGTCTGTACCAGAAAGTGTTGAGAATGTTGAGAACAGTATCGGAGAACAGTCTGTTGAGACTGAAGAGAAGAAGGAATCAGAGGTAGTTACCCCGTTCATAGAAGCACTGTCTTTGTAGTTGTGTTGTCAATTGTATGCATGATGCACTGCAGGTACCCACTGAGTCTGAATCCGCTTCTGCACCGGAACAAACTGAGTCTGTACCAGAAAGTGTTGAGAATGTTGAGAACAGTATCGGAGAACAGTCTGTTGAGACTGAAGAGAAGAAGGAATCAGAGGTAGTTACCCCGTTCATAGAAGCACTGTCTTTGTAGTTGTGTTGTCAATTGTATGCATGATGCACTGCAGGTACCCACTGAGTCTGAATCCGCTTCTGCACCGGAACAAACTGAGTCTGTACCAGAAAGTGTTGAGAATGTTGAGAACAGTATCGGAGAACAGTCTGTTGAGACTGAAGAGAAGAAGGAATCAGAGGTAGTTACCCCGTTCATAGAAGCACTGTCTTTGTAGTTGTGTTGTCAATTGTATGCATGATGCACTGCAGGTACCCACTGAGTCTGAATCCGCTTCTGCACCGGAACAAACTGAGTCTGTACCAGAAAGTGTTAAGAATGTTGAGAACAGTATCGGAGAACAGTCTGTTGAGACTGAAGAGAAGAAGGAATCAGAGGTAGTTACCCCGTTCATAGAAGCACTGTCTTTGTAGTTGTGTTGTCAATTGTATGCATGTTGCACTGCAGGTACCCACTGAGTCTGAATCCGCTTCTGCACCGGAACAAACTGAGTCTGTACCAGAAAGTGTTGAGAATGTTGAGAACAGTATCGAAGAACAGTCTGTTGAGACTGAAGAGAAGAAGGAATTAGAGGTAGTTACCCCGTTCATAGAATCACTGTCTTTGTAGTTGTGTTGTCAATTGTATGCATGATGCACTGCAGGTACCCACTGAGTCAGAATCCGCTTCTGCACCGGAACAAACTGAGTCTGTACCAGAAAGTGTTGAGAATGTTGAGAACAGTATCGGAGAACAGTCTGTTGAGACTGAAGAGAAGAAGGAATCAGAGGTAGTTACCCCGTTCATAGAAGCACTGTCTTTGTAGTTGTGTTGTCAATTGTATGCATGTTGCACTGCAGGTACCCACTGAGTCTGAATCCGCTTCTGCACCGGAACAAACTGAGTCTGTACCAGAAAGTGTTGAGAATGTTGAGAACAGTATCGGAGAACAGTCTGTTGAGACTGAAGAGAAGAAGGAATCAGAGGTAGTTACCCCGTTCATAGAAGCACTGTCTTTGTAGTTGTGTTGTCAAGTGTATGCATGTTGCACTGCAGGTACCCACTGAGTCTGAACCCGCTTCTGCACCGGAACAAACTGAGTCTGTACCAGAAAGTGTTGAAAATGTTGAGAACAGTATCGGAGAACAGTCTTTTGAGACTGAAGAGAAGAAGGAATCAGAGGTAGTTACCCCGTTCATAGAAGCACTGTCTTTGTAGTTGTGTTGTCAATTGTATGCATGTTGCACTGCAGGTACCCACTGAGTCTGAACCCGCTTCTGCACCGGAACAAACTGAGTCTGTACCAGAAAGTGTTGAGAATGTTGAGAACAGTATCGGAGAACAGTCTGTTGAGACTGAAGAGAAGAAGGAATTAGAGGTAGTTACCCCGTTCATAGAAGCACTGTCTTTGTAGTTGTGTTGTCAATTGTATGCATGTTGCACTGCAGGTACCCACTGAGTCTGAACCCGCTTTTGCACCGGAACAAACTGAGTCTGTACCAGAAAGTGTTGAGAATGTTGAGAACAGTATCGGAGAACAGTCTGTTGAGACTGAAGAGAAGAAGGAATCAGAGGTAGTTACCCCGTTCATAGAAGCACTGTCTTTGTAGTTGTGTTGTCAGTTGTATGCATGATGCACTGCAGGTAGCCACTGAGTCTGAATCCGCTTCTGCACCGGAACAAACTGAGTCTGTACCAGAAAGTGTTGAGAATGTTGAGAACAGTATCGGAGAACAGTCTGTTGAGACTGAAGAGAAGAAGGAATCAGAGGTAGTTACCCCGTTCATAGAAGCACTGTCTTTGTAGTTGTGTTGTCAATTGTATGCATGATGCACTGCAGGTACCCACTGAGTCTGAATCCGCTTCTGCACCGGAACAAACTGAGTCTGTACCAGAAAGTGTTGAGAATGTTGAGAACAGTATCGGAGAACAGTCTGTTGAGACTGAAGAGAAGAAGGAATCAGAGGTGGTTACCCCGTTCATAGAAGCACTGTCTTTGTAGTTGTGTTGTCAATTGTATGCATGATGCACTGCAGGTACCCACTGAGTCTGAATCCGCTTCTGCACCGGAACAAACTGAGTCTGTACCAGAAAGTGTTAAGAATGTTGAGAACAGTATCGGAGAACAGTCTGTTGAGACTGAAGAGAAGAAGGAATCAGAGGTAGTTACCCCGTTCATAGAAGCACTGTCTTTGTAGTTGTGTTGTCAATTGTATGCATGTTGCACTGCAGGTACCCACTGAGTCTGAATCCGCTTCTGCACCGGAACAAACTGAGTATGTACCAGAAAGTGTTGAGAATGTTGAGAACAGTATCGAAGAACAGTCTGTTGAGACTGAAGAGAAGAAGGAATTAGAGGTAGTTACCCCGTTCATAGAATCACTGTCTTTGTAGTTGTGTTGTCAATTGTATGCATGATGCACTGCAGGTACCCACTGAGTCTGAATCCGCTTCTGCACCGGAACAAACTGAGTCTGTACCAGAAAGTGTTGAGAATGTTGAGAACAGTATCGGAGAACAGTCTGTTGAGACTGAAGAGAAGAAGGAATCAGAGGTAGTTACCCCGTTCATAGAAGCACTGTCTTTGTAGTTGTGTTGTCAATTGTATGCATGTTGCACTGCAGGTACCCACTGAGTCTGAATCCGCTTCTGCACCGGAACCAACTGAGTCTGTACCAGAAAGTGTTGAGAATGTTGAGAACAGTATCGGAGAACAGTCTGTTGAGACTGAAGAGAAGAAGGAATCAGAGGTAGTTACCCCGTTCATAGAAGCACTGTCTTTGTAGTTGTGTTGTCAATTGTATGCATGTTGCACTGCAGGTACCCACTGAGTCTGAATCCGCTTCTGCACCGGAACAAACTGAGTCTGTACCAGAAAGTGTTGAGAATGTTGAGAACAGTATCGGAGAACAGTCTGTTGAGACTGAAGAGAAGAAGGAATCAGAGGTAGTTACCCCGTTCATAGAAGCACTGTCTTTGTAGTTGTGTTGTCAATTGTATGCATGTTGCACTGCAGGTACCCACTGAGTCTGAATCCGCTTCTGCACCGGAACAAACTGAGTCTGTACCAGAAAGTGTTGAGAATGTTGAGAACAGTATCGGAGAACAGTCTGTTGAGACTGAAGAGAAGAAGGAATCAGAGGTAGTTACCCCGTTCATAGAAGCACTGTCTTTGTAGTTGTGTTGTCAATTGTATGCATGTTGCACTGCAGGTACCCACTGAGTCTGAACCCGCTTTTGCACCGGAACAAACTGAGTCTGTACCAGAAAGTGTTTGCTATTGCGGCGGCATTGCACCTTTGTAACTGATTGGTTGTGGCTATATTTGAATGTTCTACAAAACTGTTTCCGTTTGAATATTGTAGTATATCTACCAATAAACAAAACTAATGGTCAAGCTATTTGACAATTGTGATATCACAAGAAAATTTTTATAAGTTGCAAAATTCTACAATAATATTCAGGAATGGTTGATAGGATTTATAATACACTGGTATTCCATCACTCATCCTTGATGACTACGCTCGATGATATTTGTAGAAATTAGCTGGATATTACTGGGACTCGTTTCAGGCTCAATCTAGAAGTGAACAGAAAGATGAGAGTGTCCAAAAGGCAGTCATTGATACGGTAGGTTTTAAACTTCAAGTTTAGACAACTTGAACAAAATGAAACTCTACTAGTCATTGACCCTGTATGTCATAGTTGTGACACTGAAAGAATTCCAAAAAACCAAAACTTCAACTTTCCTATATAACCGGGAAGACGTTACAAAATCAAAACTTCAACATTCCTATATAACCGGGAAGAATTTACAGCCACCCGGTAAACCGCCGATGAAGACTGTGGTCCAAGACGACCTCTCGTTTCTTGACTTTGTGGGATCGAACGAAGCCCCGGCGGAGGTATGCTCTAAACATGAAGTTCAGAGTCAACACTCCACAAACACTCAAAAAAACAATAGTTTCGGTTTGACGGAGAGAGATAAAAAAATATTACAGAGTACGAAAAGAGAATTTCAGAACGACCTCGGCTAGTTCTTTTCTTGAATATTTCGATGGAACACTTGCTAGCTGGAACTTATCCATGAGAACCACAGAAACACTTTTCGAAACACATTTTTTTTCAGCCACCGGTCAAGCCGCCGATGAAGACTGTTGTGGAAGACGACCTCTCTTTCCTCGACTTCGTGGGATCCAACGAAACACCGACGGAGGTATGTCTTGAACATTAAATTTTGACTCAGTACTCCTGAAACACTTGAAAATCTCATTAACAGAGTGCAAGCATTTAAAAACAAACAAAAGTTTTGGTTTGACAACGAACTATTAAAAACTATTACACAGTAAGGAAGTAAAATTTTGAACGACACATGCTAGCTCTTTCATTCAATATTTCGATAGTCCCCTCGCTAGCTGGATGTTATACATGAGAACCAGAGAAATATTTTTCGAAACACACAGTTATTCAGCCGCCCGTCAAGCCGCCGATGAAGACTGTTGTAGAAGACGACCTGTCTTTCCTCGACTTTGTTTCTTCAAACGCTGCTCCTGTAGAGGTAAGCAGAAATGAAGTAATTTTCACCTAGTACCCCTGTCGTAGTGAAATATAGTCTCCAGCTTTTCAAGAAATACTGCAAAGGGTTCACTTGATTGAGCGACGCTGAGCGAGTGGTTGTTGACTTATTGCCCGCAGACGAGATAGTGTGAAGATGAATGATACGCAGATGAGTTGGGAGCTTGCACAACCCCGCCCCTACTAAATTGACCGTACGCTGTCCACAACGGATTCACAAAAGCTCAGAGAAACGTAACTCCACTGTAGTGAAGGCCTTCGCAAACTGATAGGAACGTAATCAGACTTTACCACTGTCAAGTCAATTACAAAATATTTTTAGTCGGAGGTTGAAAACAACAAGTCTTCCGCTCCTAATGGGCAGGATAGTCAAAATGAAGCCCGTCAAGACACCATCACGGTTAGTCGTTTAAAAAAATTAGGATAGACCTATTTTTCCCCTTAAAAATCTTGAACCCACGTTTTGAGTTCACGTTTGTGCTTGTTAGCAACTTGTCACACACCTATGTCTTGTATAGGCGGCTCTAAAGTCAAGAAAAAGTTTGTTCGGAAGTTCTGCGTCCAGGTCTCCCGAGGTCCTTGTGCAGTCTAACATTGTTTCTGTGAGTTTGTTTGCTTCACATAATTGTCCACCGATTCTGTCCCTAATGATTTACTGATGTATTTGTCAAAACTGTGATCGCTCAGCGGCAGAAAGAAGCTCTCTAAAGAACTCTACTGTTCTAAATAAATTGTAAATTAGAAATCACTTCACGAGAGAAACTACAATGATGTTTTACTGTCGAGCAAAAAGATTGAAATGGAACATTATGGTTTTGACAGGAATGGTCATGGATGTGTTCACCTCATCTCACATACAAACCTCCGTAACTTAGAAAGAACATAAGAGAAAACTTGTGCACATTACCCCAATATTTTCTGCACATTCAAACTTCAACAACGCTCAATTGAAACAACAAATTCAACGTAAAGTGTTCGACACATTCTTTATTAGTGTTACACGGTGGCCTTCAATTCCTAGAAGATCGAGACTAGAACGAAATTATCATGACTCACAATTTAAGTTAACTACAGGTTTCTACGAGTTTCATCTTCTGCTTTATCTCATGGAGAAGTGATAGTTTATATATTTTCTAATGGAAACTTATGGAATGTATGTTAAATCCATGTTTCCGTAAATGTTTTTTTTTTAAATTCATGATGTCAAGTGAGCAAATGGTAACTATTGTTTGCCTGCTAGGCTATGGGATGACAAGCACAAAAAAACTAAAACTCACACCGAGTGATTTTTTCAGACTTAACATTTTGAATTTGTGACTCTACCCGATCCAAAAGTTTCAACTAGAAATGCGACATGCATGAAATGATACTGGTTTTGCTTTTACATTATTCGAGTTACTTTTCAGTCCACAAATGCATCTAATGATACCAAGAGCGACGAGCAGCCAGAAACGGAAACAGTTGATGTAGGTTCATTATGACAAATCACTTAGCAACCCGTTCATAGTAACACTGTCTTAGTAGATGTGTTGTCAATTGTATGCATGTTGCACTGCAGGTACCCACTGAGTCTGAACCCGCTTCGGCACCGGAACAAACTGAGTCTGTACCAGAAAGTGTTGATAATGTTGAGAACAGTATCGGAGAACAGTCTGTTGAGACTGAAGAGAAGAAGGAATCAGAGGTAGTTACCCCGTTCATAGAAGCACTGTCTTTGTAGTTGTGTTGTCAATTGTATGCATGTTGCACTGCAGGTACCCACTGAGTCTGAATCCGCTCCTGCACCGGAACAAACTGAGTCTGTACCAGAAAGTGTTGAGAATGTTGAGAACAGTATCGGAGAACAGTCTGTTGAGACTGAAGAGAAGAAGGAGTCAGAGGTAGTTACCCCGTTCATAGAAGCACTGTCTTTGTAGTTGTGTTGTTAATTGTATGCATGTTGCACTGCAGGTACCCACTGAATCTGAATCCGCTCCTGCACCGGAACAAACTGAGTCTGTACCAGAAAGTGTTGAGAATGTTGAGAACAGTATCGGAGAACAGTCTGTTGAGACTGAAGAGAAGAAGGAATCAGAGGTAGTTACCCCGTTCATAGAATCACTGTCTTTGTAGTTGTGTTGTCAATTGTATGCATGATGCACTGCAGGTACCCACTGAGTCTGAACCCGCTTCTGCACCGGAACAAACTGAGTCTGTACCAGAAAGTGTTGAGAATGTTGAGAACAGTATCGGAGAACAGTCTGTTGAGACTGAAGAGAAGAAGGAATCAGAGGTAGTTACCCCGTTCATAGAAGCACTGTCTTTGTAGTTGTGTTGTCAATTGTATGCATGTTGCACTGCAGGTACCCACTGAGTCTGAATCCGCTCCTGCACCGGAACAAACTGAGTCTGTACCAGAAAGTGTTGAGAATGTTGAGAACAGTATCGGAGAACAGTCTGTTGAGACTGAAGAGAAGAAGGAATCAGAGGTAGTTATCCCGTTCATAGAAGCACTGTCTTTGTAGTTGTGTTGTCAATTGTATGCATGATGCACTGCAGGTACCCACTGAGTCTGAACCCGCTTCTGCACCGGAACAAACTGAGTCTGTACCAGAAAGTGTTGAGAATGTTGAGAACAGTATCGGAGAACAGTCTGTTGAGACTGAAGAGAAGAAGGAGTCAGAGGTAGTTACCCCGTTCATAGAAGCACTGTCTTTGTAGTTGTGTTGTCAATTGTATGCATGTTGCACTGCAGGTACCCACTGAGTCTGAACCCGCTTCTGCACCGGAACAAACTGAGTCTGTACCAGAAAGTGTTGAGAATGTTGAGAACAGTATCGGAAAACAGTCTGTTGAGACTGAAGAGAAGAAGGAATCAGAGGTTGTTACCCCGTTCATAGAAGCACTGTCTTTGTAGTTGTGTTGTCAATTGTATGCATGATGCACTGCAGGTACCCACTGAGTCTGAACCCGCTTCTGCACCGGAACAAACTGAGTCTGTACCAGAAAGTGTTGAGAATGTTGAGAACAGTATCGGAAAACAGTCTGTTGAGACTGAAGAGAAGAAGGAATCAGAGGTAGTTACCCCGTTCATAGAAGCACTGTCTTTGTAGTTGAGTTGTCAATTGTATGCATGTTGCACTGCAGGTACCCACTGAGTCTGAACCCGCTTCTGCACCGGAACAAACTGAGTCTGTACCAGAAAGTGTTGAGAATGTTGAGAACAGTATCGGAAAACAGTCTGTTGAGACTGAAGAGAAGAAGGAGTCAGAGGTAGTTACCCCGTTCATAGAAGCACTGTCTTTGTAGTTGTGTTGTCAATTGTATGCATGTTGCACTGCAGGTACCCACTGAGTCTGAACCCGCTTCTGCACCGGAACAAACTGAGTCTGTACCAGAAAGTGTTGAAAATGTTGAGAACAGTATCGGAGAACAGTCTGTTGAGACTGAAGAGAAGAAGGAATCAGAGGTAGTTACCCCGTTCATAGAAGCACTGTCTTTGTAGTTGTGTTGTCAATTGTATGCATGTTGCACTGCAGGTACCCACTGAGTCTGAACCCGCTTCTGCACCGGAACAAACTGAGTCTGTACCAGAAAGTGTTGAGAATGTTGAGAACAGTATCGGAGAACAGTCTGTTGAGACTGAAGAGAAGAAGGAATCAGAGGTAGTTACCCCGTTCATAGAAGCACTGTCTTTGTAGTTGTGTTGTCAATTGTATGCATGTTGCACTGCAGGTACCCACTGAGTCTGAACCCGCTTCTGCACCGGAACAAACTGAGTCTGTACCAGAAAGTGTTGAGAATGTTGAGAACAGTATCGGAGTACAGTCTGTTGAGACTGAAGAGAAGAAGGAATCAGAGGTAGTTACCCCGTTCATAGAAGCACTGTCTTTGTAGTTGTGTTGTCAATTGTATGCATGTTGCACTGCAGGTACCCACTGAGTCTGAACCCGCTTCTGCACCGGAACAAACTGAGTCTGTACCAGAAAGTGTTGAGAATGTTGAGAACAGTATCGGAGAACAGTCTGTTGAGACTGAAGAGAAGAAGGAATTAGAGGTAGTTACCCCGTTCATAGAAGCACTGTCTTTGTAGTTGTGTTGTCAATTGTATGCATGTTGCACTGCAGGTGCCCACTGAGTCTGAACCCGCTTCTGCACCGGAACAAACTGAGTCTGTACCAGAAAGTGTTGAGAATGTTGAGAACAGTATCGGAGAACAGTCTGTTGAGACTGAAGAGAAGAAGGAATTAGAGGTAGTTACCCCGTTCATAGAAGCACTGTCTTTGTAGTTGTGTTGTCAATTGTATGCATGATGCACTGCAGGTACCCACTGAGTCTGAATCCGCTTCTGCACCGGAACAAACTGAGTCTGTACCAGAAAGTGTTGAGAATGTTGAGAACAGTATCGGAGAACAGTCTGTTGAGACTGAAGAGAAGAAGGAATCAGAGGTAGTTACCCCGTTCATAGCAGCACTGTCTTTGTAGTTGTGTTGTCAATTGTATGCATGTTGCACTCCAGGTACCCACTGAGTCTGAACCCGCTTCTGCACCGGAACAAACTGAGTCTGTACCAGAAAGTGTTGAGAATGTTGAGAACAGTATCGGAGAACAGTCTGTTGAGACTGAAGAGAAGAAGAAATCAGAGGTAGTTACCCCGTTCATAGAAGCACTGTCTTTGTAGTTGTGTTGTCGATTGTATGCATGTTGCACTGCAGGTACCCACTGAGTCTGAACCCGCTTCTGCACCGGAACAAACTGAGTCTGTACCAGAAAGTGTTGAGAATGTTGAGAACAGTATCGGAGAACAGTCTGTTGAGACTGAAGAGAAGAAGGAATTAGAGGTAGTTACCCCGTTCATAGAAGCACTGTCTTTGTAGTTGTGTTGTCAATTGTATGCATGTTGCACTGCAGGTACCCACTGAGTCTGAACCCGCTTCTGCACCGGAACAAACTGAGTCTGTACCAGAAAGTGTTGAGAATGTTGAGAACAGTATCGGAGAACAGTCTGTTGAGACTGAAGAGAAGAAGGAATCAGAGGTAGTTACCCCGTTCATAGAAGCACTGTCTTTGTAGTTGTGTTGTCAATTGTATGCATGTTGCACTGCAGGTACCCACTGAGTCTGAACCCGCTTCTGCACCGGAACAAACTGAGTCTGTACCAGAAAGTGTTGAAAATGTTGAGAACAGTATCGGAGAACAGTCTGTTGAGACTGAAGAGAAACTAGAATTAGAGGTGCGTAATTCATTTGTCGTACACTTACCACCATAATATTCCTCCAAGCGTTCAAAAATTTCAACATATACATTTTCAGAGTTCTGCGTCTAAGAACAAGAAAAAGAACAAGAAAAACAAGAGAAAGAGTGAAAGCGAGGAACACACAAAGCCCGCTCAAGTGACAGAGGAAAAACTACCACCTAGTGATCACAACGAAATCTCGATTGCTGACATTGTCGCTCCTCATGAGAACGGAGAAGACACCTCTGCCCTGGTTAGTTCAGTTGCAGTGTAGTCTCACTTTTCGATAGTCGTTGCGATGAAGTTTCAACATATTTGTAGGTTGACTGTACGCATATGGGTGTATCGCTATAACATGTGAGATGAAGATAGACTCAGATTTCAAAGTTGATAGTATAATCTCCACCACAGCGATTAAGCTGATTCTTTGACGTAATGAGTTTATTCGAACCATGATGATGGTATGTAGCGAGAAAGGAGATGTGATTTACCACTGTTTAGTCTTGTACAGATCAGCCTAATAATGTTTGAACTTACAGGGAACCACCAACGCGCAGAAAAAGAAGAACAAGAAGAACAAAAACAAGCATAGTGGCACTGCCGCAGCCCCAGGTGCAGATGGAAGTTTGGAGGTAAGATAATGATAGAAGATGCGCAAGAGATATATTTAGACACCAGTTACGGACGCCAATCAAATTATTTCCCACAATCTGTGCAATACCACTCATCTGCACAATTAATTTAGAATAGAGAGGATGAAGTATGTAGTCAGACTGACCAGTAAAAATATTTGCTATAGAATGTAAAAGTGATGCATACTGTATGGTTCATGCTTGAAAGCCAGTACAGGAAATTGGAAATACAATTGGTTTGGTGTGGATCATTGTGCGTTGTGATGGTTATGACACTATGAAAGTAGACAGCCGTGTCACATCAGTGAGCAGACCATGCCCAAAAAATACTTTTGATGTGCGTGGTTGGCTGTAAACGCAGAGAACAACTCTCCGAAAAGAGATGGAAGCTTATACTGCTCAATCGTTACTATTTCAGAAGGAGAACAAGGTAGTTGCTGAAGAGCCCATTCAAAAGGTGCTGACTACTCAAACTCAGGCTGCTCCACCCACTGCTCAGGATGGCGACGCCCCCAAAGTCAGTAATGGTCTTATGTCTCTCTTCGGTTATATCAATTTGCATCTACTCGGTTCCGAAGTTAATGAGCTATCATAGTCAGTTCAGTTCCTCTTTCACGGTTTAAACAACATTTTCAGCAAAACGGCAAAAAGCAGAAAAACAAGAAAAAGAACAAGTCAATCTCCGAGGAGAGCACTTCTATCCCAGAGATATACACTGTAAGTATTTTTTTTAGATATTTTTCATTCAATGTGAGCTCTTCCAGCCTTTTCCAATTGGTTGTTTCACAATAACTTTTTTGAATTAAGGATGCGGCTGACGATGAGGTGGCAGCAGCCATGAATGCTGGCAGCAAATCTCCTCCAATCCAGGTCCATGAAGTGACTAGCACCGAAACCACCAACGGACAGAAAGGTACATTTTAACAATCGTAATACAGTGTCATATTATAAATACTACGCATCTGTAGAATAAAGTATGGAGTACTATGTTCATTCTGATTTTCGCTAATTTGTACATTCTAGTTTGGCTCATATTTCAATTATCCTCGTTTTCAGAAACCACTGAGACGATCACCGTCAAGTCAACAATTAGCGAAAAAGACACTTCGCCCACACGCTTTGCCCAAAATGTTCAAGAACTGGTTGCGAAGACATTGAAGCAAACTCATCATGATATGGTGGAAATCGACTCCTCAGTGGTAAGTGACAGGGCGTGCATAGCATTTGGATGCAACAACCTTTTTTTTTAATATGTTTCTGTATATCAGGTATCAGTCATTCCCATTCTCATGTTTTGTTTAGCAGTATCTTATCGAATTGTCGTTCTCTATTTCAAGGGTTGATTTCAGAAGATGCAAATCGATGCTCAACTAGTGCGTCTGGCTGAGAAAAAACCAGTAGTAATGATGGAAACAAGAAATGTCATCACTCCACTTCCAATTCAACTCCATGTCTCCCGACCCTCGGTTAGTTGTACATTTTACATTTGTATAGTCATTTTGAAACATCTATGTAAGATCTTTTCTAGTTATGTTAATCCATTGTTTTAGCTTGCTCCGAGCCCGGAACCACGTGCAATCGTAAGATATTCTGTTCAATCAGTTTGCAACCTAACCTCATTACCCAATAACCAGTAGTAAATGGTGAAAATGGTTAATATCAAAATCGTAGTTTGACAAAAATCATGACTTCTTGTACAAGGTATTTCTTTGTAGCCAGCAAGAACACCAACTGAAGAATTTTACATAAATTCCTCTTTATATTACATCAGTCTTTTCCTGCAAAGCAGAAACCTAATATTTTTTCTGTTGTAGTGAATCAGAGTAGCCGTGTAGAATAACCCTTCGTTTTCTTTTCAACTCCGTTGAACCCGATTACTTTGCTAATATTTTGGTTTTCTAACACTTTACCGATCTCTGTGGTATTGAAACTCATTCTATTGAACTTTCATTCAGACGCCCAGTAGTCGCGAGCGACTCTACAAACTGCTCCCAAAGGATATCATTTTCTGCGCCAACCTGATCAATTCACATGGAGAAAACTACTCTGTGAGTTGAGCTGAGAAACCTTTTTGCCGACGGCGCGCCAGTTCGTTGTGCGCCGCCAGCACGAAAAAGTGCTCCCTATTGAGTCAGCTTGCCGCTATCAAACACTATAGTACCACGTATTGTTGATTATATATGAATTCAATACTTTAAAAATGGAAAAGTAGGTAAAAGCAGCAGTTAAGGAAGACAGAGAACCAATTACTAATGAATGTTGCTATAATTTAATGGGGGTTGAAGAAGGTAGGACACGAAAATAGAACTTTTCCTATTTCTGATCAGGGCCGGGAGCTAGAAAAACTGTGTCCATGAAATTGGAGAATGAATTAGTTATTATATCAAAAGTTACACTCATATGGTCTGCATGCACTACTGTCGAGGGTAGAAATCGGCATAACGCGGCAAACCCGCTGAACGTCGAAATATCACCCAAATGAGGAGAAATAAGATCGTAATACAGATCTCCGTGGAGCGTTCTCAGACTACCGTTAGTACGCTCTCTCGTTGTGGAATAATCCGTGTCTGGCGGGCATTAAGTATAATTTTTCCGCTTTCTACGTTTATGAAGTAACATACTACCAGAAGTTAAAACTGTGAATTAGAACTTCTAACATATTACTTTTCTCGGTAGGCAATCCACTCAAACGGACATGTGTGGCCTGAAATTTTGCCTATAAACTCATTTATAGCACTCTACAGTAGGTGGTCAGCTCAGAATGATTGTTAGTTTCATTCATCATAGCCAAAATACAATGACAAAAACATTCAGCTAACTGGAACAATAAAAAGAAAACAATAAAGTTTTGAGATACAGAATCGCTTCAAATAAAGGCCTCGATAAATTCGAAAAGTAATGAGTTGATAACAATCACATGGGCTTCCATCATCAACGAACCTCGTAATTGCTACTTCATCGGGATTTAGCCCGACCTCTTGGGGCTAACCGCCGGCTCAGTCTATTTGAATTCACCATCGTGGGAAGGATAATGATTGATTACTTGCTGTTCCATTCAGGCAATGGCAGCTGACGCTTCGAACGTCTACAAGGAAAGTGCACGTGGACTACAGAGAAAAATCCGAATTTTCAAGGTACAGTTTTCAGACGAATACCATCTGAAGACGCATATATTTGTACAAACGGTTGAGTAGCCCTGTCGAAAACGAAACTAGAAGCTTGTCGTTCAATAATTTCGCTGTGGACTTCAAGATATTCTAAAACGAAAAGCTTTGCAGGAATCGCCTCATTTCCAAACATACCTGAGAGCTAAAGAGGACGGTGTTGGTATCGAAACCTTACTGGAGAATGAGAACTAACTGCTGCAATGGATCTCGCAAGTGTCTTTGAAAGCCTTTTAGCTTGCAACCATCACAACCTGCCGGCATTTGACGTGATTCTCAAAACACCCTTTCCCAGTTAAGGATAGTCTTGCTAGTGGTAAAATTTGTTTTTTTTGTCGTCACGATTTTTCGTTAGAGTAGCACTTAGTGTTTACTCGTATATGTCTTTGTTTCTTCTGGCTGTTGCTTTCTGTTTCTTTTATCATCTCGATTTGACCCTAATTCTAACATTTACCAGTGTTTACGAGTTGTCATGCTCCGAGATTAGCTTTTTAACTGGTATCATATCTTTCATTGGTCAGCTTTTTTTAGATGACACAATTTGCTGCAGTCATTTATGAGGTTTCCTCTCTAGTTGATCAGAGTGTTTGTTTTTGTGGATCATGAAGAGCTCCATACGTGAATCCTGAAATAACCTTGTTGGGTGTTTGATGAATGTTTTGAACGTGTTTGATGAATGTTTTGAAGGTGTTTACAATGCACTGCGAACTATAGAAATGTCTAATGTCTAAGCCTCACGTGCAGTGCAAGAGTGATTTTTGGACAAAATCTTAATGTGTGTTTGAACACTCCCCCCTCCCTCTCCATTATAGCGACGACTACAAGGGGAATACGAAATGCAAATTGTTGAAGATGGGCACAGTTTTCAGAACGATAGTCACCAGTTAAAGGGACTGTTCCTCTTTAATTTGGTCATTCGAGTTAAGAATCTATACTTGGGGACAAAAAAAATGAACAAAACAATTTCATTGAAAACTTCCCAAATCAGCTAGCACGTACGCATTTTCATGGAGACGCGCAAAAATTGTCCGCAAAACGTTTTTTAATATCCCACCACGTCACAATCGACCTTTGTAAAATGTGTTTTAGTTATTAATTCTTACTGTTGTTTTGATTTGGATTGAGGTTGGGTGTACTAAAACGTAATTTACCATGCGGACAGAATCTCTACGATACAGTAACCCTGAGGATAGTTTGGCTCACAAAACGTTTGGTTCTCGACCGATTTCCAGTTTTATTTCTAGTGGAATAGTGAGCGGCTACCAGTACAATGTGAAAACAGAATTCTGAGTTCTTATGTTTTTCAATTCGTCCAAATTATAAGGAAACAGTCCCTTCAACTGGGAGTTTCCAGCCCGAAGAAACAACTCACGTAGAACATAGGTATTAACTATGAGCTAATGATTATTTTTACACAGTCAAACAAAGTAGTTGGCTGGAAACTCTCTGGATTGCGCCTAATTAAAGAATCCGTTCCGCTATAATTTGAGTTTCACAAAAATTTTAAAAAGCTCAAAATAGTTGCTTAGTGTCTTCCTATAGACCATGAAAAAACTTTCTGATTGAAAATTTATGAAATTTGCAGACAGCGTTTTTATTGCTAGAATGCGCTTTCCGCGAAGTTGTGATAACAGGCTTTCTAGAAATTTAGCTGCCCTCAACACTGAAGTCGAGTCCTTTTAGTTGAATAGAGAAAGACAATGAGAGAAGATTCATTCATTTCAATAGAATAATTTATCATTAATTTTGTAACATACCATTAAAATGCTCTGGCTTCCATGGCGGACATAATCATGCTGTTACTAGATAATTTTTGTCAGTCAGCATAATTTTTATTTTTCGAGTTTGAACTTAATCATTCACTTATTATGTAGAGTTGAAAGTCCTGCCGAAGAAAACCGACTAGTACAATACGTGATAATATTAATAGGAGAAAAGCGAGAAATACATAGAGACAAGTGAAACATGGAATGAATAACACACACGGCTTTGGTAGAGAAGAGAAATCAATATTGGCTTAATAAGTTGTGAAAATACCTTATATAAATCGGCTTTCGACTAACACTGCTAAACACGAAACAAAGCAAAAAATGAGTTACAAACTCATTTTTACTGTAAATTACAAGTATAATTGAAGAAAAATGTATCTCAGTGAACTCGATGAAAACATGTACTTCGTGAAAATTCGAACGCGAAAAAAAAGATTAGCTAAAATTGAGATCGAGCCATGTTGAACTTTGATGAAAGGTTGTCAGTGAATCGTTATTGAACATTTGTAATACAATGAGTGTGATGTGAACTGAGTATAAAAACACCGATGAATTTTACATGCATCTCACCAAAACTTTTCAAGAACCAAAAATGTAGTGCTGGCTTTTTCCAAACTTCTCAACATCCAGTCTTCATGAGCAAAAACGGAACAAAAGGAACGTGGTTCATTGATACGTCGATAAATCTAGTGCACGAACGTGCTCACAACGAAAATGATTTTTTGCCACCACTTTTTTCGATGAGCCTAATATCACCTATTACCATGTTCGACGAAACTGCTTTACACATGTCGTAAACAGTGAGGGCTGCCACCTGCAAACATAAATCATTCACATTTGATCACGAGAGAACGATTAGGTGTGGTGATCAACCTGACCATCAACTTTTTATTCTTGTGATATATTTATACTCGGTGTGTCATATATATAGGTGGATTTGCGTCGCATATTCATGAGAACGAGCAAAATACATGGCTGAACATCAGATGTATGTTTCAGGGTGTGTGTGAGAACCGTGCAAAATTATCACTCGAATCTGTGAATTAACGAGGAACGGCGGCTTCAAATAGCTCAACTTACCGCACACGCGGTGAGCGCCTCCATCTCGATACCAGTATTTGAATTCGTCTTGGCTGTGCAAGTAATAAATAATGTGCTGGTGATCTGTAAGAAATAGATGACTGTAATGACGATGTTGTTGTGACACTTATATAGACATTCGTTATGCACTAGTTCAGTTAGCTCGGGGTACCTAATCTTGAACATAACGTATCGCGCGCCAAATCAGGCTAGAATTAGTACACGTATGCTAATTAGGTGCATTAGTTCAAATCGAAAAAAGCACATGCCAGTTTGTCTTTGACAGCCATTTCATATTAACATTCTTTATTGGCCCCCATTGAAGAAACCGTTCCGCTATAATCTGAGTTCCACGAAAAAATTAAAAAGCTCATAAAAGGCTCGTAATGTGTTCAAGTAGATCATGAAATAACTTTCCAATCGAAAGTTAGCAAAGTATGCATAATATCAAGCCATGAAGACGCAAACTTGAACATTTTCATTGTGACGTAACTCGACTTGGTTCCTTTAAATGTTGATATATTGAAACCGTACAGTCTCCAACTGTATTGGTAGGTGATAGGAAAGTTTGAAAGTAAATTTATACTTGGATGTGGTATTTCGAGCATCCCCTGTACGCAACTACCCCATCGGTGTCATTACGTAAGCCGCTTTTCCGAGACAATGAAGCGAGATAGAGACATAAAAGTATATATATTTGATAATGGTTTTTCATTTTCCAGAGGATCAGATTGTTGACTCGAAAGTCAAAATTAGAGCAGGACGGACTCTTTAACAAACAACTGAACAAGGACCAACAAACACGAATTTTCGTTTGGAGTGAAAATAAAAACATACCTCATCTAAACTGAATGTAGTTTCAAGAGACGCGACAGAAATATTATGACAGAGGGGAATAAGAGTCGATGTTTGCTTCGCAGCCATGATACTAGCAATCTTGGCCACGGTGAGTACATCGCCTTTTTTGTTTTGATTCAGTTGGATTTGTTGTACAATTTCTGGCGATAACTGTAATGGATTATTTCAGGATTATTGTAAATTCATCTGGATTAATGTTTTCTTTGAAGAGCATTAGTGGAAGGTACAGTTTGTTCTCATCTCAAACATTAAAATCAGCTCAAACGCAGATGAATCTGAAACATTTCTCTAAGTGGTGACCCAATAAAAAAGTAACCCAACAAAAAAATCTTTTGAAACTAATATAACCTTACCAGATTGTACCTGATTCTCTCGTGGTAACACGAAAACTAG
The DNA here is from genome assembly GCA_964036275.1 of Litoditis marina. Classification (NCBI taxonomy): domain Eukaryota; kingdom Metazoa; phylum Nematoda; class Chromadorea; order Rhabditida; family Rhabditidae; genus Litoditis; species Litoditis marina. Next base: position 11,591,667 of record OZ038438.1, on the reverse strand, counting down.
TAGTTTGTTTTCCTAGTTAATTCGTATTCCCCTTTTGATATAGTCTTTCAAATGTTTTGACGTTTTTACACAAACATAATGGTTTCTACACCGTCTTCCGTGGGTTTTGGAAAATCACTAACCTTGATATTACCCTTTGCGATCGCCACTCGATATGTAGTGTGTTTATGAGTGACATCCACCTAAAACTTATTTGAGTTATAGCCAGAATAAATGTGCACTCAGTCGTACACTCATAAACTCAAATCGCATAGGTAAGACCTACTCAGGTAAAAACCTGTGAAAGTGACATTTTTTTCTAGTCTAGAACGAAGTGTTATTTTCCAATATGAAAAATAGCAAGTTTCGTAATGTCCATACACTTTCTTCTAGAACAGAAAAATAATGGTACATTATACACAATAGTTTTTAATGGCGCGACATAATATCAGATATCTCATCTACTTCTATAAGACCCCGCTTTTCGTCTTGAAGCTCAGTTGCGAAAGTTTCGTTCTTCACCTCGAACAGATGATCGTTTCAGATTGTTCCACTATTTGTATTGAAAAAGTTTATCTGGAAAGAAATTCCTACTTGAACTGCATGAGTTGGGAAACATACCTGTTTAGCAGAACCGTCGTCAGAAATATGCGTTAAACGATTGCGAACCGAAGAATCTGAACAAAGGTGTCAAAAGGGGTTAGGAGCCGGAAATATTTTTTAAACATATGCCTACTCCCCGAACGAGACAAAAGCACAAACGTTAAACCAGTTTTATTTATGTTCTCAACTACCAGATGCTTCGGGATGTTTTTTTTTGTTGGAACTAACCTTTGTAGGAATATAGACGAGTTTGATTACGAGAGAGAGAAGTAGATGCAAGGAGAGTAGAATTAATCATCGTTGGGTTTGATGACACTGGAAAACCAGAAGTTATTATTATTAGTGTTATTGGTACAATAATAACTTCTGTTATTATTATATGTAAATATTGGAAAAAAAACTTGAAACTAACTCATCCTCCAATCAGTATCATTGGTCGATTTTCCATGTGTTGCAGATTCTCCATGCCTGAAATCTACAAAATTCTCATTGCGTATAGTCGTCGCCAACAGAAAGGCGGGAGGGTACTGTATATCTTAATTTCCGCTGTGTGCGGACACATGTCTTCGATTCCAAAACTTCTGGGTTATATAATCTCGCTTTGAGTGGCTAGCGCCCAGCTACGAATCTTTGGCTCGTCGCAGGTTCGATTCCGGCGAGAGGCAAGAATTTATAAATTTGTCACCCCCTATATCGACGGTCGATCTGTTGAAAATGCGCTCGAGCGCACAGCCTTCTCACCTGCGTGTTGTTTCTTCTTTCGCCCCACGGCCAGTTGAATGACTTCTGTGATCTCTTCTTCACTCGCACCTCCTCGCAGTAGGTCTCGCATACTCACCTCTTTGTTTCCATGCAGACAAACCTACAAAACAAATTATTAGGATTG